>JAJEJO010003177.1:334891-348280 GCA_020662805.1 Glaucomys volans | reverse complement strand
AAAACAAAACAAAACAAAACAAAAAAAACTGACATAAGATGAAATAGAAAATCTAAATTGCCCTATATCTATTATAGAAATTGAGTCTGTTATTTAAAAAAATCTTGCTAAAGAAAGCTCTAGGCCCACATCTTTCACTGATAAAGTTTTTAAAAATATTTTTTAGTTGTCAATGGATTTTTTATTTTATTTATTTACTTATGTGCAGTGCTAAGGATCAAACCCAGGGCCTCACATATGCCAGGCAAGTGCTCTATCACTGAGCCACAACTCTGGCCCTCACTGGTAAATTCTATCAAACATTTAAGAATCAAGTAAGACCAATCTTACACAAATCCTTTAAGAAAATATAGGAAGAGGGGACATTTATAATTCATTAGACCTTATCTAGCCAACCTGGTCTTTGCCACCCTTACTGCAACCACCAAAAACTATGTGTATCTAAGAAACAATGTTTACCAGCTATCTGGTCATCCCTTAGCTCAGTCAAGTTGACCATTCTACTGTGTGTCCGTAAAGGCAGGAGATTTAAGCTCTTGGACTTTACTTTCCACATCCAGGGGGCTTATTGCTGATAATAAATGAAGCACATCTTGTTAAGTTATTAGAATGGTGGCTGGGAAAGTCTTAATAAGTTGGAAAAAATAAAAGCCAAGGGAGGTGGGAAAAACACAAAACAAACTGTGTTTCCCCCACATGACATGCTGCATACCTTCTTGGAATGCCCTCCCCATTCCTTTTGTTTCTTTGGTTTTTCACACTTTTTAAATTGGTGCATTATAGTTGTACACAATGATGGAATTTGTTGTTACATATACATGCACACAATATAACAACATAATGTGGGGTTGGGGATTTAGCTCAGTGGCAGAGCACTTGCCTAGCACGTGTGCAAGACCCTGGGTTGGTCCTTGGCCCTGAAAAAAACAAAAAACAATAAAAAAAAAAACCAAAAACATAATGTGACTAGTGTCACTCCCCAGCACTTTCCCCCTCCCTCCCCACCTCCCATTCCTTGGTCCCTTTCCTCTGCTGACCTCCCTTTGATTTCCATGAGATCTACCCCCACCTTTCTATCCCTTTTTCCTCTCTAGCTTCTGCATAAGAAAACACATATACAACCTTGACCTTCTGAATTTGACTTATTTTGCTAAACATGATGGTCTCTAGTTCTATCCATTTTCTTGCAAGTGATATCAGTTCATTTTTTTCTTTATGGCTGAATAAAATTCCATTGTGTATATTACCACATTTGTTTACCATTGATGGACACCTAGGCTCGTTCTGTAGTTTGGCTATTGTGAATTGTGCTGCTATAAACATGAGTATGCAAGTATCACTGTAATGTGATGACTTTGATTCTTTAGGATAATTACCGAGGAGTGGTATAGCTGAGTCGTAGGTTGGTTCCCTGACTAGTTTTTTGGGGAACTTCCATATTGATTTCCATAGGGGTTGTACTAATTTATAACCCCACCAGAAGTATAAAAGTGTTCCTTTTTCCCCACATCCTCTCTCCCCATTCCTTTTTCCTGTAGAGGTCCTTTGGATGGATAAGAAGAGTGATTCTTTTCTTTCTTGCACTGAGAATTGAACCTAGGGCCTTGCACACACTAGGCAAAGAGCTCTACCTCTGAGCTACATCCCCAGCCCAAGAACTGGCTGAGGCTTAGGCCCTAGTCTTTCACCACCCATCTTCAAAGACAAGTACAACCTTGAGAGGAGCACAAAAAATAGAGCAAATCAATGTTAGTACTATACACAGGCATTATTGTGTACACAAAAGAAGAGTCAAGGGCTTTTCAGAGTCAACACAGAAAAGTGTTTCCGCTTGGCAATGAAATATGATACAGAACTGTGCAAAGGACAGAAAAAGTGAAATTAGTACACACTTGTAATCCTAGCCATTGAGGCTGGTCTTGAACTTGCGATTCTCCTGCCTCAGCAATTTAGTGAGACCCTATCTCAAATTAAAACACGAAGAAGCTCTGGGAATATGGCTCAGTGGTAGAGTGTCCCTGGGTTCAATCCCCAGTACTGAAAAAAAAAAAAAAAAAAAACGAAAGAAAGGCCACTCTGAGGAAGTAATATTTCTTGCAGGATAAGACCCTAGCCTCTAGAGTGAGGACCATTCCAGGCAGAGAGGAGGCGAGGAGACTATGTGGTAGCTCTGAAACTGGACTGTTATCAAGTTCTATTAACTGCCAGACAGAAGGTCGATGTGGCTGGTAGGTTGTGGAGGTAGGTAAGGCCAAGTTCATACAGGGACTTCTTGGACTTGGAACAAGTTTGTTCTTTATTCTAGATACAGTGGGAAGCCATGACGGGATGATGAATTAATGATGAGAAAATTGAGAAGACCCTTTCAGCCATAATATTTCAAAAGGCATTATTTGTTCACAGCTTCAACCAACATTTATTGAGTATCTCTATGCTTATTCTTCTATCCTTCATTTTTACATCCCATTCAATTCTTTTTTGTTCCGCCCACAGTATTAAAGATTGAACCCAGGGCTTCACCCATGCTAAGCAAGCATTCTACCAATGAGCTACATTCCCAGCCCTTTATATTTTCCTTGGAGGCAGGATCTGGCTATGTTCCCTGGGCTGACCTCAAACTTGTGATCCCCCTGCCTCAGCCTGCCTAGTAGCTATAATTATAGGCATGTACCACTGCACCCAGCTAGAATAATCATTTTAAAACATAAGTCATAGTCTGAGGGCGTAGCTCAATGATAGTGCACTTGCCTAGCATATATGGAGCCCTTGGTGTAATCCCCAGCACCAGATAGATAGATAGATAGATAGATAGATAGATAGATAGATAGATGATAGATAGATGATAGATATATATATAGAAATTTTTAAAATCTCAGAATAAAAAACAACTACACATCAAAGTTCGATGCAGAGTAATGAGTGAAGGAATAATGAAGAAGAAAATCAGAATCAGAGACTCAAATTAGGGGAAAAAATTATATAATAGAACAAGTCATATCATAAAATCCTCTAGTGGCTTCTCAGAATAAACACCAAAGACCCTTCTGGTGATTTATAAGCCCTTCCAGTCTGCCCCTCCTCTCCCATTCCCACATCTCTCCTTTGGCTCACTCTACGAGATTCCACTGGTCTTCCACAAGGAAACTCCTGCCTCAGAACCTCTCCATTAGCTGTTCCCTTTCCTGGAACACTCCTCCCCATTCTGTTTGTATGACAAGCCCCTTCTCTTTAATGTCTTAGCTGAAAATCCCCTTACAACAAGTCCTTTCTGATCACCTTTTATAAACTAAAAACTCCGGCCAAACCATAATCTTCATCTCCTTTAACACTGTTTCAAGAGTCTCCATAATCCTTATTACCTTTGAATACATTATGTGTCCTATTTGTTTATTTTTCTGCTTCCCACTCGACTGTAAGTCCCATGAGAACAGGAACTTTCTTTTCTGTTCTTAGAGCACTGAGTTCCTATACCACTGCCTGGCACTAGCAGTTGCTCAGTGAATAGCAGGTGACTAAAGAATAAGTACTTACTTATTCAATGACCCAATAAACAGAAAGACAATGTCATTCCACTGAGGATGGAAAAATCACTTTGCAAATGAGGAAGTGGTATAATTAGTAATACATTCAATTTCTTCCAGTAAGTTCTTTGGTTTCTAAATCTTAAGATCCACTTCTGAAAAGCCCTAACTAAATCAAGTGGACACAAATGATCTTGGTCTATGCATGGGCCACCAACTACATAACCTGGTACCGTCAGGAACTTAGTCTTGCTATCTTTTCCTTCTCAGGTTCACTGGCAAAGCCAGTGAGGATTCTATGATCTATTCAAAGGCACCTTGTATGCCTTTGGTTTTTTAGAGTTTTTATTCTGGGAAATGGGAGTGATGGTTGATATCCCATCTGTAGCTGGGATTTTATGCGGGGAAAATGATTCAACTAAAACCAAGCAGTAGTAATTTCTTATTAGACATGAATGAGTCAAACTGAGAGACATGGAGAGAAGAAGGGAAGAGAAAGAGAAGAGGTAAAATATAAATTCTGACTGATGGTGGGGAAGCTCTAGAGTCTAGATCTGGTGCCACCAGCAAGGTAAGCTTCACCACAGCTGGGTTTCCAAAGAGCAGAGAGAATCCTGTGGTCTCTTTCCAGGGACGAGGCAACAGGTTCCTAACGGATGCCATTTCAGTTCTCCCTGATGACCAAGTCCACCTCTTCAGGTACTGTTATTTTGAGACTCAGTAAAGTCCTCATTCTAGGTTTTTTTCTAGATAAATTTATGAGATAATATCTGACTAATAGAAATTACTGTTTACACTCTATTTCTCAATAAAAGGTGTTCTTAACACCTGAGTCAGGAAGGTGAAGGAAAGGACGTTTCCAGATCTTCAAAGGCCAGGTAGAGGGGGCATTCGTGCTGAGGAGGCAGGTCCCTTGACAACTCCAGAATTTCCTCCAAGAATGTTGGGGCATTTTTCCTCTCAGCCCCCTCTAGATCAGAGCTTTGTCTCCTCAGTTCAGACAATTGTTTTCTGTATCCATGGGAATTGCTCCCATAATTAGCAGTATCTCCTGCCTGGAACAGTGACAAGCAAATGTTCAAACCTGGCAACAAGTCCTGGGAAGGCAAGCTGATTAAACCTTTCCTGTTGAGAGACACCTATACCCCCCACCTCAGGATTGACTGAGGGAAGCAGTTTCACCCAAGTCTCCATACCTAAAGATTATAATGTTTTAAAGACAAATTTAATGGCCCATACCTGTAATCCCACCTATTCTGGAGGCTGAGAGAGGATGATCACAAATTCGAGGCCAGCCTGGGCAACTTAGTGAGACCATGTCTCAAATCAAAAAATAAAACAGTGCTGGGTTTGTTGCTCAGTGGTAGAGCACTTGCCGGGCATGCGGAGGTCCTGGGTTTGATACTCAGCATGGCAAAAGAAGAAAAAGAAAGACACAGCAGGGCGCGGTGGCACACGCCTGTAATCCCAGCACTTGGGAGGCTGAGGCAGGAGGATCGCGAGTTCAAAGCCAGCCTCAGCAACTTAGCGAGGCCCTAAGCAACTCATTGAGACCCTGTCTCTAAATAAAATACAAAATAGGGCTGGGGATGTGATTCAATGTTGGAGTGCCCCTGGGTTCAATCCCCAGTACCAAAAAAAAAAAAAAGAAAAAGAAAGATACATATAATCTTAATGGATTTCACTGGTTTCTTAAATCAAGTAACTTAAGAGAAAGCAAGGGCCCTTCTCCTCTTTCCTGGCCACATCTCCCTGAGCACCACTCTGTATTTGGTGCGATGTTAGTTCCTGCTGCATTGGTGCCATCAGATTCCAGGGACCTTGAAGAATAAAAGGGGTTCAAACATCACTAAGTACACAGAAACATCACCGACAAACGCAAGAGTGAAACCAGGCAAAAATGATTTCTTCAGAAGTTTTAGTAAGACAGGCTGGAACCGTGGAGCCCACAGCAAATACTCTTGGTGATACTCCGTTCCAGGAAAGCTTTCTACAGGCGGGGGTGTATCCTTATCTGGATGTAGCTAGGATTATGCAGTACCATTCAAACATCTTCGGGGGAGACAATATCCATTTTCCTAGTGACATCAAGGCAGCCTTTTAAGTTTATCCAGACTTATGTTGGTTTGTGCAATAAAAGAGAGAGGTTGCAGAACTATGTCTAACAAAAATAAAGCCATTGTGTGTTCAAAGTTTCCCACTGAAGCTGCTTTTAAAGCAGTTTGCTGCGCCATAGCCCCGGTCACCTCAGCAATCCTTGCATTCAGGCAGGTTGGCTGTGGACAAAGCAAATTTGCTTCATACACAACAGCCACAAACCTCCACCCTCAGGACAAAAGTCTTCCTTAGCAATGTTTTCTACATGGCTCTGGTTAAGGGCCATCCATTTACCTCCAACCTCTTTCTCCTGGGAGACAAAGGAACCTTTGGGCTGAAGTGACACGGGAGAGTTAGAATCAGATTTGTTATCGACATTGCAGCCTTCAATTTCAGCAAGAGGCTCAATCTGTCTATTCCGACTACAGGAAGACAGCCTTTATAACCCCTGGAGCACTTGGCCAATTATGCACCTGCAAATATACCATACAAGGCATTTCAGGCTCCTAAGCACTTTGAAAACCGATACTTAAACAGTCTCAAGGGATCCTATCACCCACCTCAGATAATAGCTGCTTTGGAATCTGTTATTGGCACCAGAAAAAGAAAGAGTCCTCTGAAGTCTTCTAAAGCCATTTTTATTGTGCATTTTCAAACAAAGAACCTCACCAAAAGAACTTCTGTTACAAAATCAGGGGAGAAAGTCAAACTCATCTCATCTAAGAGTCAATTACCCCTGCAATTTTGGGAAGGGATGGGAAAGGGAGGGCCGTGAGGGGTGTGGGAGGGGGTGGGATTGGCTTTTCAAATCCCCTGGGTGAGAAGGGTGTTCCTACTGACTCTAAACAATTACAACAGAAGGGCCTCTGTGACTTTCTGGCTATAAACTTTTTATGATTATTAACTGGAGAAATCTAGAATATGTGGAGTTTTAACAATTGGCTTTCAACCTCCATTTGCTTCCTTCTGAGGAACTTGGTTTGGCACAAGGTGTGGTAACCTGAGGCTCAGGATCTATGGTGGCTACCCTGATATCCCTTGCTGAAAAGCTACCTTCTTACATATCTTACTTCCAATAAAAAGGCAGAGGCCCTCCGTGCTGTTTATCTTAGGGAAGAAATACATGTGGGAAAAGAAGCAATTTTCTTCTCATTGCAATTAAATTAAGTCATGACCACCTGTTGTGGGATTAGCCTGCCATCTGCCGTTCAAAAGAGAAATAGCAGAGAAAAGGGGCCGGAGGAGGCTTGCCGCGGGAAAGCCGGCCTTCCCAGGGGCCCATTGGTTGAAGGATTATTTCGGTATAGTTAAAATCTCCCCCCCCCCCCCTTTTATTTTGTGGTGCTGGGGATTGAGTTCAGGGGCTCGAGTGTGCCAGGAAAGTGCTCTACCGCTGAGCTGCACCCCCAATTTAACACCTTCCCTTTTTTAAGGACCTTGCTCTCTACCTTTATAAAACTGGAGTATATGCCGGGCGCAGTGGCGCACGCCTGTAATCCCAGCACTTGGGAGGCTGAGGCAGGAGGATCGCAAGTTCAAAACCAGCCTCAGCAACTTAACAATAGCCCTAAGCAACTCAGTGAGACCCTGTCTCTAAATAAAATACAAAATAGGGCTGGGGATGTGGCTCAGTGGCCAAGTGCCCATGAGTACAAAACAAACAAACAAACTGGAGTATAGCAAAGTATTAAGAGCAACAGTGCTAATTGAAGAGTCCATCAAATGTGGGTGTATTTTTTAAAAAATGGTATATCGTATCAAGAGCTCTAGAATAATTTTCCCCTTTGACCTACTTATTGTACTCCCAGAAATTAAGAAAAAGCCATGTGTGCAAAAATGCTCGTCACAATGTTTTTCATTTGTTGATTTTTGGTACCAGGGATAGAACTCAGGATGCTTTACCACTGAGCTATATCTCCAGCCCTGTTTCTTTTTTGTTTTTTTGCAGTGCTGGGGATTGAACCCAGGGCACTATGCTTGCAAGGCAGGCACTCTACCAACTGAGCTATATCCCCAGCCCTCCCTGTTTCTTTTTTTCTTTTTCTTTTTCTTTTTTGATACTGGGGATTGAACCCAGGGACACTCCAACACTGAGCCACATCCCCAGCCCTATTTTGTATTTTATTTAGAGACAGGGTCTCACCAAGTTGCTTGGGGCCTCGCTAAGTTGCTGAGGCTGGCTTTGAACTCACGATCCTCCTGCCTCAGCCTCCCAAGTGCTGGGATTACAGGTGTGCGCCTCCTTGTTTCATTTTGAGACAGGGTTTTACTGAATTGTTTAGGGCCTCCCTGAGTTGCTGAGGCTGGCCTCAAACTAGCCATCCTTCTGCCTCAGTCTCCCAAATTACTCGGATTGTAGGTGTGTACCACTGTGCCCAGCTACAATGATCATTTTTTATTGAAAAAATAAACGAAAAAAGGAAGCAATCCAAATGTTCACTGATTCGCAAATGGTTCAAAGTATTCAGTTGGTGGAATGTTGTGAAACTATTTAAAATAATTACATTAAAAATTTGTGATTAATGATAAAGCATTTATACTATAATGCAAAATGAAAATTAAAGGAGTAAGACTATAAATGTTTTGGGGAAAAAAGCTACATTGAAATATTACCTGTAGTTCTTTGTAAGGCTATGAGAAACCAAACACTTTTTCCTATTTTTTAATGTTTTCCAAAGTGTCTTTTTTTCTTTTTGGGTGCTGAGGATCTCTTTTTGGATGCCCTGGGACTTGCACATACTCTGAACAAGATCCCTGACCCCTCCAATTTGTCTTTAACGAGCATAGATTAACCTGTATATATTTTCCCTAAAAGGTGCCTCCCTTCTACCTTTGTACTTCGCTAAGAAACACCAAACAAATCCCGTGGGACCACCAGCTCCTCTCCAGCTCTCTGCAGCTCAGTACTTCCACCTGTCAGTTGTTTCTCTGCTCTCTCAGTGGTTCCAAGATCAACTCAGTTAATCCATGTGAAAATACTTCAAAGAGTATGAAAACAAACAAACAAACAAAGCTCTCTCTGCACTCATTAATTCAAGTCATAACGCATAATGGCTGCTTCCTTCGCAGTCATTTTTTTTTTTCCTTCAGTACTAGGGATGGAACCCAGGGACGCACTACCACTGATCTACATCCCCAGCCCTTTTTCTTTTCTATTTTGAGACAGGATCTCACTAAATTGCTGAATGGCCTCTAACTTGTGATCCTCCCGCCTGAGCCTCCTAAATTGTTGAGATTACAGGTATGCTACACTGTGTGTGGCTATGTTTCTCTCTCTCTCTTTCTCTCCCCCACCCCTCTATTCTTCCAGTGTTGGGGCTTGAACAATGGCCTCTCCCATGTTCAGTGCACTCTACCACTGAGATATACCCCCAGGCCTCCCTGGAGCTCTTGATTATCTATCACCTAAATTGTCTCTGATTTCTTCTATGTGTTCTCGCTCCCTCCAAGGCATTGCCAGTGCAAGCTTGGTCAGGCCTTCCCTAGCTCAGAATCCTTCAATGGCTCCCACAGCCTTGTAAGATTAAGTTCAAGAGTCTACTCCTGCCATCCAATGCTTCTGTGTTGAATTTTAATCCCTTGATGCGTCAGACTATTCCAAACCCCTTTGTTTTGTATTTGTTTGCTGTACCAGGGATGCTCGACCACTGAGCAACACCCCCAGCCATTTTTGTTTTTTATTTTGAGACAGGGTCTCACTAAATTGCCCAGGTTGGCTTCCAGCCTGCGCTCCTCCTGCCTCAGCCTCCTCAGTAACTGGGATTACAGGTGTGCATCACTGCACCCATCTTTATTTCACGCACACCCCTCCCCCTTTATTTATTTCACTTGTGCTCTTCCCTCTGCCAGGCATGCCTTTCCTGGCAATGTCTGCCTGACAAATCCCGGCCCACCTTTTGGGACTCAGCTTAGATGTCAGCTCCTCTGGTCACTTTCCTTGACTCTCTGCCTCTTGGTTTAACGGGCCACATCTTCCTTTGTGCCATTTCTCCCAGAGGAGAAAAACTGCAACCCTGTAGCAGATCTTCTCAGATCTCTTACCAGTGCCCCTGCCTCCTCCTGGGCTGTGGCTTGCTTTTCTTCTAACAGCCAGCTCCGGATACTCTTCTGAGGAGGAGGGTCCTCAAGTTACTGGAATGGCTTTGATCCTTCCTTTTCCTAGTCTCTGTCAAATGACTGATTAGATGCAGGAGTTTGAAAGCTCAGCATATTTGCCTCTGGATAGAGTTTACTCTCCTGAGTTCCCTTAGGGATTAAGTTCCTTTAGGGATTAAACTACCTTCTCTGGGTCTTTGCCTGAAATTGCATCTTCCCTTGTTTTTTCTCCTTCCCAGTCCTGCTTTCCCTGCTCTCTTACTGGCTCCTCCTTGGAGAATGTGCTTAATAATAAATCTTTTACGTAGGAATCCTCCTCCCAGGTTTGCTTCTGAGATCCCCCAGGCAGCCAGCTAAGCCTGTCTACTTCTTATTGTATGCCAGAAGCCAAGGGCTTTTACAAAAGCTAGCTTTTTTACATCTCACGAACTCTTTGAATAAAGTGCATAATTTATCTTTTGTACTCCTGAATGATTTATTTATTTATGGCACTAGAGATTGAACCTAGAGTTGCTTAACCACTGAGCCACATCCCTACCCCTATTTATTTATTTATTCTGGGGTACTGAGAATTGAACTCAGGGGCACATCCCCAGTCCTATTTTGTATTTTATTTAGAGACAGGGTTTCACTGAGTTGCTTAGCATTCTCACTTTTGCTAAGGCTGGCTTTGAACTCGCAATCCTCCTGCCTCAGCCTCCTGAGCTGCTGGGATTACAGGCATGTACCACCATACCTGGTCCTTTTTATTTATTTTTTGCGGTGCTGGGGATTGAACCCAGGACCTTGTGCTTGGGAGGCAGGCACTCTACCAACTGAGCTATATCCCCAGCCCTTTATTTTTTATTTTGAAATAGGGTCTCACTAAATTATTTAGAGCCTTACTAAGTTGCAGAGGCTGGTTTTGAACTTGCAATCCTCTTGCCTGAGTCCCCCAAGAGCTACTGGGATTACAGGCCTATGCCGTCATACCTGGGCATCTTAATGAATTTAGAGTCAGGAATCTGGGTAATTTATCCTGGGTCACCAGGCATGGTGGCTTATGCCTGTCATTCCAGTGACTGGGCAGACTGAGGCAGGAGGACCGCAAGTTCAAAGCCAGCCTCAGCAAATTAATGAGGCCTTGTCTCAAAAAAAAAAATAAAACCATAAAAAGGACTGGGAATGTAGCTCAGTGATAGAGCAGCCCTGGGTTCAGTCCCTGGTACCAAAAACAGAAAAACAACAACAACGAAAAAAACTAATCCTGGGTCACACAGCTATTGTAAGGGTTAGAAACTTAAACCTAGTCTTTTTTACTCTAAATGTGTCTTTCTCACACATCCTCAATACCTCTTGAATGCCAAGTTCAATGTCTTTCTCTTTGTGAACACTGCCTGAGAGGCAGGCTGAGGTCAAATTTTGGGGGGAACTCTGATTTTTGGTGTTATCTACCTATCTGATTGATTCACTTACCAATTTCTACAACTTTTAGACTGAGTGTCGAAAGTAGGTAAGAGATAAAAACTTCATTCATTAGCCCCTCTCTTTTTCTCCTACTAACAGTTTCCCTTAGAGTAATCATGACTCACTCTAACAACTGTGTGATCTTTGGCAAGTTTCCTCACCTCTAGATCTCAATTTTCTTACCTTTAAAGTGGGGAAATAAGCCGGGCACAGTGGTGCATGCCTGTAATCCCAGCACTTGGGAGGCTGAGGCAGGAGGATCGCAAGTTCAAAGCCAGCCTCAGCAACTTAACAAGGCCCTAAGCAACTCTAAGACCCTGTCTCTAAATAAATTACAAAATAGGGCTGGGGATGTGGCTCAGTGGCCGAGTGCCCCTGAGTTCAATCCCTGGTACCCACAAAGAAAAAAAAAATACATATATATATATATACATACATATATATTTGACTAGCCAGGCCAGGTGAGGCGTGCATTCACGCCTATGATCCCAGTTGCTTAGGAGGCTGAGGCAGGAGGATGTGAGTATGTGAGTTCAAGGCCAGTGTAAGCAAATTAACAAAACCCTGTCTCAAAATAAAAAATAAAAAAGGGCTGAACCCAGTAGCCAGTGACTGCTTAGTATATGTGAGGCCCTGGGTTCAATCCCTAGTACCATGAAAGAGAAAAAGTAAAATCATTCAGTAACCTATGAAAAGGAAAAAAAATAATCTTACACATGAAAAAAAAATTTTTTAGATAGACATAATACCTTTATTTTATTTATTTATTTATTTTTATGTGGTGCTGGAGACGGAATCCAGGGCCTCATGCATGCTAGGCTAGCGCTCTACCACTGAGCCACAAGCCCAGCCCTCACACATTGTTAACTCATTTAATTCTCATAACAATCCTTTAGGTAGGAAGCACATTATCATTCCCATTTTGTAGGTGGACAAATTGATTCACAGGGACATGAAATAATTTGCCAAGGAAGCAAATAGCAGAGATGAGTTTGAATCCAGGTTGTCTGACTCCAGGGCCTGAAAACTTAACTATGCACCTGACATAACGAACTGTAAGTAACTACCCAGGGGACTTCTATGTGCCAGACCCTGTGCTAAGCTCACACAGTCATCCTCACAACTTAGCAGCATTTTGCAGATGACACAGCTTAAACTCCATGGGCCAGAGGAAGCTTTTGGTGGTGATAGATGTTCATTATATTTATTGTAAAGATAGTTTCATAGGTATACACAAATGTGAGAGCTCATCAGATTGCACCTTGAGTTCCATCCTCAGCACTACAAAACAAAAACAAACCAACAATAAAACTTTTTTACTCCAGGGGAGAATCACAAGTTTGAGGCCAGCCTCAGCAACTTAGTGAGGCCCTAAATAACTTAACAAGACCCTGTCTCAAAAATAAATAAATAGGGGCTGCAGTTGTGGCTCAGTGGTAGAGCGCTTGCCTGGCATGTGTGAGGCCCTGGGTTGGATCTTCAGCACCACACAAAAATAAATAAAGGTATTGTGTCCATCTACAGCTAAAAATATTAAAACAAACAAAAAGCAATGCAGGAGCGGGCACGGTGGTGCACACCTGTAATCCCAGCAACTCTGGAGGCTGAGGTAGGAGAATCACAAATTTGAGATTAGCCTCAGAGTAAAAATAATGAAAAGGGCTGGGGGTGTGTAGTTCAGTGGTAGAATGCCCCGGGTTCCACCCCGGTCCTCCAGAATAAGAGAGTAGTCGGTGAAAATTTGTAGACTCTTCTTCAAAGATCAATAAGCACATGAAAGGGTGCTCAATATTATTCATCATCAGGGAAATGCAAATTAAAACCACAGTGAGATGTCTGCACGCTGCCACCAGCGTGCTATGGTTAAATGGTAGCTATGGTTTAAATAGGCCAATGACACCAAATGTTGGAGAGGACATGCGGCAGCTGGCACTTCCATATGCCTCTGATTGACAAGTGTCCTTCTTCTAAGTACTGAGTCAACACCCGGACTCCTCCTCTTCATGGCCCTGCCTACACCTATGCGACTTTTTTATTTTTTTGTATCAGGGAGTGAACCCAGGATGCTTAACCACGGAGCCACATCCCCAGCCCTTTTTACTTTTTGTTTTGTGTCAGACTCTCACTAAGTTGCTTAGGGCCTTGCTGAAGCTGGCCTTGAACTTGCCATCCTTCTGCCTCAGCCTCCCAAGCCACTGGGATTACAGGCAAGTACCACTGTGCCTGGCCA
>JAJEJO010003177.1:322789-334881 GCA_020662805.1 Glaucomys volans | reverse complement strand
TGGACAAATTCTATCTGCTCACACCCTGTTGACTAGAGCTCACCCACATGGCCACATCTATCAGGAAAGGGGCATGGAAGGCCAGGTGGGTGCCCAGAAAGAAGAGGAAACTGATTCAGAGGGTACACAGGAAGAAGTGCTCACAGCACTTAATAAATGAAATAATTACCATTGTCTGAACATCTTCTTTGTGGCCAAAATGCTGCTAGGCATTTTACTTAATTAACTCAATCCTCCACGCCACCCCTTCAAAGCAGGTGAGGTATATTATGTGGAGTTGATACAGAAAAAAACCGAGGGGGCTGGGGACATTAGCTCAGTTGGTAGAGGGCTTGCCTTGCAAGCACAAGGCCCTGGGTTCAATCCCCAGCACCGCAAAAAACAAAAAACTAAAAAAAAAAAAAACAAGGTTCAGAAAAGTTGGTTAGTCTGCTCAAAGTCACTTAGCTAGAGGGTGGTAGAGCCAAGGTTTGAAATCTGGGTCTGAATGACTCCAGAGCCCCATCAAGTTATGAGGTTGGTATTCCTTTTTACCTGTGTTCTTTATTCATATTTATATTTAATCTTGCCTCTAAAACCACTTAAGAACAACAAAATTATTATTCTATGTGTCCTCCCAGTACACAAAGCTTTGCACATAGTCGGTGATGAATAATTTGCTTTGTTAAACAGTGCATGTGCAAAGTGCTTTAAAGGTATACAGATTCCTTTCATGTCTAAAACAATCTGGTGTCGGGCGTGGTGGTGCATACCTATAATCACAGACTGAGGCAGGAGGATTCCAAGTTTAAGGCCAACCTCAGTAATTTAGTGAGGCCCTAAGCAACTTAGCTAGACCTTGCCTCAAAAGATGAAATAAAAAGGGCCAGGAATGTGGCTCAGTGGTTGATCATCCCTGGGTTCAATCTCTAGTACCAAAAAACAAACAAAACCCAATCTGGAGCTGGGATCCAGCTCAGTGGTAGAGTGAGGGCTCACCTGGCACTCATGAGGCCCTGGGTTCCATGCCCAGCACCACAAGACAAACACCACCAAAGGCTGGCCGGCGGCCATAACACCAGCAACTTGTGAGTTTGAGGCAGGAGAATGGCAAATTTGAGGTCAGCCTGGAAACCTCAGCAAGATCCCGTTGCAAAATTAATTATGAAAAAGGGAAGTGGGCCGGGCATGGTGGCGCACGCCTGTAATCCCAGCACTTGGGAGGCTGAGGCAGGAGGATCGTGAGTTCAAATCCAGTCTCAGCAACTTAGCAAGGCCCTAAGCAACTCAGTGAGACCCTGTCTCTAAATAAATACAAAATAGGGCTGGGGATGTGGCTCAGTGGTTGAGTGCCCCTGGGTTCAATCCCCAGTACCAAAAAACAAACAAACAAAAAAGGGATGTGGAGGGCTGGGCTCAGTGGTAGAGCACTTGCCTAGCACCAGTGAGGCCCTGGGTTCCATAAATAAATAAAATAAAGGTACTGTGTCCATCTACAACTAAAAACATTTTTAAAAAAGCGGGGGGGTATGTGGATGCAGCTCTCTGACAAAGCACCGCTGGATTCAATCCCCAGTGCCAAAAGAAGAAGAAAAAAAATCACTAAAAAAGTCTTGTGAAATGATGTAATCATCCTCATTTTATTTGTCAAAAAACTTAAAGCTAGGGCTGGGGATGTAGCTCAGTTGGTAGAGCGCTTCCTTTGCAAGGACCACAAGGCCCTGGGTTCAATCCCCAGCACCGCAAAAACAAAACAAAGAAAACTTAAAGCTAAAAAAACAAACAAAAGTAAAGCTCAGAGCTTTTCAGTAGCTTGCCTAAGATCACACTATAGAAATAAGATGTAAACACTGATTTTGTCATTCTGGGTCCAGTGCTGGTACCAGGTCCGCCACTTTCTAACAGGGCAACTTTATTTTTTTATTTTTAAATTTTTATTTATTTATTTATGGTGCTGGGGGTTTAGAACCCAGGGCCCTGTGCATGTGAGGCAAGCACTCTGCCAACTGAGCTACATCCCCAGTCCCCAGGGCAACCTTAAGTAGATGATTCAACCTCTTAAGGAAATTGCATATGATCAAAACCTTCACACCACTGATACTTGCAAAACGTTTATTATGGAGACTGGCACCCAATAAACTATTGATTGAAGGCTTTAAATCTTTGACATTCATTTGATTTATATTGTCTGATATTCTATTTTCCCATATGTGAGTGGAAATAATAATTTCTAGTTAGTTGACTTGCTCTTTGGCACTGTTGATTGAACAGGGGGTGCTCTACCACTCTGCTCCATCCCCAGTCCTTTTTATTTTTTAATTTGAGAAGGGGGGTCTTGCTAAGTTGCTGGGCTGGCCTCGAACTTGTGATCCTCCTGCTTCTGTCTCCCAAGTAACTGGGATAACAGGCGTGCGCCACCACGTTGGCTGATTAATTCTGTTTAAACCCCTCCGCAGCCCTCTGAAGATGGTCTGCAGATGAGGGATCATGAGGCTTCAAAAGGTCAGATGACTTGCCCAGAACTCGCAGTCAGTGATGGCGGGCATCGGCGACTGACCTTGTTCCTGCCTTCTCACGCAACCCCCTACTCCCTCCTGGGGTGAGGCTCTCACCCCTTCAGATGCTCCCTGCAGCCCATGCCAGGGGCCTACAACTGTGAGTTCCATGATGACAACAGGAGTGACTTGGCCCAGGGCCAGCCCTGTGAGATTCTACAAACAGACGAGTGACTCAGCCCCCCAACTCCAGTAGTCATGCCCAGGTCAGACATGTGTCATCCACCCTCCGTTTCTTCACTCAGCCCACAACCCTGAAGGGAAGAGAAACAGAAGAAATTACTTATAAAAAGAAGTTTCAGATTGAATCACAAATATGAGTTATAACTCAGAGAGAGGCTCTGGAGCAGGAGGGGAAGAGAGAAGGTCTTTTTGAGAAGCTACCTCTTCTCATTGGGTAGGATGCCGACAAGCCAGCTCTCTCCAGGCTTTGGATGTGATTCCCTCCCCTTAAAACCAGGGAAAAGACAGGATGTGAGAGCCAGGAGCTGGAGTCTGCTGAGGGAGGAGGGGTGCAGCCAGGTGGGAAGTACTTACTAGGTCCCAAGTACTGAGCTTCTCAGGCTCACATCGTTTCACCTGCACCAAAAAGTAGGCACTATTACTTTAAAGTCCCTCTTTAAAGATGTGGAAATTGAGGCAGAGGGGTTAAATGATTTGCCCAGGTCCATAGGCAAGTGACCAAAGCTGGATTGTAGACCAGGATGCTCAGCCTTCAAGAAAAAAGGTAAACAACAGAGACAACCAACCCCAGATCTGCTCTTAGCCATGCTCTGGGGTCTTGTCACCCATGCTGTCCATTCACGCCTACGGTAGCTCTGTTGGACGGTTTAGGAAATGTCGGAGTAGCGAGGGATCACAGGTCCCACTGACTCCAAGCCCACTGCCCCTGTGTCCACCAGCTCCTGCCTTTGCAGATGAGCCAGGCAGGAGCAGAGGCCAGAGGAAACAGGTGGGGGCCTCTGCAGAAGTCCCCAGGAGTGATGGGCCACAGGCCCTTCCACTCACCTCCTGGGGTTGCTCTCCTTGGCACAGCCTCCTCGGGGCCACCCCTTTGCCTGGGGCTACCTTCTCTGGGGTGGGGTGCACACTAGATTTCCCTTCTGCTAATGAGTCATTTCTCCCTGAGTGCCAGGAGTTACTGGGAAACCCCCCCCCCCCCAAGAAACGGAAGCTGCTCAGATCTCATTCTTAGTGAGGAACTTTCCAACCATGCGGGGGACTGCCTTGTGATGTAGTGGATTCTCTGTTGCTGGCAGGATTCAAACAGAAACTGGATAACCATTTATGGAGGATTTCTGTAGTGGGTGGAGTTTGGGTCTGGGCCTTTAAGGCCCTTTTGAATGTGAGATTTTATGAGTCACTGTCACATAAAATTTATCCTGTGCATCAGGGTTGAAGAATGGGACCTGTATGAGTTTGGAACCAGATAGACCTGGGCTCAGCCACCTCCTTGGGGATTGTGGCATGTTTCCTCCCTCAACTTCAGTTTCCTTGTAGTGAAATGGAAATTATAATACCTACCTCATGAGATTGCTTTGAATATGAGGGATGACGTCTGTACTCTGCCCAATGTAAACAGGATTTCAACCAATTGTGCCTATGGAAGCCATCAAACAAGTGGCCAAGTCATGGACTGGTAGGTTATTCGATGGCCTTAAATTACAGGTTGAGCGAGTGAATTAAATCCATGTGTTAACCACACTGCTAAAAGTTTGGTTATGTAGGGCTGGAGGCATAGCTCAGTTGGTAGAGTGCCTGCCTTGCAAGCACAGGGCCCTGGGTTCAATCCCCAGCACCGCAAAAAAGAAAAAAAAAAAAAAAAAAAAAAAAATTTGGTTATGTAAGCTACATAGGAAACCAGCCTTTTCTCTGAGGCTATCTGTCTTCAACATCCTCATAGAAAACATGGTAAATAAGAGAGTTAAATCCAAGAAATGGGGCTGGGGTTGTGGCTCAGTGGTGGAGCACTTGCCTGGCATGTGTGAAGCACTGGGTTCCATCCTCAGCACCACAGGAAAATTAATAAACAAAATCATCTACAACTAAAAAAAAAAAAAAAGTAAAGCCCTGACTTTACAAAAAGTGGAGGATCCTTTAAAAAAAAAAAATTAAAAAAAATAAATCCAAGAACCAGTCAGGGACACAATTGAGAATCTGAGTTGCTGGCCCACAGAGAACAGGTCAGCCCCTCCAAATATCCCCGGTGGGAAGAGGAACCCCCTCTGAGCCCTTGACATGCTGTTGTTAGCTCCCTGAGTGTGCAGCCCAGCTGATGGGGGACCCTACCTTCTGAGACTGTAGGAAACTCCCCAAATCTCCCAGCTTGTTTCCCATTGTTTGCCAGCCTTGGATTCTCCCAAGTAGCTGGGGTGACAGGCATGTGTCACTGTGCCTGGCTCTCTCTTCCACTGAGCTATATCCCCAGCCTTTTAAAATATTTTAGTTTTGCCAGGCGCGGTGGCGCACGCCTGTAATCCCAGTGGCTCAGGAGGTTGAGGCAGGAGGATCGTGAGTTCAAAGTCAGCCTCAGCAGAAGCAAGGCACTAAGCAACTCAGTCAGACCCTGTCTCTAAAAAATATATAAAATAGAGCTGGGGCTGTGACTTAGTGATTGAGTGCCCCTGAAGTTAAATCCCCAGTACCTCCCCCACCCCCCAAAAAAATTTATGAAAGCATTTTTTTTTTTTTTTTTTTAAATTTTGACACAGGTTCTCCTTAAGTTGCTCAGGTTGGCCTGAAACCTGAGATCCTCCTGCCTCAGGTTCCACGGTCTCTGGGACTATAGGTGTGTGCCACTGAGCCCATCTGGAAATAGAACTTTTTTTTGTGTACTGGGGATTGAACCCAGGGGAGCATAACCACTGAGCCACATCCCCAGTCCTTTTTATTTTTCATTTTGAGACAGGGTCTCACTAAGTTGCTTAGGGCCTTGCTATGAGGCTGAGGCTGGCTTCAAACTTGAGATCCACCTGCCTCAGCCTCTGGAGCCACTGGGATTTACAGGCATGTTCTCTAATTGAGACCAGACCCCAATAGTGTAGGAGCTTTATGACCATGTGGCTGGCTGAGGGGAGGGTGGCAAACTGCTCTGTGGAACACCCAAGTAGGTCTGGGGCACTCTCACAAGCAGAGAGGTGGGACTGCAGACCCTGACCAGTGAGTTTTAGGGTGGGGTGTTCTGTGGGCAGGACTTGGGGATTGCTATTTGAGCATTAAAGGAAACAGTGACTCTGGGGCTTGGGGACATCTGGTGCTATGGTTTGAATGCCCCCCATTCATGTGTTAATGACATTTGAAGGTGGGGACTTCGGGAGGTAATTAGGCTAAGATGAGGTCATGAGTGCAGGAAACCCATGATGGCATTAGTGTCTTTATAAGAAGAGGAAGAAAGGCCCAAGCTAATCGCTGGCTCAGTCTTGCCATGTGATACCTTCTGCCATGTTTGTGGTACAGCAAGAAGCCCTCACCAGATGCCAGTGCCAGGCTCTTGGACTTTCCAGGCCTCTGGAACCATGAGCTAAATAAATAATTCCTTTTTTTTTTTTTTTTTTTCAGTGCTAGGGCTGGAAGCCAGGGCCTCATGCATACTAAGCATGGGCTCTGCCAGGGAACTACACTCCCAGTCGCTAAACTCTTCTGAGAGCTTGCATTCTCACTTAAACCCTAACACCCAACCTTGGCCTACAAAGCTAGCATGACGGGTCCCTGCCTCTGTCCCAACCTCATCTTGTATAAACTCTTGGCTCTGAGGTCACAGCTATCTATATCAGCCTCCTGCTGAGACCCTGAGCATACCCAGCCTGTCTCCCCCTTGGGGCCTTTGTCCTAACTCTGCCTCCTGCTCTTCATCAGCTCTCAGCTTCTGAGTCACCTTGCCGGAATGGTCTTCCCTGACCCAATGTCACCCAATTCAACTCTGCATGTCTTCTTAGCAGCTGACCTTGGTGTGTGAACTTTCCCTGTCCCCTCCTTGTTCTCTAATGGTTCACCAGTGTCTACACCAGGGCCCGAACAGGTGCTCGGGAAATAGTTATTGCATGAGAAAATATCATTCCCCTCTGAGCCTGTTTCACCACCTCTAAAATACAGATAATAGCATAATAGCATGTACTTCATAGGGTTGGTAAGATTAAATGGGATATGGGGGCTGGGGTTGTGGCTCAGGGGTAGAGCACTTGCCTAGCACATGTGAGGCACTGGGTTCAATCCTCAGCACCACATAAAAATAAATAAATAAAATAAAATAATAAAATTAAGGTACTGAAAAAAAAGATTAACTGGAATATGCATGTAAGGCCCAAGCATGGTACTTTACACCTGGCACTGGTGGTAAATATTGTTACACTTATGATCATACAGCCTCAGCCTCCTGAGTTGCTGGGATTATAGTTGCATACCACCATGCCAGGTGCTGGCCCATTTCCTGCCCCTGCCAAAGCCCTTGACACCCCATAGCAGAGAGAGGACAAATTCAGAGATGAAAAGTGGAGAAGGGTGTGCTTCGACTTGATTGTAAGTTTATTAGAAAGGCCATGGACAGATGAACCCTGAGTTACCAGCTGAGGAAGAAATGAAAAAAGCCCCTGCCCCTATGGCCTGCACCCCTGGCCTCCCGTGAACTCTGTCCGGTAGCAGACCCAATAGAAATCTGCCAAAAAGTGCTCTCCACATCCTCTCCCTGGGGCTGCCAACCTGACTGCAGGGGCCCACTGGGGGCCTCTGTGGATGCTGGTGCCTGGAGCCTGGAGCCAGCAGGGTGGGGGTCCTCTGCTCTAGCAGAAAGTGGTTCTGTACCCCTGGCAGAACAGCCTGGAAAAGGAGCTGCTGGGGAGCGAGGGAGCTCTGCTTGACAGCCAGTGGCTCTGGGAGGTGATGCTAGGCTGCCGTGGAGGACTTGCCAATGGCTCCAGATGGCCAATCGTGGGGGTCCCCAGGGTAGGACCCCAAAGCTGCTCCAAGAGTCTCAGTCACAGAGAGCCCCAGCATGACTCAGTCAGTGCCCCTTCTGGGGTTGTGCTGGCTATTTCTGCTCCCAGAAAGGCAAATGGATCTTGTAGAACTCCATGGTGGTTGATGCCAGTTTTTTTCCTTAAAAAAGGTAAGAGTTTGTACAGTGAATTGATTTCATCCAGCAGAGCCTAAGCCGAAGAGTCCATCCTGGGGAAGGAGAAGGCACTTCTCACACCCTCACTGGGGGCGATCTGGGCTGCTGCTTCCCGGACCCCTCGAGGCTCCAGCTTGCTCTGGCCCTGTGACTCAGGCCTGCTCCCTCTGGAAGGGTGCTTCCTCCATCAAGTTAGCACCGCCCTGCGGCCTGGACGCCCGCTCCTCACAAAGTGGTGGATGGCAGCTTCCTCACCCGCCGCTGGGCCAAGATAGAAGACTCGATCGGCTTTAGCTGGGGGGTGGGCTTGGAGCTGTTGAGCGCAGAGTATGTGGCTGCCATGGCTCCCTGGGAAAGGAGGTCACCAGTGAGGAGGTGAGTGGGAAGGACATATGCCCAGGTCAGGCCAGCCCCTCCCAGAGTTCCAGCCCACCCAGCCCACTGTTTCCAGCCTGGCTGGTCCTTCATGTTCACTGGTCCTGCCTCCTCCATCAGACTGGAGGCTTCAGAGGTTGGTAGCTGTGTCACCCAGAAGACTAGAGCCCCTGAAAGCAGGACTGTCCACATCCTCTGTCCCATCTTCTGGTCCCAGAAACAGATATGGGATCTGGTTCCACTACCCCAAGTCCCTGCCCATGACATCTTGGCCTGAGTACCCGCCACCCTGTGGTTACCAGTTGCCCACCCAGTTGGCAAACCTTCACAAGCTGCAGGTCCTGGTGGGACAGCTGGCTCTGGGGAAGTTTGTCTTTCTGGGTGATCCATGGGTGCTGCAGGACCTGCTTGGCTGTGAGACGCTGGTGGGGGTCCACATGCAGCATCTTGGACACCAGGTCCTAGTGGCACAGTGGCAGGAGGCAGGTGTGAGGGGCAGCAGGGAAGAAGACAGCTGTGTCTCGTGGATGGAGAATAGGAGGACAATGCGTCCAACCATCTCCCACCTGAACCCTTGCCCCAGCCCTGTGATCCGTTCTCCACGTAGCCTAGGTTTCCCAGGCACAGCCAGGGCCTTCCCTTCTGGGGCCTCTGCTGCCCCCTGCACTTCCAGGAACATGCTTCCCTTCCACGTGTGGGAAGGGGCAAGAGCCTAGGGCTGAGGCCAGGCCGACTCAGGTTCAAACCCGACTTTTCCAGTCGTCCGCTGAGGGCCCTGGGCAAGTTACTTCAACTCTCTGAGCCTCAGCGTCCCCTCTGAGAAACAGGGATAGCAGTTGCCATGCAGGCTGGTGGGAAGTGGTGCTGTTTATGAAGGGCTCGACTCTGTCGGCACAGAGGTTCCCAAGACTAGGACACCAATACTGAAAACCCAAATGCTACCTCTTTGGGAAGGCCCTCCCTGTGGCAGGGGCAGTTGCTTCGCTCTGTGCCTCCACTGCCTGGACCCCTGCCTGGGAAGGCCTGCAGGCCTGTCTCTCCTCTACACTAAGCTTCCAGAAGAGAGGGACTGGGGTTATGCAGTCCTCTGTCCCCCACGTGGGAAAGGACAGGGAATGACCAATCACCACGTTACCCAAAAGGGGTGGGCTGCCCAGGAATATTCCACTTGAGAGAAAGAACTACTGAGAAGCCAAGAACTTCCTCACCTTGGCTGTCTCTGAAACCGTGTTCCAATTTCCCCCACTGAGGGTAAACTTCCCACTGCCAATCCGGGTCAAGATCTCCTCTGGGGTGTCACTGGGTCCGTTGGCAAATGGAGTGTATCTGGAGAAAAGCCCACACGGCTGGGTATAGCCTCTGCCCTATAGACAGAGGCTGCCCCTCCTGCTCAGACCGCGTCTCCAAGGTGAGCTCCCATAGCCTGGGCCTGTCCGAGGGGAGCTGATCTCCCCATGAGACAGGCACCAGCCCAGTGTGACCACATGGACCGGAGTGGGGAGGCCAGGCCAGAGCACTCACCCGGCCAGCATGGTGTACAGCAGAATGCCCAGGCTCCAGACGTCACAGCCTTCATCGTAGCCCTGGCGCTTCAGCACCTGGCAGGAAGGCGGGGAGGCGGTCAGTTGGAAGTGGCCACACGCTTCCCGAAGGCAGGGACAAGAGTCCCAGCCGTGGGTTGGATCTGCCCTCGGTACCTGAGCCAGGGTTATGGACACTGCGGGCCTGAACCGTATGGGGCCTGTAGGAGCGCACAAGCCTCCCGGCGTCCCCACTCACCTCGGGAGCCACGAAGTTGGCTGTGTAGCAAGGCGTCATGAGGAGCCCGTTCTCAGCCCGCAGCTGCTTGGCGAAGCCAAAGTCACAGATGCGCAGGCACTCGGGGTTCCCAGACTCGTCCACGTACAGGATGTTGCTGGGCTTGAGGTCCCTGTGCACGACCTAGGGGCAGAGGGCTGGGGTCAGCCTCAATAAGGGGAGGCCGCAGTGGGCCAGCCTAGGCTGCTAGGGAAAGACCTGGAGTCCAAGAAGAAGGAAGGGGGCTGCCACATGGGGGCCCTACTGCTGGTGACTCTCTATGCAGGTGTCTAGGGCAGCAGGAATTTAACCTGTTCCCCACTGAACTCCTGTCTCCCCTCAAAGCCACTCATCACATGATCTCACCTGGTGGCAACTTCATCCTTCCTCTTATGTGGGCCCTTTTTCCTTTTTTCCCTCGTATTCCTTAACCAACCCACAGGCAAACTCTGTTGACTCCACCATTAGAACGCATCCAGAGCCCAACCATTTCTCAGCTCCTCTTCTGGCAGGGCGCTGAGCCCCACCATCATTCCCCACCCTTGGATCACGGCAGCCACCTCCTAACTGGTCTCCCTGCTTCCGCCTCTCCCTCCTACCATCCAACTCACTATAGATGCCACAGTGATCCTGTTAAACATACATCAGATCATGTCATCCCAGCTCGAGACCCTCCAAGCCCTCCCCTTTAAAGAGGAAAAGATGGGGCTGGAGTTGTGGCTCAGTGGTAGAGCGCTTGCCTAGCATGTGTGAGGCACTGGGTTCGATTCTCAGCACCACGTATTCAAAAATAAAATAAAGGTCCATTGACAACTAAAAAAAAAAAACACATAAAAAAAAATAAAGAGGAAAAGTCCTAGCTAGGCATGGTGGCATGCTCTAGTCCCAGCTACTTGGGAGGCTGAGGCAGGAGGACATCTTGAGCCCAGAAGATCAAGGCTAACCTGGACAACATAGACCTTGTGTGGTTTTTTTGTTTTGTTTTTTTCAGTTGTCAATAGACCTTTATTTTATCTATTTGTTTACATGTGGCACTGAGAATTGAACCCAGTGCCTCACACATGCCAGGCAAGCGCTCTACCACTGAGCCACAACCCCAGCCCCTAGACCTTATTTTGAAAGGAAAAAAGTGAAGAGAATGGAAAGAATTCAATAAGGGGCACCAAAACACATACTTAGAGAGGAGATTAGCTCTGATTTTTCTATAGCAATCTATGTTATATTTCCAAGTAACTAAAGAACATGAAATTCCCAATACATGAAAATGAGTAGCCAGGCACAATGGTGCACACCTGTAATCCCAGAGACTTGGGAGGTTCAGGCAGGAGCCTGGGCAACTTAATGAGACCCTGTCTCATAAAATAAAAAGGGCTGGGGGTGCAGCTCAGTGGTAGAGCACCCCTAGGGTCAACCCCCAGGAACACACCACACACACACACACACACACACACACACACACACACGTCTCAATTTAAAAAACAAAGGAAAACTCCTTATGATGGCCCACACAGCCCCACCTGATCTCTCCCATGCCCTCACCCATGTCCCTTTCACTCTTTGCATTCCAGCCTTCTAGTATTCAGGCACATCAATCTCTGCTCTTCTTCAACAGGCCAAGCACACACCTGCCTCACGACCTTTGTACCTTGTTCCCTCTTTCTAGAACATTCTTCCCTTATCCATCTACCTGGCTGATTCTCTTTTTTCTTTCAGGTCTCAGTTTAAATGTCACCTTATCAGTAAGGTCTCCCCTGACCATCCCCAGAGAATAGCCCCCTGTCACCCAGTACTCCTGAGTCTTCTTATTTGCTCTACTTCTGTCACACGGTAGCATTTACAACCATGTGACATAATATTTCATTTGTTTTCTGACTCTGCCTACTGGAACGTAAGCTTCATGAGCACTGAGCTCACCACTGACCCCAGCACTTAGACTGGCTCCTGGTGCACAGTAGGTATTCAACGCATCTGGGCTGAATGAACGACTGAAGAGCACTTACTGCTGAGGCCATAAGCCAATGACGTTCCCCTGGATCCCATGAGCTCATCTGTAACCCGAGGGGGCTGAACGCCCACCCTGCATGTTTCTCTCCCTCTGCACGGTTCTATTCACAGCCAATCCTCTGCCACCTAATTACAATCCTCAGATCTCCAGCCTAGGCCCAGAACTTTCCTGAGTCCAGGCTCATGTATCCCGTATCCTACCAGATGGCAACTGCTGGATGTTCCAGAGTCTCAAACTCAACATATTCCAAACTGAGCACATCATTTTCTCACCT
>JAJEJO010003177.1:292544-317789 GCA_020662805.1 Glaucomys volans | reverse complement strand
TCTCTCATTTGTACTGGGGATTGAACTCCAAGGTGCTTAATTATTTAGCCACATCCCCAGCAATTTTTATTTTTTATTTTGAGACAGGGTCTCACTAAATTGCTTTAAGGCCTCGCTAAATTGCTGAGGCTGGCCTTGAACTTGCCATCCTCCTGCCTCAGCCTCAAGAGCTGCTAGGATTACAAGCATGTGCCACCATGCCCAGCAGTCTGGACTTTAAGAGGCTTTACATATTGAATAAAGACTGGCTACAAAATAACATGAAACAGGCAGACAACTCAACTTAAAAGCATGGACAAAAGGTTGGTACAGCCATTTCAGAAAAGAGGGCATTCGAATGGCAATACACATGTGAAGAAGTGTCAACCTCACTAGCCATCAGGGAAATGTAAATTAAAGCCACAATGAGATACCACCCACACCTATCAGAAGGGCTGACTTGGGTGTGGTGGTGCACGCCTGTGATCCAAGCCACTTGGGAGGCTGAGTCAGGAGGATCGCGAGTTCAAAGCCAGCCTCAGCAACTTAGCGAGGCCCTTAGCAACTCCGTGAGACCCTGTCTCTAAATAAAATACAAAATAGGGCTGGGGATGTGGCTCAGTGGCCAAGTGTCCCTGAGTTCAATCCCTGGTTCCAAAAAAAAACAAACAAAAAACCAAAAAGAAGGGCTGACTTGAAACATGAATAACCCTGCAATAGCATGGCTGCCTGCAATCCCAGCTACTCAGGAGGCTGAGGCAGGAGGGTTGCAAGTTCAAGGTCAGCCTGGGAAAATTAGCAAGACCCTGTCTCAAAAACAAAAAAAGGACTGGGGATGTAGCTTAGTGGTCACAGCTTAGTGGTTGGAGCACCCCTGAGTTCAATCTCCAGTACCCCTCTCCACACACAAAGGGATCCCAGAGGATCTGCCTCCCCGCCCAGTCGCCGTTTCCCATTTTCAGTTTCCATCAGATTCCCATATCGTGGTCCACAGCTACCCCAGATGCCAAGTCAACCCAGAGAATGCTCGTCTAAATACCTCAATAAGAACAGCTTCCATTTCCTCATCAGTTGTCCCTGGTATTTGGAAAGAAACACTGGAGATCGGTAAACTCCTGGCTTTGGGAAAGAGACAATTTCCTCCAAGTGGCTGCTCATACTTGGAACCTGCCTTGTGGAAGGGACTCACTTTGGAGGCGACTCCTGCTCTAGAAAGCTTTCCCTGCTCTAACCTCAGGGGACCCTGGGAACTCGCTGGCTTGGCTTTGTCTTCTAAACCCCCTTGGAAGTAACCTTAACTAGTACTCACTTGAGAACAAAACAGGAAAAGGAAACATATTTACTCTTTGATCTCACATTTGATTATTAGTCTGTTTGAATTGGCTATTTCAGCAACCAAAGCCACTTCAAACATGAGCATTAAAAGCACATGTGGTACCCAAACTGAAGCTTGGATCATGAAGTAAAGTTCCTTTTTATTAAAGAGTTCCTGCTAATAAATTAGACATAATCAGTGCCATTTTTGTACACACTGGTGAAATAACTGATTCAAAGACCCTGAAAGGATGAAACCATGATGTGAGGCTCTCTACAAGGAGGAGATGGGACTGTTACCACCTGGCACGAATAACGGGGGAACACGAGGTCGTGTACTCAGAGATGTGATGCAAGACAAGCACCTGCACCTCTCATGGAGTGGCTGGAGGACCCAGGCCACCTGTCAATTTTTTGGTTTTGTTCTGCCCGTCCTTTTATTGTTTTGCAGCAGAAGGTAACTGCCGATATTTGGTCCTGGGAAAGAGGAGCTAGTGCGCGAGTGCCAACGGGACACATGATCTTTTGTTTTGATTAAACACTTTAACATGATGCAGGTCCTACAGCACCTGGGATCCAGGTCCTGGGCACCTGCAATGACGTCACATTCGCCCAGTCATCAATGCAGGGAAACAGGTGCCATTGGTCGAACATGGTCACAGTAAGTCCCTTTTCTAAACTCTTCCCCAATCTTCTACAGACGTGATCTGGCCAGGAAAGACAACTGGAATTCCTTGAAGGTCAGTGATCCATAATAGTTAAGTATTCTACATGATTCTCTTAGATCCCAGATGCTGGCTTTCTGAACCTTTTCCCATCCCACCAAAACTTGAAGCTACATCTAAATTAGACTCTGGAGAAAGATGGGTGCCCATGGCAAACGACTGTAATTCCAGCTACGGAGGAGACTGAGGCATGAGGATCCCAAGTTCAAGGCCAACCTGGGGAACTTAGCAAGACTCTGTTTCAAAATAAAATTTAAAAGAGTTGGGGATATGGCTCAGGGGTAGAACACTTGACCAGCATGTGTGATGCAGTCCTGGGTTCAATCCCCAGCACCACAAAAAAAAAAAAAAAAAAAAAAAATTATAAAGATATAAAAGATTTCAGTTATGGGGGCTGGAGGTGTAGCTCAGTGATGTGGTGCCCCTGGGTTCACTCTCCAGTACCAAGCAAAAACAAAACTTTGTTTATAAGCCTTTATGGGTTAAGTATCAAAATGTCTGTAACTTCCTTTCAAATGCATTCTCAGAAATACATATATTAGGGAGGTTGAGGCAGGAGGATTGCAAGTTCAAAGCCAGCCTCCACAACTTGGTGAGGCCCTAAGCAACTCAGTGAGACCCTGTCTCTAAATAAAATATAAAAAGGGGTTGGGGATGTGGCTCAGTGGTAGAAATTTGCCTAGAATGTATAAGGCCCTGCACTGAAAAAGAGAAAGGGAGGGAGGGAGAGAAAGAAAGAAAAAGAAAGGAGCGAGAGAGGAAAAGAAAGAAGCAGCAAATGCAAATACCTGAATTTTTTTTTTTTTTTTTTTTTGAGACAGGGGTCTCACTATGTTGCCCAGGCTGGTCTTGAACCCCTGGACTCAAGCAATTCTCCCGCCTCAGCCTCCTAGAGCTGGAGGTGCGCAGCACTGGGCTGGCTGTGACATTCTTGAGTCTTGGGTGTGGCGCCTTTGGGGAGGCTACATCATGCTTCACAGTTGCGCATGCGTGTTGGGGTCCTGCCTCCCTGCTTACACTCTGCGTTTACCGCCAGCCTGCCTTGGAGAGTGGGGCTTTCCCAGCCAAGTACTTTGCTTCATCCCACAACCACCCCACGATGAGGCAGCTACCACAAGTCTGTAGAAGATGAAAGGCTCAGAGAGGCCACATGGCTTTCTCAGCTGCAGGCACAGGTAAGATGAGAAGCCACGACCCTGACACAGTCAATTGGATTTAAGAGGCTACAGTTTTTCCCCCCTTGGTGCTGGGGATTGAACCCCGGGGCACTTTACCTCTGGGTTAAGCACTTTATATTTTTTATTTTGAGACAGGGTCTCACTAAGTTGCTGAGGCTGGCCTCTAACTTGCCATCCTCCTGTCTCAGTCTCCCAAGTCACTTGGATTCCAAGTGTGCAACACCTCACCCAGCTCACAGCCTACATTCCTAATCCCCACAGACTGATTAGAAGCACCCCCAAACATCACCTTATCCAAAGAGAAACTGGGTTAACTCACAGTCATACGGAGGAACTTCTCTACCTTCCACTCTGTGCCTTGATCTGGAGCCATCTAGTGTTTACTTGCTTTGTGCAGCAATAGAGGCCCGACACCTCTTCCGCAGCGCCTGCTGTGTCCAGAGCATTTCCTCCTGCATCCATTTCCTCTATCTTAGCAACTGGTCCACAGCCAAATTCACCCCTCTGAAGGCTCGCAGCTACAGGGACCTGCAGCTTCCCAACTCGAGACCCACTCTTCCCTGCGGCTTCCAGCCCCGATTTCTCATTCTGACATTCCGGCTCCATTCCTCCCTGGCTGTGGGGTCTTGGGTAAACGACCTCCCACCTCTCCCCTACCTGTAAAGTCAGGCAATAACTGCACCTACCTCAGGGCTGTGAACTGAGGTAACACAGGGAACCTCACCTTATGTTAAGCCTTAGCATGGCACCTGGCAAGAATAGGTACCGAACACACTGTTCCTTTCCACAGACTGGCTTCTTTCTCTCTCCCTTCTTAACATTCATCCACTCGCCTCCACATCAGTCCCTTGTGTCACCTTTGTCTGGCTGGGTGGAGACTGCCACTCCGGGCCAGACCATGGCTCTTCCACTCTGCTGATGGCGTGACCTTTGGCACTCTCGCCCCTCCCCCATCCAGACTCACCCCCTGCGAGTGCAGGTACTCCACGGTCTTGCTGATGGTGTGCAGGACGAAGCTGGCCTCCCGCTCCGAGAAGAACTTCTGCCTCAGGATCTTGTCCAGCAGCTCCCCGCCCCGCATCAGTTCTGTCACCAGGTACACATGTTTGCCGTCATCGTATACCTGTCGAAGACCTCGCCATCAGGCCAGGCACGCAGTCACCAGCTCCCAGCAGGAAGCATGACTCGAGCCTCAGGCTGGACTCATGTCCTCCTGGTCAAGGTGGTGCTGGCACTTGTCCCTGATGAGCAGGGAAGCTCTCAAGAGAATGACTGAGTCTGAAGCAGAAGACCCTTGGGTGGGATGTGGCTAGACCAGAGGGACAAAGGGTACCCCTGCCCCTCTCCATGTGTACTGGGAGGAGGGTCAAAAATCAAGGCATGACCTCCCTGAGGCAAGTCCCCACGTCAAGCAGGCCACCCCTACCCGTCTGGAGGATGCTACTCACATCTTTCAGGGTGATGATGTTGGGGTGCTGCCCATACCGCAGAAGAATCTCAATCTCTTCTGAGGGGTCCCGCTTGCTCTTGTCAATGACCTGACAAAAGTAGGAGCAAATGGCATGGTCAGGGGGAGACTCCGGGGTTATCTCCCTGCCATGGAGCCCTGGGGGGGTCTCAGCCATCCACCTTTCAACCATCCAGAACTTCAGGCACCAACCTTCCCCACCAAAGGACCATACCTACATTGGCCTCACCCCCAGCCCAGCAGCCTTGGCCAGGACGTGGTCAGGAGGCCCACCTTGACAGCATACTCCATGTTGGTGGCCTTGTGGACGCAGCGCTTACACACAGAGTAGGAGCCCACACCAATCGTCTCCTTCACCATATAGCCATCGCTAAAAACCAGGTTCTTCCCATGGAGTTGCTGCAAGAGACCAGGAGATGGGGCTAAACCCTGGTTCCAGAGTGCCCGGGGTCACCCCAGCACCAGGGCCTTCACTCAGTGGAGGTGGTATAGGGGAAGAGCCAGGAGGCCTGGGATAGAGCTGGCTGTGTGACCTTAGAAGGCCCTGCTCCCCTGGGCCTCAGTTTCCTACTCTATACAATGGGCACACTCACTGGCTCCTTGTTGGCCTGTGGTACAGTCTACAGAGGGTGGTGGAAGGGGTGGGCAAGGGGGTCAGAACACACACTGAAATATGTGGTTCTGAGAAGCCCGGGAAAGCCCAAAGGGATGCAGGAGACCTGAGTTGGGTTCCAGCTCTGCTATTTTCTGCAGCTTTGGGTGGGTAGCCTCCCGTTCCCGGGTGTCAGGGCCCACGGCGTGGCGTGCCTCGGGTTCTGAGACGTTAACAATAGCAAATGCTTGCACGGTGCCTGGCGCGTGCTGCGTGCCAGACTCTACTCCAAGCCCGATCATCAGGTGACCATGTGTGACCTGTCGCTCTCATAGCCAGTCTGGTTTAACATTTGTCTTGGACAATGACATCCTAATTTGGATAATATACAGTCACCTTAACTTTACACCTATTAGCTCAGGCAATCCTCACACAACTCTATCATTACCTCCATTTACAGACGAGGACACTGAGGTACTGGGAAGACAAGAGTCTCATCCAAAGTCCCTTCACCTTGTAACTCTGAACCCAGGCAATGAGCTCTGGAGTTGGCATTTTCTTTCTTTTAGTACTGGAGATTGAACCGGGCACTCTACCACTGAGCTACATCCCCTGCCCTTTCAATTTTGAGAGGGTCTTGCTAAGTTGTCCATGTTGACCTTGAACTTGTGATCCTCCTGCCTCTGCCTTCCCAGGAGCCAGGATTACACGTATGTGTCACTGCGCCCGACCCAGAGTCTACATTCTTGCCTCTCAACTCTAAACTGTCATGAAGCAGCGTAGTATACAAATAAGGGATAAATGTGAGGACACATAAGTCCCCTGCCACCCAATCTGTCAAGGCCTCAACAACTGCTCCCCTACTCCACCCCGGTCATCCCTTGGCATTTGACGAGACCCTGGTTCTGTGCCAGGAAATTAATCCACGTTTCCCTTTAATGATCAGAGCCACCGTGTGAGGCAGGCTTCATTAGCCCTGTTTTTTTACAAACACCTCCGGCACCTCCAGGGGCGCCGGGGCTTGACCCAGGCCTGTGCACCTCCACGGCCGTGTTCTTAGCTGTTCTGCCCCGAGTCTTCTGGGTGGAAAAGGACAACTGAGCAGCAGTCCCCGGCCTCCCTCACCTGTACTACCGAGTGCAGGGGCGCCTGTGTGGCCCGAGGTTTGCTGTCATCCTCCATGAGGCCAGTGGCCACGAAGCTGAAGCCACGGAACAGCTGATGGGCACCAGCACTGGGGGGGATGCCTGGGGAATCTGTAGGGGTAGAAGGAGATGAGCCTAAGGGGGTACCTTTGACCCCAAGGCAGCCCAGCCAAGGGGGACCCAGGAGTTTCTGACCCATCTAGTAGCTGGCCATGGTGGGAGCCTGTCCAGGGCCCATCACCCCAGGCCTTAGCCCATCTGTTCACGTGTTTAGGGCAGCCAGTCCTGTTAAATGCGGAACATCAACCTCCGTCATCCAGCCTTCAACCCACACCAAGCCCAGGCCAGGGATCCTGAGTGCCTCCTCCCGGCCTCCCCTTCAGGTTCATCTTCTGGAGGGCTCCAAACACAAGCCTGCCTGCAGCCTTCATCTGTCCCTGCTGCCCCCAACTCCTTGGTGCGGTAGTTGAGACCCCTGTGATCTTAGCCTCCTCTCTCCATTCCACCACGTCACGCTGGGCTTCCCAGATCCTTGAAAGGGTCTCTGAGCCACTGCATGGCCACTCCCTCTGAGCAGACACTCTACTCCATGTCCATCCTTCAGGGCTCAGCTCACACTGTCCTCTAAGAAGCCTGGCTGACTCTGCTCCTCCAGCCCTTGCCCTGTGACCCTCTCTTCTAAAACTGTCCTGAGCTCCATGACGCAGGGCTGGGTTAGTCTCACCCCGTCTTTCCCCATGGCTGGCACACAGTAGGGACTGGTATGGATTTGTCAGATGAATGAATAAAGAGGAGGCAGATTACCCAGAGAAGTGCTGAGCTCCCTGTCACCAGCAGTGTGCAAGCCACAGTAGAAAAGCACCCCCTCTGCTAAAACGTGCCTCTCTGGGCGCCACTTCAGAACTCACATCCTCCCCTCTGTCCAGTGCTGATATCTGGCCAAGAATTTACCAAACTCCCTCCCAAAGTCTCCTCGCTGGCTTCTTACAGCAACTCTTGGGAATGAGTAGGCCTGGGGCTGAGCCCATGTTGCAGACAGGTACACTGGGGTCTGGCAGTCAGAACAGCCAAAGCTGATTCCCAGGTTTGCCCCTGGCCTGTGGGTGCTGTCACTCTGCTCTGCAAGCTGTCTCCACCATGGTTTTGCTGGGTCAGATTCCTTATCCCTGACGTGAGTGCAAGATTGATGTGCTTAGTCTCCCAGTGGGCTGGAAGGTGCCTGGGGCAGGGGTCCGGCCTTTTCTATTGTGACCTTAGCCACCCACACACCTCACTCTCTCACCCAAACACAAAGAGGCCCACAGAGCCCCAGAGTGGGAGAGACAGGCGGCGTGAGACAGGGACAGAGTCACAGTCCCACAGAGGCAGTCACTCAATGCCTGTCTGCCCACACAAGCAGGCCTCCCGGAGTCCGTGACCACCCCTGCCCCAGGGGGCCCCCATTCCCTGCTTCCCTCCCACACCAGCCCCCGGCAAACAAACCAGCAAGGCACGTACCCTTGGGTGTGCGGGAGGTGAACTCAGTGTCAAAGTAGAAGGTGTCGTCAGGTTGAGCCACGGCTGGCTTGAAGGGTGGCTTGATCTCACGACGGTATAGCTTCTGTAGGGTGGGGTGGGTGCTCTGGTCACCACGGTGCTCCCACCTGGGCCCAGCAGACAGCGGCACAACTGCTTGCCCTCAGGAGGCCAGCCCTCGCCCCAGGGGCATGCCTTCGCCCTTTCCTCCATACCCGCGGCCCTGGGCATCATTTAGAGCCCACCACGCCCCCTCCCATGGCCAACGCAGTCGGAGCCCTGGCATGGACGGACACACTCACATTCCAGTCGATGGTGGAGTAGAAGACATGTCGCTTAATTTCCTCTGCCCCGTCCGGGCCGGAGCCTGAAAGAGCCCCCATGAGGGTCTGCCCCTGGATGGTGCAATCCCCAGACACCCCCTGCCTGTCACACAGCCACACAGTGCTCTGGGGACAGCTGCTAGAGCAGAGAGGAGGAGGAGCTCCTGCCAGAGCCACCTAGCCACTGCCCTAAGGTCTGTGGCCTGTTCAGCCTCTCCCACTTTCTGGAGCCTCCAGTGATCAAGCTCCAGTGTACTTATTAAAGAGGAAGGTCCAGAGAGGTTAGGCCACTTTTCCAAGACTACACAGGACAGAAACTGGATTGATTCTGAGACCCACTAAGGACCCCGACCCCTCCTGATGCAGGTTTATCCCTGCTCTCCTTAACCCCTTGTCATTTTCAACCATGAGACAGGCTGTCATTTCATTCAACCCCAGGGACCTGGACTAGACCTCACAAAGCCGGTCACAGTCCCGGTGACCCCAGGACGAGGGGGTCGTCCTACACACACTAAACACTCATTACACAACAGGCACATTTCTGGAACCTCACTTCATCCATAGGGCCCTGCCAGGTGGCCTGGGGTCACCATCTCCACTGAGACAAGGAATCAGGGGCTCTGAGAGGTGAAGTCACCTGTCCGGGTCACATAACTCATAAATGGCACTCATTCACTCAACAAATATTTATGGAGGCGCCACTGTGTGCCAGCAGTGGGGACAGACACAGCTGGGACTGGGACTAAGCACCTCACTCCTGAACTCACGTGCCCTGGCGGAGACTCTGTGTGGGGGCCTCTGTCCTTGTCCTCGGAGGGAGTGGGGATGACTCAGTTCCTGCCTCTCCCTACACACAGGTCACCCCCCACCAGCACCACGCATGGAGCCAGAAGGCAGGGTGGCCAGGGGCATTGTCTGCCCACACAAAGGACAACGGCCCCTTTCAGCCCCAGATGTGTCCCCGTGGCCTAGGCTGCAGCTGTACCCTGCTCCCCACCACCGCACCCCCTCCCCTGAGCTGGGGTTGCTTACCGAGCCGGTTGGCAGGATTCCGCTTGAAAAGGGCCCGCAGGAGGCTCTGGGCTTCCGTGCTCAGAAACTGGGGCATGCCTAGCTTTGCCCTGAAACAGCCCCCAGGTCTCATCAGGGCTGAGCCTCGCCCCAGAAGCCCCAGTTCCCCTCCCCCTCTCTGTCCAGGCCTCATTCCCAGCTTAGTCTAGACAAGCCATCCACTAACTCACCTTCCAAAGACTTCAAGGATCCCTCCCACAGGCCCTGGTGCATGAAAGGGGGCTGTGGAAAGCGCAATGTTTCACCCAGAGAGTGTCCCATTAATGAGGGCGTCAGAGGCAGGGACAGGGTAATCCTCTGCCCCCCTAAATGGGGTGGAACTAGGGGAGCCCGTGCATACCAGGGCAGGGCTGGTGCTTACTTCAAAATCAGGGTCATGGTTTCCTTCCGGTCCTTTCCCTGGAAGGGCAGGGAGCCCGTCAGCATCTCAAACTGTAGAGGAAAAGGTCTGCTCAGCTCCATCCCTGGTTCCTATCCGGCCTGCCTCCTCCTCCCAGGTCATCCTGCTCCAGCCCCAGGATGTTTCTTTGCTGCACTGGGGACCGAACCCAGGGCCTTGCACATACTAGGTAAGCACTCTGCAACTGAGCTACATCTCCAGCCCTTTTTATTTATTTATTTTAAATTTCGAGCCAATCTCACTCAGCTTCCCAAGCTGGCCTTTAACTTGGAAGTCTCCTGCCTCAGGAGCAGCTGGGATTACAGGTGTGTGCCACTGCACCTGGCCCAGTCCCAGGATTCTTGCTGGTCTGTCCCACCTCTGAGCCCAGCTGGACCACAGACTACCTCTTCCCTTTCCCCTCCACCAACCCAGACCACTGGGAACCACAACACTAGGCGCCTGAGGCTGAGAGGCCCAAAGCCAGGTTAGGGGTGCCCCATGTGGGGTCCAGCCTGGCATCCATCCAAGAAAGGAAGCTGTGGCAGCATGTAAGGCGAGGCCAGCGTGGCTGTGAGAGGACCAGGAGAACCTTGGAGGTGACCAACCCCTCGCTGTCCAGGTGCGGAAACTGAACCCATCCCGGCTGGTGCCTAGGAACTCACCATCAGCACTCCGTAAGACCACCAATCTGCACTGTGGGTGTGGCCCTGGCGGTTGACAACCTCAGGGGCCATGTACTCCACCGTCCCGCAGAAGGAGTAGGCCTTCTTCTCATGGTCAATAGCCTCCTTGCTCAAGCCGAAGTCTGCAGCAAGGCGGGCAAGGACACATCTTAGGACCTCTGCCTCCCTGCTGCCACACTCTGCACACTCACTCCCCTGCCAGAAGCATGAGGGCATCGCCAGTGACAATTAGGAGCTTAGGGGACCTCTCTAATCCCAGTGAGGAGCCAGGATTTCATCTTGAGGCGTTCCAAGTTTGGGGCCTGGCACCCGTCTCAGGAAGAACGAGCACCCAGTCCTCGGCTGGGACCTATCAGGAATTCTTTCTCCAAAGGCCTGAGAGGGCAAGTGCCCGCCACTCACCAGTGAGTTTGATGTGGCCCTCCTCATCCAGAAGAATGCTGAAACAGAGACGTGGAGTCAGGGTCTGCCAGAGGCCAGCACTGTGTGGCTGCTGATGGCCCCACAGCAGGGGGTCTCTGACTTGCCCGATCTATCTGATGAATGGGTGGTGGACCAGGGTTGTGGCAGTGCCAGGCAGCTGTGCTGCTGACCCCTTCTGTCAATCCCCACAAGAACTGTGTGTGGCAGTTCTATTATGGTAACATTTTACTAATGGAGAAACTAAGGCTCAGAAAAGTTCAGTGACTCCCCACAGTCACAGAGCTGGCAGGTGATGGAGACAGGATTTGAATTCAGGTGAGCCTAACTCTTTTTGAGATGGACTCACTATGTCACCCAGGCTGGCCTTAAACTCCTAGGCTCAAGTGATCCTCCTGCCTCCTCAGTGGCTGGGACTACCATTGTGTGCCACCATGCCCAGCTTGAGGTGTGCCTAACGCTAAAGCCAGATCCCATTCTACCTCATCACTTGTCCCTGGATCCCAAGTTACTGTTGGAAGGTACTATATTTAGGTATTAAGGAAAATTCTAGAAATGGACAAAATGAGAAATGCTCTTAATGGTGGCAGCTCAGATTACATTGGATTAACAAAAGAGGGGGTGGTAGGGAGGTACACCTGCCTGGAGGTGCTGGTCCTTGGTCGCAGCAGCACTGGTGATTAGGCAGCCCCCTAAAGTGAGCCTGCTGCTATCCCCACCCCACTCTTCAGAGAGCCCCAGACAGGGGGACGTTCCTGGGGAGAAGCACACCTACCCCGTCAGTGTGGCCCTGTTCTAGAAGAGGCCCAGGGACTGTTTCTGCAATCCCTAGGGGGGTCAGGGCAGGGTGGGGACTTCACTCACTTCTCAGGCTTCAGGTCTCTGTAAATGATGCCCAGGCTGTGCAGGTGGTCCAGGCCCAGAGCCAGCTCGGCCAGGTAAAACTTCACATCCTCCTCTGTGAACATAACCTGCAACAGGCAGGCAGGAGCTGCAGCTGGGACCTCCTCTTCCTCAGGAGTTGGAGCGCTGAGTGGTCAGCAGCTTTCTGGTCCCAAGGGTCCACCCTGGGGACATACCCCAGTGCCACAAAACTTTCTCTCTCTAAAGGGGTTTGAAGTATGAAATGACTGATGCACAAATCACTCATTGTGGCATTGTCTGGAATCAGCAAAAGGCTGGAAATAGCCCATGGGTCCAGGAGACTGGAATAAATTGCCTGTCCCCTGTGTAATGAAGCTGTGCAGCCAAGACCTAGAGCAGGAGTTTCTCCATGATGTGATAGGGAGCAACTGCCAAGGCAGACTATCTTGAAAAAGGAGAGATACAGAACAGTGTACATAGAATGGTGCTTTTTATGTAAGAAGGTAGGAGGTGAGGGTTCAGAATGTGCATCTGGTTTGTTTGTAAAAGGAACATGGGAAGGTTAAACAAGAAACCAATAAAAACGTTCACCTATGGAGGGGTGGAACGGACTGGGTTAGGAGGACGACTTCTCAATGAATATTTTTCTTTTGAATCATATATTACCTACTCAGATATTAGAATGGTATTTTAAAAATTAAGTTTAGCTGGACATGGTGGCACACACCTGTAATCCCAGCCACTTGGGAGGCTAAAGCAGGAGGATCACAAGTTGGAGGCCAGCTCAGCAACTTAGAGAGACCCTGTCTCAAAATGGTAAAGTATCCCTGGGATCAATCCCCAGTACAAAAAAATTAAATAAAATTTAAAAAATTAATAAATTAATTAGAAGTTTGGTTCTCTTTAAAGGCTGAATTATATTAATGGCCCCATTTTTAAAATTTGGCTCAGATTCTTTCGTATCTGTTCCAAATCCCTTTAGATAACATATGGGACAAGAATACTGAGGTCTCTAGCTTTCTGGGTGAAACTGGGCTTCCCATGTTCATGGCCTTGGCCAGTGTAGCCCTGAAAGAATGGAGCTAGAGGGTGAGAGGTACACTTACTCCCCAAAAAACAGGGTGGCATCAGATCCAGGGCCTATTCATCCTCAGCCCATCTTGGGAGAAACTCTCAGTGGCTTTGCCAGGTACGACCTCTGTCCCAGGACAGGTGACATCTCCTACCAGGGAATGCTAGGTAGGCCTATGAAGTCCAGGCCGAGGGCCATGTTGGATGTGTTTTTCACAAGGCCCTGACATCAGCTCACCTCTTTTGAGAGCCGTGTGAAGAGGTCCCCACCACGCAGGAAGTCCAGAATGAGATAGAGCTTGCCCTCGGTCTGGAAGGCTGGGAAGAGGGGAAAGGCCATGGTGATCAGCTGGGCCTTGTGACCTGTCCCTTGGGCCCTGGCTCCTTTGGTTTGCCAGGTGGGAGGTGGGACAAGGTATAGCAGAATTCAGCAGACCACAGGCAAGGACCAACGCCGGGGTGGGAGATGAGGAAGGGTCTGCGGGCTCACCATAGTGCAGTTTCACCACAAATGGGTGGTTTACATCAGCCAGGATGTCCCTCTCCATCTTGGTCCGAACACGGTCACGCACTGGCCAGAGGAGAAAGGAGTCACCAAGAGTCGAGACACCTAGCCACTCTCTCAGTCCAACTAAGGGCTCTTTTCCACTTGTTCCTCCAGGCCTGAGCGCCCAAGCTAGGGCTCTAGGGACACTGATCTTGATTTCCTTCTTCCTTCTCAGGCTGCTCTGCTCCCTGGCTGGCTTTCTGCCCACGTTCCCCATGGGAATGCCCAGGGCTAGGCCTTGGGACCCCACCAGTTCTCTGGGCCTGTCTCCCACCATGCCCTGTTGAGGGTCACTGAGCAACTTGTGCTCCAGTGTGTTCTATTTTTTGAGTTCTCCAGACTTTGCCTCTATACCTCCCCCAATAGACCTTTACCGGGCCCCTCTCCGTCTGCCACAAAAATTCCCAAATCCTAGTGTAGGGTGTAGAGAAGGGGCACCTAGGCACTGCGAGAGAGGCAGCTTTTCTGGTTCTAATATTTGGATTCATACCTGGAGCAGGCATTCTCTACATACTTTTCTTTTTCTTTCTTTTTTGAATACTAGAATTGAACCCAGGAGTGCTCTACCACTGAGTCGCATCCCCTCCTCTATATTTATTTTTTACATTTTTAGATAGGGTTACCCTAAGTTGCTGAGGATCTTGCTAAATCACTGAGGCTGGCCTTGAGCCTGAGATCCTCCTGCCTCAGCTTCCTGAGTTGCTGGGATTAAGACATGTGCCACTTCACCCAGCCACAAGCTTGTCTTTTCCTTTTCTTTCAGGACCAGGGATTGAACCAATACTGGGTCATACCTTCAGCCCTTTTTAAAATGTTTTATTTAGCGACAGGGCCTTGCTTAGTTGCTGAGGCTGACTCTGAACTCGTGACCCTCCTGCCTCAGCCTCCCTAGTTTCTGGGACTACAGGCATGAGCCACCACACCAGCCTTTATTCTGCTTTAGTTCTTGTATTTCCCTCACTTTGAGACAGCAGGGACCATGCCTCTATTATAGTCATTGTTTCCCAAACATACCTCAAACTTCCAAACCACCTCAGGTAAATGGTTCCTCCTTCCTGGAGTGCCTATCCTCTACCACCGTGGTCTGGAAGATTCCTAAGTCATTCCTCCAGGCATATCTCACATGGCAGTGCCCCCCACGACCCCCAACCTACCCTCCGTGAGGCCATGCCTCACCCTCAGGCTCCAGCCTTGGCTACCCCCACACACAGGTCACAGCGCTGCACTGCCAGGGTCTGGGGAGCCTCCACCAAAGCTGCCGTCGCCCCATGGGCTGCCGTCACCCCATGGGCAGCCCTTCCTGGGCCACATGGCCAACAATATCCTTAAGCTGATGCTCCTATTCTCCCCGCCTCACCCAGGCCAGGGCGTGGCTTGAATTCCTCCTGGCAGTTGCCACACTGGCTGCCACACCAGTCAGAGTCAACATCTGCCCCATCATGACCTTCCAGCCATCCTCACACCCTTTGAAATCCCCAAATTCTAGACTCTGGCTTGGGGCTTCCTTCCACACCTTTCTGCATCTACCTCCATGGCTTCCTTGATTCACCCTGTCTTATGCGCCCAGCTTCCCCTGGGCTCCCCACCTCTTCTCTCAGGCCCTTTTCCACCCTGAGCTGGGAGCCAGAGGTCTCCCTTGGACTCTTCCAGCACCTCTGGACTCATGAAGCACCTCTGCTGACCAAGCACCTCTGCCTGAGCAGCTTGATATTTGGGGATCCCCCACCCTGCCCCAAGCACACTGCTCTCACCCAAACAGTCAGCCACTTTCACTTGGTTTGGGAGGAGGGGCTGAGGGTGGCTGAGAGTAGGCCTGATTCTCCACCTGCGTGCTAGGTGCTCCTGAAGATGGAGCTGCCTCCCCCATCCCACCCAAGGCCCGTGAGACCCACTCACCTTTCAATGTTGCCTTCTTTAGGACCTTCATGGCATACAGGTGCCCACTGTCAGGTCGGGTGACCTTGCGTACTAGGAAGACCTGAGAAGGCAGAGGAGGAAAAGCCAGGGAGAAGCTGGAAGGGGGCTGATACTACCAGCTCTAGTTTCCCTGGACCCCAAGCTGACCTTTTGCTCTTTCTGGGTACCCAGGTGACCTTTCACCCTTGCCCTTGGAGCCTCTGGACCCAAGTGACCCCTGACCCCCACCTCTGGCATGACCAAAGCTGCCCTCCCAGACATGAGCTCGTGACTCACTTTGCCAAAAGATCCCTGGCCCAGAACCTTCAGGAGTTCAAAATGGGATGGGTCGGCCTTCTCGGAGCCTGCCTTAACATGGTGCGTGATGGAGATCTCCTTGAGGATGCCCTCATCCTGATGGAGGGAGAGAGTGGGTAGATCAGCAGTAGCACAGGTGTGTCTCCAGTCAAGTCATTTCCACCAGAATTCATCAGATCCAATAGACCACCCCTGGTCAGTGAGCCTCCAGGATCATCAATACAAACAGGGATCAAAGGTTGGGCAGGTCAAACCACCAAGATGCTAGCTCTGGCCTGGTTGGGCCCAAAAAGATGCCCAGGCCCAGCCAGGCTGGCCAGGCCAGGCCAAGCCAACCCCTGGCTCTGGCTGAGGCGCAGGGACCTGCCAGGTCCGCCCTGTGGGGCTCCCCTCCCCCTGCTGTTTTGGTTTTGCCACAATAGGAAGTGGGGTTTGTTCTCATACTGGGGAGGCAGAGCTGCGCCTTTGTTCCGGAGATGAGGGGATCCCGCTGGTTGAATGGACAGGGCTAAGACACACAGAGACCCCAGAGTCACCCGGATATCCCCCTCCACCAGTAGATGCCAGTGTGGGGCAGGTGGGAGTTAAAGCCAGAGAATCCATGCTTCACCTGCCCAAAAAGCCCCTGACAAACCTCTAGGAACCCCTCATCAGGTCCTCGCTGTTGTATCTGCTGGTCTTGCCCGGAAGCTCCGAAATGCCTCAATGCTTCCCCAGGAAGCAAGTCTTGGCAGGGGCTGGTCACCCAGCAGGGACCACCTGGGCCAGAGCAGCCCAAAGCCAGCTTAGGCAAAACCAGCTGCCCAGGCACCTGTTCCAAGGGCCACAACCAGGCCAGGACTAGATATCCGGACACACTTACCGAGTCCCGCCGGGGGCCAGAGCCAGGGCCATGGGCAGGCAGAGTGGTCGGGCCGATCCTGGGCCTCTGCTTCCTGGGCAGCCAGGGGAGCAGGGCCCAGAGCCGCAAACGGGGCGGCTTGGGATCCTGCTCCATCCGCCCGGCAGGGCCACAGCACCATGGCAGGGACAAGCAGCCTCCGGGGCTGCTGCAGAGGTGGTCGGCCCCAAGGCGGATGTGCAGGATGGGGGTGCAGGGGCTGGGCCTGGCCCAGGGCAGCCAATCACTCAGGGCCTGTGGTTTCCCAGCCCTGGGCCTCCACCCTCACCACGTTCTCTTCCCCTCTCCCCAGTGCCTGAGGGCTGCCCTCTGGCCCTCCCCGATATTCCCAGAGAGCCCACAAAGGGAAAGCCCCATGCCAACCCAGCTGCTGAAGCAAAGGGTACCCACAGCCACAGTCAGACATCTACATGTCCAGGCAGATAGAGAGAGACACCCAGCAGGTGGAGACAGATAGAGACGGGCATCCAACAAGCAGGGGCAGGGAGGCACACGGCTCAGCAGGCAGGGATGTGTGAGGACACACACCCAACAGGCAGAGACAGGAGGGAACACACACCCAACGCGCAGAGACGATGGGGTCACACACCTATCAGGCAGAGGCAAGAGGAACTCTTATCTAACGGACAGAGGTGGAGAGGCTTGTATTCAACAAGCCGAGGCAGTTGGGGACAGAGACCCAACAGACAGACAGAGGGGACACAAACCAACAGGCATCCAACTTGTGGCATGTACTCAACTGGTGAAGAGGCACTTATCACATGGAGAACAGGGACAGGAACCCAACGACACAGACAGGCGGGCGGCAGAGAAGCGTCACCATGAAGCCCACAGACTGACAGGTACCCGGGGCAAACACAGGCAGGCAGCAAGGCAGGATCCCCAAATGATTAAGGGCAGAGCTGTGGGTTCTGGCTGGTGTGCGGGGGTGGGAGAGGGAGGAGGGGACGCGGCCTGCAGGCCAGCACTCAGCAGAGCAGCCGGCCTCTGCGGCAGGCCATCTCTGAGGCCTTCAATTTCCCTAGGTCCTTCTTCCTCCCATGCCAGGGTCTGAGAGGGACCCAGGACTAAGGGAGTGGAATCTGATAGTTTTGTCTCTGATCCAAGGATCCCAAATACCCTTTTTCATGAACAGGAAACTGAGACCCAGAGGATAGTAACACCCAGGCTCAAAGTAAAGCAGCAGCTGAGCCAGCACAAACCAAAATCCCTCCTCTGGCTCCTGCCTGGCCTGGGATCAGCAGCCTCAAGTGCCAGGAATGGGTGGGCAGGTAGGTCAGCCAGAGCCACTTCCTGCCCACTCTCACCCGCAGACCTGGGGCTAGTCTAGGACTCCCCACTCCGGGTCTTGACCCTCAGAGACTCAAGCCTATCCTCGGGGAGCTGTATCTGATGGACAAAGCAGTTGGTGTAACAACCCCCCACCAAAAAAAAATTCTGCACGCTAATCAGGCCCCTAAATATAACCTTCTGATGGGACAGGAAGAAAGCATAGCTCAGAGAGGGGCTGAGGTGGGCCAAGACCACACAGCAATTCCTGCCCATCCACCTTGAGATCTGTGCCTCCACCTTGCCAGCCTGTCTCTGACGGAGAACACCCCCTGAGGACAGAGGCAGCCACCCGGAAACCCCAAGGGACAGAGCCACCCCACCTTATTCCTTGCTCAAAGACATGGTGACCAACACTGCTGCAGGCAGACCACCCTTCCGCTCACCTTCCTGGGACAGGAGACCGAGTCTCTCTCAACCCTGGGGGAATCTGCTGGGGTCTGCATGGTGGGGCTCAAGCAGTGGTCAGAGGCCCCGTTACTCCTCTTACTTCTGCTTTTTTTAGTCTTCTTGACCCAGAAGGCAGGGTCGCTAGCACCCCTCCTTCTCACTTCCCCCTTGGCAAGGAGGAGGGACAGCAGATGGGTCAGGATCCTCTGCTGAGGAGGGGATACTGCAGACCCCACGCCTGTAACCCAGGCACAGCCCAAGGGTATGTCCCTCCCTGCCTCCTCTGACCCTAAAGATGAGAGACAGGATCACAGACAGAAGTCATGAGGCAACGAGGTGGGGACACACACAGTGAGCTCCCAGTACCCGCAAACATCCACCTGGAGAACCCCGAGCACACGGGACAGCAGACGGAAGGGCTGGGGCCCAACTGCCCACTCCGCCCAGAACAGCATCCCCAGAATAGAGAGCAGCACGCCTGGCCCTGCCCCGGCTCAGGCCCTGAAGCAGCCTGCCAGTCCCAGGCCCCGGGATGGGCAAGAAGGCAGAGGCTCCAGCCAGGACCTCACAGAGGGCCACGAGGAGGAGCGGCCACCGAGGGCGGAGGTGCAGCAGGCCAGCCCCTCCATGTGGCCTCACCTCCTCCTCACACCAGTACACCCACAGGACTGACAGCTACGCTCAGGCCGGTGATCGGAAGCCCTTTCCACAGACACCCCTGTGTAGAAACACCCCCGCGCCCGGGCGGACTTCCCCTCCCGTGCTCCTGGGCCTTGGCTAGCAGTGTGCGGGAAGGCCCGCGGGGCCTGTGAAAGGTCTTTCTTAGACAGAGGCCTCGCTGCCCCCTCAGGCAGGGCAGCCCTGGAAACCCAAGTCCCCTGGTCCAGAACCAGTGCCAATTCATGGCTCCCAACTCCCTTGTCCCTCAGAAGCAGGGAAAGAACTTCTGTGGCCATGGAGGGCAAGAGGAAGGAAACAGTCTCAAAACGGCCTCCGCTGAAGGGTGTGTGGGGCCTGAGCCTCTGCTGGTGGGAGGAGGGGACAGCCACCAGCCCACACCCCTGGGTCTCTGCCTTGTCCTCACCATACACACTTCCTCTTTATTTACTTCCTCCCACAGGGCAGCTGGGAGACAAGCCCAGAGCTCACAGCCTGATCCCAGTCCATGGGGACCTCATCCTGCACTGCCCTGACCGGCTGTGCTCAAGCCCCCCTGGTAATCCCCAACCCTAACAGGCACCGACAGTTCTTTCCCAGCTGGCCACAATCTGCAGGCTCCAAGGTACTCCCCCCTCTAGTGGGAGAGATGTCTCCAGATCTGTCTCCCAGCATGCCTCTGGGCAGGTGAGAGGGACCAACTTGGGGCCAGTGATAATGAGAACTGAGCCTCCTGTCGCTGAGCGTTCAGCTCCCCTGGCCCTTCTTTCAGCGTTTGCTGATGTGGATTCCACCAGGACTGTGCTTGGCACTGGGGCAAGGAGCGCCCGTCTCAGTTCCAAGGGAGAGATGAGAAAACTAGGGAAAGTGACTTGCCCGAGGTCACATGGCCAGCAAGGGGGAGAACTAGGAGAGAAACCAAAGGCTGGTTGCTTCCCAAGGCGGCACTCCTAACCCTTCGCCACAGGCCTCTCTGCAAGGCCAGCCTGCCCACCCTCTGGAGGTCCGAGAGCTCCCCCTGCTCTGTTCAGGCACCAACCAGACACTAGGAGGCGCAGGTGTTAAGGCAACCCAGGCCCTGCCCGCCGGCAGCTCTGAAGAGAAATGCAGGGTCCTCCCCAGAGCTGAGGTCAAGGTGCTGTGGATGCCCAGGGGCGGGGACTGTGGGCCAAGGGTGGGGTCTGGAGACCTTCTAGAGACCGACAGCCCAGTAGGTACAGAGGAGGACCAGGCGCTGGCCAGGCAGAAAGCAGGGTGTCCTGGTAGAGAAAGAACTGGCTCCTCGCTAGCTGGGTGCTCCCGGGCGAATTTCTTTCTTTCCCTGTCAGAACCTCGGTTTCCTCCTCCGTAAAATGAAGGTTCAAATTACACCTTCCATGCTCAGAAGGTTATTTCTAGAAGGTTGTTTGGAGAAGCAAAATGGGCCATGGAGACAAAGAGACGTTTTAAATAGAAGTTCTCCCTGGTTTAGTTTGACCGCCACAGGGTCTCTGGTGGGCAAGCTGAAGGGGCAGGACCTGGGCATGGGCCCCAGGTACTGGGCGGCTAGTCCAAGGGAAGTGCCCAACACCTGAGGCTGCCCAAGGCTCCCCCAAGTCCACAGTCACATCCTGCCTAAGCTCCGGCCAGGGGAGCAGGAGGGATCCGGAGGGATCAGGGTTTCATAAACAGGAAGAGAGGAGGGGAGCAGGGAGACACTCGGTTCTCAAAATAGCCATGCAGACACTTCAAAGGGGTCCAGCTCCAGAGATGGCCAGAGGAGGGGGCCTGGGGTGCCCAGTCCATTCCCAGGAATGGAGGGAGGGAGAGTGGAAACCCCATGTGCCTGAAGATACTGGGTGCACCCAGGTGCTGAAGAGATCCAGGGAGCACACACCCTGCACCAGTTGTTCACACTCTCACTGCTAAAACCCCAATTCTCCTTTCTGCCTGAAATAAATAAAATAAGCATTAGACACCAATTTTGTACTACGGCCCTTGTTGGCTACCTTAATTCATACACATCGCATTTCCTCTTCCAGGTCATCCTGAGAGGTAAGCACTACACTGCTTTTATTGGAAAAGAATCTGAGCAAGTTACTTGCCCCAAGTTACAAGGCAAACGAGACACAGGGCAGGAATTTGAACTCAGAATCTGACTCTCGAGTACCCCCCTCTCCTTCTTCTCCATTTGGAAGGCCCACTAGTTTCTCCTGCTGCTCAAAGCCTGGCCAAATGCTACCTCTGTAGGGAAGTGGCCAGGTGCCCAAGCATCTACCCAATTCTTCTTCCTCTGCCACACAGAGCAGTGACCATCTGTCTGGTCCATTCTCAGCCCTAAGCTCAGAGGTCACCAACTGGGGTGGTGATGTGCTCATCACATATTGCCACCAAGAGAAAACTGGGCACCTGGAAGGTGATATATGTCTCTGCCAGGCATGGAATGGAGCTTCCGTGTGTCCACAGCCGTGTTCCTGCTGGATCCTAGCACCCACCCTCCCTCCCTCCAAGACTGGGAGCTCCCTGAGGGATGTTGACTTCACTTTGGGGTCTCCCAGTGTCACAACAAGGTGCATTAAATTTCTGGCCCATTGCCAGTCCCTTCTACTGCAGTGATGAGGGCCTGATCACAGGTGGAGCGCCCCCTGGTGTCTGAAGCCTAGAAGTGGGTAGTGGTGGACGGAACAAGAGATGGCAGGCGCCCAGTGCGCCTCCTCTTTAAGGAAGTCATAGGATGGGGAGTCGGTAGAGGTTACCTGCTGGGCAAGCTCCTCCCTCCTCCCAGGCAGCCCCTCTGACTTTTTTTTTTATTTTGTACTAGGGTTTGAACTCAGGGGCACTCAGCCACTGAGCCACATCCCCAGCCCTATTTTGTATTTTATTTAGAGACAGGGTCTCACTGAGTTGCTTAGGGCCTCGCTAAGTTGCTGAGGCTGACTTTGAACTCGCGATCCTCCTGCCTCAGCCTCCCAAATCTCTGGGATTACAGGCGTGCGCCACAGCGCCCAGCCTCTGACTTTTTCTTTTGGTTCTAGGGATTTAACCCAGGGGTGCTCTACCACTGAGCCACATCCCCAACCATTTTCACTTTTCATTTTGAGTCAAGGTCTCACTCAGTTGCCCAGGTTGGCCTTGAATTTGTGATCTTCCTGTGGTAGCCTCCTAGACCCTCACCACCACACCTATGCCCTCTGATTCTTGGGGCAAGAAGCCGCACTCACCACCAGCTCCCCAAAGGCTGCCACTCCTTTGCAGCCTCAAGAACGTCAGGCCCAAGGTCTGAACATCTGGTTCTCCACTAGGACCGACAGCCCCTTCATTTTATTACTAGGTAATCAGGGGCAGCTCCTTTGTGGGAGGGGCATCTCCAGACACAGTTTAAGATAAACCCAGGAGTTTATCTTACTGCCCACTGGCCTCTGGTGGCTGCTGTCACAGTAGCCAACAATGGAGGGGTGGAAACCTACTTCTCTCATCCTGCCCTACCCCACCAGCTCAAAGACCTTATCTTCGGAAGCTGAGTCAAGGTAAACACCAGGACCAACCCCAACTCCATCTCAAAGGTCAAGCTTATGGCAGGTTGGCCGCTGAGCAGACCCAGGCCTGGAAGGTGGGGTCACTGGCAGGAAGTGGCGCTGAGCCGAGCACAGAGGCATTCACACCTCCAGGGCTGATATCACCACCCCATTCGTCCTTCACATCACTCCTGGGAGAAAGGTACTGTTTTTCCCAACTTACACTTTGACTCAGAAGAAGAGTTTTTGGGCAAATGGGTGGGGACAGACTGAGACTAGAACCCAGGTTTGCCCATGCTCTGCCCCTGCCCAGGTGCTTCCAAAGCCGCTTCACAGCCACCTTCCCTGACCTCAGAGCTATTAGGTCCTTCCCACTAAGATGAGATAGCTAAGGCCCAGAGGGGACAGGGGACCTACCCAAGGTCACACAACTATAACCAGCCTCTGGCAGTTCTGGCAACACACAAAACCAGGAACAGGTCTAAGGAGCTGCAGGAAGGAGCCCAGAGCAAGCAGAGACAGCGGGGTGAGGAAAAGCCTCAGCCTGGGAGGTGGGAGCCAGAGAAGCCACTCTCTCGGCAACGCCAGGCCCAGTCCTGCCAAGGAGACCAGCACGTGTCTGAGCCTCTGCCATCACTGTGGAGGCTCTTTCCTGATATGGCCCAAACTCCATAAGTAAATAAACCAGGAAGCATCCTGGTCTGGGTGACAAGTAGCCAGAGTCCCAGCCTGGATCCTGCTCCTGACCCTATCTGGGCTGCAGTCCCCTCACCTATGAGACAAGGAAGGTTGGGACAAGTAAGTTCTATGCCCAGGGCTGCCATAAGGTTTAGGAGGGATCAAAGAAGGAAAGGTGACCTCCACGTGGGGCAAGGGCAGGCTTCTCTCCCCCAAGGCCCTACGAACAGAACTCCCACAGTCCCCAGCTCAGACCACCCTCCCTGGTCCTCACCTTGGACAGCTGAAGTCCAGCTTCTTCCCCTGGGGCCTGTCCATTCTGGAAAAAAGAAGGGAGATGGGGAGGCGTTGTCAGAACTCACCTGAGTGGAGAAAGAGACTTGGGTACCTCATCCTTGGTAGCTCCCAACAGTCAGGGAGGACGTGGGGAGGAGTCAGGAGTTCTGGGTGGGTCCCCGTCCCTCTACCTCAGCTGGTGCAGTGGGGGCACAGGAACCAAGTCCTTGGGCAACAGTCCCTCATGACCCTGGCAGGACCTTTCCAGGGCCAGCATGCCCTCCCCTACTCGCTGCCTAGCAAACGCCTCACCTTCCACTCAGCTCCCAGGCACCTGTCCCCTGGCTCTGCCGAAACAGACTGCAACCAACAGTGAGAGATCTCAGTTTCCCAATCTGTAGCATGGGGTTGGTTACCCTGATCTCCCAGAGTTGCCGCCAGGGTGGAAGGAGACAGTCTGGGCAAGTGTCCAGCCCAGAGGTGGTGCCTGGGACCCCTCCTTCCCCATCAGGCAGAGCGATGGCTACCTTGGCCACACCCCTGCATTCCTTCACTGAACCGCTTGTCACGTTGAAGGGACTGTTGACACCGGGGCCTGCCCTTCCTAACAGATAGGGAGTCCTGAGACGGCAGAGACGAGGGCTTGGTGCTAACAGCTGCTCTTCTGAGCTCCTGCCACATGCCAGGCTGGCTCAGTGCCTCACCCCTGTGGCACCATTTGATCCTCATGGCAGCCCCAGGAGGGAGGCCCTGGCCCCACTAGCAGAAGAGGAAACTGAGGCTCAAGGGGGTTAATGATGGCGCCTAAGGTCACACAACTGAAAAGCAGGGTTCAAAATCTCATCCAGAATCCAGGAGGCGCTCAAACATCTGCTGCAGAGGACGCCACCCACCAAGCCCCTGTGGCTCTCGGGTCCACAGGTTTGGCTTTTCCAGATTCACCCTCGCACGGGACTGGGGGGTACCAAGCCAGGCCGTCTGTTTACTGTGTGATGGGAGCTGGGTACCCTACCTACCCGGGCCAGAAGAAACTGTCCTCACCCCTCCTGGCATGGAGAGTGCCCTGAGGCAGACAGGAGGATCCCAAGAGCTAGGAAGACCCAGCCCAGGGCAGGTCAGGACTTTGGAGCCAAGAGCTGGGTCCACAGGGCAGCCGTGGCCTTGCCTGGCAGCCACAGTCACAGCTGTGCTTTGCCCATTACATAACCTCCCTGCCCTGGAGCAGCGCCCTTGCTGCTCCCAGGACATCCTTCCTGCCCCTGAGCCCCTTTAATGCCCCTAAATCCTCCCCAGAGGCCAAGGTTCTGCAGGTCGCTACACACAAGCACACTGTCACCTCTCAGCAGCCTGGGGAGAAGGGACAGGTTGATAGAACCCAGGGAGCAGAGTGGGGCAGGTTTGCATTTGTAGACTGGGTTCCAATTCACCCAGCATTCTAGACTCTTTATTTGCCCTCGCCCTCCCTGAGTCACCCTGTCCCTCCCCAGGTCTGCCTTTCTAGACTTGGAAATCGAAATCGGAATCATCCTACCGATGATCACAACAGCCTACCCACTCCACCCTGAACATCCATCATCCCCCAAATCAAGTGTGACCTTCGCACTTAAGATAGTCAGCCAATATTTACTGAGAATCTTCCATGGCCCAGGCCTCAAATATTTCTGTTACTGAGAATAAAGTCTTTGTTGCCTGTAGAATAAAAGTTCATGCTCCTTGGCATGAAATTCAAAGTCATCATCTCCAACTATCCAACATAAGATTAAGAATGTGGGTTCTGGGGCTGGGGTTGTGGCTCAGTGGCAGAGCACTTGCCTGGCATGCAAGATAATCCTCAGCACCACATGAAAATAAATAAATAAAATAAAGGTAGTGTGTCTATCTACAACTAAAGCGTGTGCGTGTGCACACACACACACACACACACACACATTTGTTTTAAAGAATGTGGCTTCTGCCATGCACACCTGTAATCCAAGGGGCTTGGGAGGCTGAGGCAAGAGGATCGAGAGTTCAAAGCCAGCCTCAGCAA
>JAJEJO010003177.1:265660-292444 GCA_020662805.1 Glaucomys volans | reverse complement strand
CAAAAAAAAAAAAAAAAAAAAATAGAATGTGGGTTTTACCCACAGAATGGGAGAAAATCTTTGCTAGGTACTCTTCTAAGAGTAATATCTAGAATATAAAAAGAACTCAAAAAACTTAACACCAAAATATCAAATAAACCAATTAATAAATGGGCAAATGAATTAAACAGATACTTCTTGAAAGAAGAAATACAAATGGCCAACAAATATATAAAAGAATGTTCAACATCATTAGCAATTAAGGAAATGCAAATCAAAACTAAAATGAGGGGCTGGGGTTGTGGCTCAGTGGTAGAGTACTTGCCTGGCATGTGTGAGGTACTGGGTCTGATTCTCAGCACTGTGTATAAATAAATAAATAAAATAAAGATCCATCGACAACTAAAAAAAAAAAAAACTAAAATAAGATTTCATCTCATACCAGTTAGAATGACAGTCATCAAGAATACAAATAACAAGCCAGGCATGGTGGCACACGCCTGTAATCCCAGCACTTGGGAGGCCGAGTCAGGAGGATCGCGAGTTCAAAGCCAGCCTCAGCAATTTAGCGAGGCCCTAAGCAACTCAGTGAGACCCTGTCTCTAAAAAAAGCACAAAATAGGGCTGGGGATGTAGCTCAGTGGTCAAGTGCTCCTGAGTTCAATCCCCAATACCCCCCCAAAAAAAAAAGAATACAAATAACAAGGCTGGGGTTGTGGCTCAGTGGTAGAGCACTTGCCTAGCACATGTGGGGTACTAGGTTTGATCCTCAGCACTGCATAAAAAAAATAAATAAAATAAAGGTATTGTGTCCACCTACAACTGAAATTTTTTAAAAAAAGAATAGAAATAATAAATGCTGGAGAGGATGTGGAGAAAAAAGAATACTTTCACACTGTTGGCAGGATTGCAAATTAGTGCAACCACTATGGAAATCAATATGGAAGTGCCTCAAAAAACTGGTATGGAACCACCATAGGACCCAGCTATGCCACTCCTCGTATTTATCCTAAAGAATTAAGGTTGGCGGGGCTGGGGATATGGCTCAGTTGGTAGAGTGCCTGCCTTGCAAGCACAAGGCCCTGGGTTCAATCCCCAGCACCGCAAAAAAAAAAAGAACTAAGGTTGGGGCTGGGATTGTGCCTCAGTGGTAGAGCGCTTGTCTAGCATGTGTAAGGCACTGGGTTTGATCCTCAGCACCACATACAAATAAATAAAGGTTCATCAACAACTAATGAAAATATTTTTAAAAAAGAATTAAAGCTAGGGATATGGCTCAATTGGTAGAGTGCTTGCCTTGCAAGTACTAAGGTCCTGGGTTCAATCCCCAGCACTGCTTAAAAAAACAAGAATTAAAGCCATCACACTGCAGTGATACACGCATACCCAGGTTTATAGCAGCACAATTCACAATAGCCAAACTACGGAACAAGCCTAGATGTCCATGAATGGATGAATGGATTAAGAAATTGTGGTATATATACACAATGGAGTTTTATTCAGCCATAAAGAAAAATAAAATCATGTCATTTGCAGGACAATGGATGGAACTAGAGAATATCATGCTTAGTAAAATAATCAGAAAGTCAAGGATCTTATGTTTTCTCTCCTATGAGGAAGTTAGAGAGGAAAAAGGAAAAGAAAGGTGGGGGTGGATCTCATGGAAATCAAAGGGAAATCAGCAGAGGAAAGGGACCAAGGGGTGGGAGGTAGGGAGGGAGGGGGAATGTGCTGGGGAGTGATGCTGGTCAAATTATGTTGTTATATTGTGTGCATGTATATGTAACAACAAATTCCATCATTGTGTACAACCATAATGTGTCAATAAAAACAAAAGGAAAAGATAAAAATTTCCACACACACAAAAAAACCAACGTGGGTTCTAGCTGGGCATGGTGGTGCGCACCTGGAATCCCAGACTCTCGGAAAGCTGAGCAGGAGTATTGCAAATTTGAGGCCAACCTGAGCAATTTAGAGAAACCCTGTCTCAAAATAAAAAGTAAATAAAAAGGGCTGGGGATGTAACTCAGTGGTAGAACACCTGCCTAGCATGCTGGGCATGGTGGCAAATGCCTTTAATCCCAGCAACTTGGGAGGCTGAGGTAGGAGGATCACAAGTTAAAGGCCAGCCTCAGCAATTCAGTGAGACCCCGTCTCAACATAAAAAATGAAAAGAGCTGGGGATATAGCTCGGCGGCAAAGCGTCCATGGGTTCAATCTGCAGTAACAACAAAAAATAAGTGTGATGGGGCAGGAGGTTCTAGAACCACCTTGACCTTGTGGATTTAAATTCTGTTTCTACCATCTGCATGACCCTGAGAAGGTCACTTCATTTCTTTTTTTCTTTTCTTTTCTTGCAGTGCTGGGGTTTGAACCCAGGGCTTTGTGCTTGCAAGGCAGGCACTCTACCACCCGAGCTATATCCCCAGCCCGGTCACTTCATTTTTCAGGGTTAATTTCCTGAGAAATAAAGATAAAAGTAACATACTTCATCAGGAGGATGCTAGAAGTAAATGAAATAATGCCTATAATTACATATGCCTAGCATGTAATTGGTCTACAAACAAAAGCTATTGTTACTATTGGGTCCTCATCTTTAGCAAAACTGTGTTTCACACCCGCAAGCACTTGCACAGTGGCTCACTCTAGCAAGAAAACCCTTCCTGCCCCTTCTCACTCTGGCAAGCTCCTTCCAGAACTGAACTTTTTTTTTTTTTTTTTTTTTTATGGTACAGGAAATTGAACCTAGAAGTGCTATACCATTGAGCTACATTCCCAGCCCTTTTTATTTTTTATTTTGAGACAGGGTCTCACTAAATTACTGAGGCTGGCCTCCAACTTATGATCCTCCTGCCTCAGCCTCCTGAGTCACTTAGGAATACAAGTGTATGCCACTACGCCAGCTTCAGGACTGAATTCTAGTGCCACCTCCTCTGGCCACACAGCCCCAAGTTTTTCCCTCGCTCCTCTGTGCACTGAGCACACTGCAGGTTTACCCACGGCGGCCATGGTATGTCCATCATCAGTTCCTTGGCACCTAGCCAGGATACAACATGGAGTTTGACAAATGAAAGGTCAACTCAGCAATAAGAGCAAGGAGGCCAGAGCAGGTTCCATTACTCCCATTTTTCAGCTTAGACTCAGAGTTATGGGACTTACCTGAGGTCCCTTAGGTACCAGGTAGCAGCCATAGGACCATAACCCAAAGTCATGTGGCTGCAAGCAGAGATTCCTGACAAGGGAGGGAAAGAGGACGTAGGTAGAACAGAAGTGTAGGTTTCTTCAGCAGTGGCCTGGATGATTCAGGGGACCTCCCTCCAGGCTGTTTGGTTTGGTCTCTGGTCTGGGTGCCACTTTCATGGGACTCCATGCCTCTAAGAGCTGATATGCAAGGTCTCTAGAGGGAAGTGGCAGCCCTGGAGGAAGGCCTGAGTGGTGCAGAGAGGACCATAGGAGCCTGGGTCCTGGGAAGGCAGGGGCCACCTGCCCTTCCAGCCTGATTGCCACATGGGATGGTGGGAAGAACACAGCTATGCAGCCACCAGGACATGGACACTCATTTTGGTGTCGCCTGCCACTTATTCTGACCTTGGGTCTGCCAAATCACTTTTTAGGTCCTCGGTTTCCTCCTCAGTACCACGAGAGCAGGTCTATGGTGTGTGCAGATGTATTCTGTTGTTTGGAATGGTGATAGTGCTTGTCATCTAAGTACTATGGTGCTGACCCTGTAGAACGCTGAGTGAAGGATGCTGAGAAGCCTAGGACAGGGAAGGCCCTGGGCCTCTTAGAGGCTGGAGATCCACTCTCCTCCCTTTTCCTCAGAGAGCACTGCTCATGAGGACAGTTGCCCAGGACATGCAGAGCACTGCACCCCCTTTCTAGAGATCAGAGAGGGGTTCCAACAGGCATTCCTCCTTCCCACCCAAGCAGCTCTGTCTAGGGAAGAGGGACCCAGGGCAGTGTCAAGAGAAGCAGGGCAGCAGATGGAGAAAGACAGCAGCACGTGTGCCATGGTCAGGAAGCAGCCCCAGGAGCTGGGTTCTGAGCCCAGCACTGGCAGCCCTGTGAACGGCCGGAGGCTGGGGGCCAGGTGCCAGGGCACTGCCAGCCCTCAGCAAAGGCTGGACAAGGGCCCTGCGGGAGGAGGTGAGTCTGCCAACATCCGGAGGCACTCTTGGAATACTGTCCACCTGGGCTGGTTTGAACCCAGCCCATCCCCATCCTTGAGTCTCCCAACTTGGCGAAAGACAGCAGGAAATCTGGGTTCCAATTCTGACTCTGACATTAATTCATATGCCAGTTCTGCTCTCCGAGTTCTGTTGTCCCATCTGAAAATGGGGGTGAATTCCCCAACTTAAGAAGTCATTGTGAGAATTAAAATAAGGTGACACAGATAAAAGAGGTTGGATGGCAGATAGTAAAGCTCTGTATATGGTAGAACCAGGCCTGGGGACAAGGCTTCTGCTTTCAGAAGGGCCAAGGAAGGCCCAGGCAGACGCCTCAACTACACTCTCATTGAGTTTTCTCCACCTGGGCCACACCCTGGGCCAGGCCCTGCCTCCCAGCAGCCCATTTTCGGCAGCACCACAGGGAAGGTGGGGCAGTCCAGATCCCAGGCCACTGCCAAATGCTCCCACCAGCCCCTCGCCTGCCTCCTTCCTGGCAGGAGCTGCCAGCAATGGTGCCTGTACCCGAAGGTCAGGCCACTGTATCGCTTACATGTCACCTGGGCTAAGAGAACAGCAAGGCCCTGTTCTCCAGTGAGAACAGAGGAACCCACACCCCGGCTGCCCCATGGCTCCTGTTACTCAAACAATAACACCCAGTCACCTGGCACCCCCATGAACGGGGGGAGGGAGACAGGCAGCAGTGCACACAGCTCTGTACCCTCTGGGGCCCCGAGAACAGAGCTAGGACCCCGCTCTTGCCACTGGAGAAACAAAGGCCCAGACAGGCTGAGGACTGACTGAGGGTCACACAGCATTTCCAGGGTGAAGCTCTTGGAGAAAGCATTCCCCCATCCTTGGAAATTTACCAATCTTCTCTCACAGAATTCAGATGCAGTACTCAAAACTTAGATGAGTTTCTGGTTTATACTTGGTCCCCTGTTGAAGCTGGTCCTTGTCTCAGGATTTTCCAAAGGGAAGCAGGAAGTGATTTCCTGGACTGAGAATCCTGGGTTCTACCTTCCCTGCTAGTGGAACCCAAGGGAAGTTGCAGGGTGAAGTTCCTCCCTAGCCCTTGCCAGCTCAGTTCTACCTTCTCTCCAGGCCTGGTGGCCGGGGGATGTGCTTGGGCAAAGGAAACTGCCTTTGAGCATCCCCCAAGGCCCACAGTCCTACTGTGCGTCTGGTTGGAAGAAGAGGGGCCGCAGAGGGCAGTGTTCCTCACCTTGGAGGGTGAGTCAGCGAGAGAACCTCTGAGCAGCCTTGTAGGGCCTGTAAAAACCCCATGGCAGGGATCCCAGAGCAATTTACTCCAAATTGCGCCTTCAGGTTGGTTACCTAATCCTGCCGCGCCCACCCTCCAATAGCCAGTGTTGGCCATCCCTTTAAAGGAACAGCACACTCTGGGTGCTGGGGACCCAGGGCCCTCAACCTGATCTTCATCTGTGGTTCCGACAGCCAGGACACACTGTGGCTGCCCTAGGTGGGAGGACAGAGGAGGGGATGGATGCAGGTGCCAGGGACTCAAACCAGGCTCCTGGGTCAACTGAGGTCTCCAATCCTTTCTGCTTACTCCCACTGGCTCCCCCAAACCCAGAGTGTCACCTGCCTCCTTCCCAGCATGGGGCTTAGGAAAAGTTTTCAACTTGCTGGTTCAGGGCTTGACCTTGACTCTGGGATCACATAGTACAGGAAAAACTGGCCTTCTGAATGCTTAGGACCTGGCCCTAAGCGCCCCTACCCCTCCCTCAGAGGACAGGAACTGCCTCTAGTAGAGCCTGGGTGGCAGAAGCCTCACTCCCCAAGGGCCCAGACCTTGCACAGGGAGGGAAGCAGACACAAGGTCTTCCCCCTACAGGAATAATCTTCACAAGGTCTAAGGGCCTTCCTCTCTCTTCTCCACATTCTGGGGCGGGGGACACAGGTGTCCTCTGGCTGAGGCCTCAGGGCAAAAGGAAACAGGAATTCCAGCCCCAGAGGGGTACTGTCATCCTACATTCCACAACTACCAGGGCTCCAGAGGGACAACCCTTCTAGGATCTGCAGCAGAGAAACAAGGGGAGCTCTTGGGAGAGGGCACAAGGATAAGTGGGGGTCCCATGATCCCTGTCTCTGTTAGAATCAAAGCCATCTGACCCAAGCCCTGCCCATCTGCACTAAAGGAGGGAGCTCTGACAGCTCCCAAAAGATGCCGGGTCCTACGGGTGTGGGATGAAGCGGGCCAGATCTCAGCGCCCCAAGGGATCCTCTCTCCTGGCCATGGAAGGGAGCTACTCAGCGTTTGGCGGAACTGTCCTCTGCACACGCACACCCGGGGCACACGGGGGTGGAGCCCGACAGTGGGCAAGGGATCGGAGGGCACTCGCGCCCTCGCGGGCGTCCGCCGGGCTGCAGCGCCGCCGCGGGCCGCCCCGCCCCTGTGCGGATCCGGGCTCGCCGGCCGCCGGCGCCCGTCCCCCGCCCCGCTCACTCACCTCCGGGTCCAGCGGCACCAGCTCCATGAGCGGCCAGGGCTCTTTGAGCTGGGCGAGCGGCATCGCGCCGCCGCCGGGCCGCCCGCGCTCCTCCCGCGACCCCGGCTGCGCCTCCTCCGGGCCCCGGGGTTCCCAGCTCAGCGACCCGACCCCCGCGTGCCCCCGAGCCCCTCGCTCCGGCTGGGCCGTCCGCCGCTGCCGCGGCACTAGCACTTCGGCTCCCTCCGTCACCCGGCGCCGCCGCGCCCATTGGCTACCTGCGTGGGGGCGTGGCTGGAGAAGCCCCGCCCCCGCCCCCGCGGCGCGGCATTCCCGGAGCGGACCCCCGCCCCCGCCCCTCCGGAGCCGGGCCCCGCCTCCACCTCGAGCCCCTGGCCCGCGCTCGGCTCCTCCCACAGGCCCTGCTGGTTCTTCCCTCCCCTGCTCCGTCCCCTGCGCCGACCACTCCAGTGCCACCGCTCTCCTGCACCCGACTCCTTAGGAATCTCAACCCAGATGTTCCTTCTTCCAGTCGGGAGGAAGCCCTTGCCCCACCCACCTACATTCACTGGCTGTACTGGGTCTCATCCAGGCGGAGACTTTAAAGGAGCCTGGACCCTGCCCTCCTTATTTCCTCACCCCACCAAGCCTTAGGGATCCCCATCCCCTCTACAAGTTTCTGCCCACCCAACACAGAAGCCCGCACTGGGATCTCCAGGTTCCAGGTAGGCTCTCCCTCGTGTCTCCGCGGTCAAGACTCAAAAGGTGTGATTTTTTAATGCGCATTTTTTGCAAAGTATTGTGCCCTGTCACTTGAGGGCGCTCCTTTCCACCCAGGTCTGACATCTCTTCAGCTGCAGGTCCTGCTCAGGGCTGATCTGGGCCGCCTCCAATAGGAAGAGAGTGGGGTCCAGGCTTCCAGGATCAGTGGGTGCTTGCTGGGAATTGGAGTAAATGAACAGGAATCCCCCTGGAGAGATTCTGCCTCCACCTAAAAAGGTTTTGGGGTCCAGGTGTGGTGAGACACGGGAGGGAGCAGAGGGATGGGTTTGCTGGTTTCACAGGCAGAGAACTAGTCAGTTCTCTGTTTGCAAAGCTGCTCTAAGGCAGGTGGATGAGAAGGAAATGTTTATTGTGGGCTGGGGTGTAGCTCAGCATGCCCTAGTCTCTGGGTTCCATCTCCAGCACCAAAACAACAAAACGTCCAGGTCCCACCAACAGGTGATGTCCTTTTTCTCTTCTGGTTCTAGGCATGGGAAGCCAGGGCTTAGGGCATGCTAAGAACAAGTTCTACCACTGGGCTACCACTCCACATGTGATTTCCTTAAATCCTTACCACCATCTAATTTGGGGGGTTTGTTGTTGTTTTGTACTGAGGTTGAACTCAGGGGCTCTTAATCCCTGAGGTATACACCCAACCCTTATTATTTTTATTTCGAGGTAGGGTCTCACCAAACTGGGGAGGCTGGCACTTTGAACTTACACTTACAATCCTCCTGCTTCAGACTTCCGAATCAGTGGGATTACAGGCAGATGCCACCTACCCTGGCCTATGGTTTATAAATCATGAAACTAAGCCAGAGGCTCAGAAGGATGAAGTGACTTACCCAAGGTTACACAGCAGGAAAAGAGCACACTAGGGCTTAAAAAAATCAAAGTGATGCTGGGGCTGTTAATCAGTGGTTGAGTGCTTGCCTAGCATGCCTGAGGCCCTGAGCTCAAATCTCTGGCACCACTAAAAAACATAAATAAATGAAAATAAAAATAAATTTTTAAAAAATCATAGCAGGTGATGATTTCTCCCAAATCCATATGCTCTTATTCCTTGTCCCTAGGGTAGGACCCCCACAATTGAACTGACCTGATCTGACTTTTGAGAGGAAAGGACTTTGGAACCCAATAAATCTGGATTTGAACCCCAGCTCTGCCCCCTCAAGATTGGGAATCTGATTTTGCATCTGCCTTTGTAAAATGGGAATTAATGATCTCAATCTCTCAGATGTACAGCAAGAACTAAATTCCTTTTAATTCAATAAATTATTTATGGCTATAAATCACACACCAGGCCCTCTTCCTGAACATGTATTCTAAACCAGGCCTTCCTCTAGACGCTGAAGATACAGCAACGGGTAAAACAAGGTCCTTAGCCAGGTGCAGTGTCGCATGCTTATAATCCCAGCAACTTGAGAGGCTGAGGTAGGAGGATCACAAATTTGAGGCCAGCCTCGAAAATTTACCGAGACCCTTTCTCAAAATAACAAATAAAAAATGCTGGGGATATGGGTCAGGGGTTAAGCACCCCTGGGTTCAATCACTGGTACCAAATAAATAAATACAAGGTCCTTGGTCACATGGAATTTGCCTTCATCCTGGTGTGATTAAATAATTACAGCCAGCACTAACTTAGCTTTTACTGTGTGCCAGGCTCTTTTCGAAGCTCTTTTCCTGTATAATATAATCCTCGTAATGACATTGGAAGCCCGTGTACAGATGAGGACACTGAGGACAGAGCAGGTAAGCCTTTCATTCTCGGGGTCCTGCCAGCTTGAAAAGGGAAGAGCTAAAAGACTACCAGAGTCTGGCTCCATCCGCCAATGAGGAAGAGTGAGGTCTGAACCAAGGCACCCTGGGCCCCCGAATGACAGTCAGCTGTGGACTGTTCAGTTGCCTGGCAGAGTCTGTGGTCCAGCCCCCGCTGCTCAGGCCTCCAGTTGTAATACTTGGACATTCTTTGGCCACATAACTATCTGTTGTTTTTCTGAATACCCAAATTTAACTGGATACCCTGGTTTGGGGGTCTGTCTGTTTTTCACAGCACTAGGGATTGAACCAGAGGCTTAACACATGCTAGACAAGTGCCCTACCACTGAGCTACCCTGCCAGCCCTTTTTATTTTGAGAGAGTCTTGCTGAGTTGCTCGGGCTGGCAACCTTGTAATCGTGCCTCAGCCTCCCAAGGAGCTGGGATGCAGGCATGCACCATCCAGCTGGCCCTGGATTTTGTTTACTCTAGTAATCCTCCTCAGGGTTTCAAAGAGATGGCACACCGGGCCAAATGTCCACCTTGCAGCCAGCCCTATTTAAGCGATACAGAGAGGAAGAGATACCGAGACCCAGAGAATGAGGGCAGTGGGCTGGGCGAGGGAGGCAAGCTGATGGGCAGCAGTCGACGAGGTGGGGAAAGCAGGAATGGACCTGCCTGCACTCGGACCCCTTCCTGAGACCCTGACCCTCTTCCTACCCCCGTCACAAAAATCTCCCTGTCAAACACTTCATCTCACTTAAGGACTAAGTAACTGGTTGTGCTTTCAACTTTATGAATGCATTTCACCTCCTGTGTCCCCTCTCCCCAAGGATGTTGGAGAGAAAGTGGGTCGTTCTGGTACCAAAGGAGCCCAGAGGACACCTGGGCTATACCTGAGGCACTTGAGCAGGTCAGCAGAAAGCTACATGTAGAGAGATAGCCGTAGCCCTCAAAGCACTGCCACTGCTAGAGCTCAGCTCAGCTCGGCTCACATGACCCAACTCTCTAGGCTTTAGCCACGCTGACTTTCTTTCCATTCTCCAGCCACAGGCCCCTTGCACATGCTGCTGCTCCTTCAAAGTCACTTCCTGCCGGATGTCTTCCCTCACCTCCCTGTTACACAGACCCAAAGCAACAAATGCTTCTCCACAATGCTTCAGGTAATTGTACTTTTACATGCTTTTAGGTGATTCTTTGGACCAAGCTCTGAGAGGGCAGCAGTTCATGGCTCCTCATTGTCTCTCTGGCACATTAGTTGCTCAAAGAGAATAAGATGGGAATGGGGTGGGGGTGGCTCAGTGGGCAGTGCATACTTAGCATGGACAAGGCCCTGGTTTCTGTCCCCAGCAACACACACACACAGCTAAGCGGTGTGTCCAACATGGCCCAGCTGTGAAACAGTAACTCAGACCCAGGCGCTCTGACCCCACGTTCTGGGTGCTCCACTCTGAGCGCTGGATATTAATAATAGTACTGGGGGTTAGAACAGGCTGTTCTGGGCGGTTACTTGAAGTGTTTGTTGAATGAGTGACTCATGCGTATGAAAGCCCTTGCTGGACAGTGAGTTCATTATCTGTACCTGTGGAAGAGGTGAGGAGCAGGGAGCAGGGGCGGAGGGCCAAGTTCCGGTCCTCTGCTGCGCCCGGGATGTGTATGCAGCAGAGTTCAGGAGCACAGGGTCTGAATGGGGTCCACCCAGGCATCTGATCTGTCACTGTTATTCTTTCTTGGCCTCTCAGTAGAAGAGGCTCTTGGTACACCACGTGCGCTAGCAGAAGGTGGGACATGGTGAGGTGAATAATCACAGTGCTAGTTAGCTTTAAGAAGTGATTACAATATGGCCAGGCACAGTAGCACACACCTGTAATCCCAGCCCCTCGGGAGGCTGAGGCAGGAGGATCATGAGTTCAAAGCCAGCCTCAGCAACTTAGCAAGGCCCTAAGCAACTGAGCAAGACCCTGTTTCAAAATAAAAAATAAAAAGGGCTGGGGATGTGGCTCAGTGGTTAAGTGCCCTGGGTTCAATCCCTGGTACAAGAAAAAAGGGATTACAATACTCCAAAACTGGGTTTAGTGTTTAAATGATAATGATCATGACCATGAGCACTGAGAGAACCTTGGGCCTGCCTGCCTCACAGGCAAGGGCTCATCAAATCACCCCAACAAGGCCATGAGACAGAAATCACTGTTACCATTTTTCAGATGAGAAAACTAAGGCTCAGAGAGGAAGGGGATTGCCCACGGTCAGATCAGACAGCTGGTAAGTATTGCAGTGAAACCCCAGTTCTCAGAGATGTAAGTCAGTTCTACCGCTTCACTGCATTAATCCCAGAAGGGAGTCAGGGGTACTCAGTGAGCACAATGGGGCACAGTGACCCGGTGAGGGCTAGGATCTCTTGACCCCTGCCTGGGTCTGAGGGATGGAGCGGTGTCCCTCTCCAATTTGAAAGCCTCCTGCAGCTTCCCCATCACACCACTAACAAAACCCAAAGCCTTTGCCAAGCCTGCAGAGCCCCCCAGGACTGGCTCCTGGCCCTCTGCACCTCCCCTCCCAGCCTCAACCTTGTTCCCTGCTCTCCTGCCACCAGGCACCCTTGCTGCTCACTGCACATGCCAGGTCAGCCCCCACCCCAGGCTTTGCTCCTGCTGTGCCCCCCAGCTGGAACATTCTTTCCCCTCACTTTATTCATACCTTTGCTCCCATGTCACCTCTTCAGAAAGGACATTCTTGACTATCTCTACAATAGTTCTCCATCAACAGCACCTCTCAGGTGGTTTTTTCCCCACCCATGACATGCCTGTCATCTAGCAACCATCTCACATGGTCACCTGTTGGCTTCCCCCACTAGAACAGCGCTCCACACAGCAGGACCTGCCTAGCGCGTTTACTGCTGTCTGCCTGAAGACTCCTGCCATCGCAGGAGGGCAGGATTTCCTAGTGAATGGAACCATACAAATCTGAGCTCTGATCCCAGTTCTGCCACCTTTAGCTCTGTGCCTCTTATTTCAGTTAATTTCTCTGAGCCTCAGTTTTTGCATCTGTTAACTAGGCATGCTTATGAGTATTACATGAGATCAGGCAATAAAACACCCGCGCTGTGCCTATCACCTGACATACGCTCACTATGAATGGCAGGTAGCAATCCAAGACTTCCTTTCCTCCACTGCAAAGGAGGGAGAGGGCAGGAACCTGGGGCTGAGTTCACTGGGTGGATTCTCTGTCGGTGTGGGATGAAGAGAAGAGGCTGTGGTTTGGAGGGACTCTCGGACTGTGAGATCACAGAGTTGGTAAAGAATGAAGCCAAAGAAAGGATGAGAGAGGAAGAGGAGGAACCGAAGCCTGCAGGCAGAATGTCCCAGGGCTGCAGTGGGTGGAGGAGAGAAAGGTGGTAGAATTGGCCAGTGGGCTTCTGCAGGGGGACGTGTCATTGACATTGACCTGGAGGCAGACGAGGCAGAATCTTGCTGCTGGTTTGAGAGACAGGAGGTGACAGAGAGATAACACAATAGCAGGAAGAGATGGAATTAGAATTGGAGTTAGTAGGGGCAGAAAATAGAGCAGGTGGTCATCAGCAAGTACTGGGCACCAGCCACATGCTGGCACTGTCCTAGACACCCAGGATGTAGCCAAGAGCAGACAGAGGGTCTCTGCTCTCCAGGGTAGTGGCAGGCAGAACACTGTCCGCAGGCCAAAGCTGGCCTAGTGCTCTGTGTACCTGCGAACTAAGAATGCTTTTTCAATTTTCAAATAATTTCAAAAATCAAGAGAAGACTATTTCATGACATGTGAAAATTGTATGGAATTCAATTTCAGGATCCATAAATAAAGTTTTATTGGAACACGGCCACGCTCCGTTTACGTATCGTCTATGCTGCTTTCTCACCACGACAGCAGAGTTGAGTAGCTGCAGCGGAGCCCATATGGCCTGCAAAACCTAAAATATTTACTAGTTGGCTCTTTAGAAAAGAAGGTTTGTCGGCCCCTGCGCTAGGAACGTATGTTCTCAGTGGGGGAGAGGACAGTCCAACAGGCAGGTAAACTCACTTCCGGTGCCTCCAAGAGCCCCCCGGGCTGGGCATTTCTTCATATCCGGCCCCTCCCAACCTTCCCCTGGCATGGAACTGCTCATCCATCCAGGCTTCCTTACAGCACAGCAGTCCAGGTCATTGTGACTAGCCCCCCCAGCCCCCTACCTCTGGGTCAAGAAAATCTAGGCCTTTCTTTTTCTTCCTTTTTTTGCTTAACCACTGAGCCACATCCCCAGCCCTTTTGAGACAGGGTCCCACTAAATTGCTTAGAACCTCATTAAGTTGCTGAGGCTTGTTTTGTACTTGCAATCCTCCTGCCTCAGCCTCCTGAGCTGCTGGGATTACAGGTGTGCACCACCGTGTCTCAGGGATCTAGGCTTTTCTAAGGAGAAAAAAAATTATACTCGGCGTCTTGCAAAGTTCAGTACCCACAAAATCCCCTCCCTTCCTCCAGATCTAGTGTCCACTTCTGCATGATTTGCGGTGACATCATCCCCTTGGTCACCAGGGCCTGCCAGGTGTCGGGCACCTGGGCTGTGCTCCTTTACCGTCTTCACAGGTCTGTCTCCTGGAGCCCTCCCAGGGCTAAGGTGTGGGTAGGGTTTCTGAGTCCATTTCCAGGTGAGGAAACAGAAATGACCTGACTTACCCAGGTCCCTCAGCTGAAGTAGCTTATGGAGTCAGAAATGGAAAGTAGTAGAATATTAGTTTTGGGAGGGGCCTTTGGGATTGTCTTAGCCAGAGCTCAGAAACTGGTGGCCTGAGGCAGAGGTGAATCAAGTAAGGGTGGTGGCGAGTCTGCCATGTGCAAGAAATAAGATGTGCATTGTCTGTAGAGAATTTTAAAACGTCAATGAAACTGGGTAGGTCTGGTTTTTATTATCACCAGGCCCTGGCAGTCCTAAACAACGTTGGTGATTTGGTGATAAAATTGTCCTTCCCAAAAGAGTTTTTGTTTCTGTTTTGGTATCAGGGATTCAATCCAGGGGCATCATTTTAACCACTGAAACACATTCCCAGACCCTTTTATTTTTTATTTTGAGACGGGGTGTCACCAAGTTGCTTAGGGCCTTGCTAAGTTGCTGAGGCTGGCTTTGACCTTGGCATCCTCCTGTCTCAGCCTCCCGAGTTGCTGAGATTACAGGTGTGCACCACCACGTCTGGTCAAACCTTTGTTTTGATCGTTGCTACTTAGTGGAGATCATTCCAGCTCAATTCAGGAGCAGTTCATGTCCCTGTAGAGCCACACCGATAATCCCAGCAACTCAGGAGGCTGAGGCAGAGGGATCACAAATTCAAGGCCCCTTCCAGTAGCTTAGCAAGACCCTATCTCAAAATAAAAAATAAAAAGGGCTGGAGACATAGCTCAGTGGTAGGTTCTAGGAAAGAACAGTTTTTTAAAAATATTTTTATACAGATTGGGGATACAGCTCCGCAGTGGAGTGTATGTTTAATGTGTGCTAAGTTTGATCTCAGCACTGCCCCCCACACCCCCCCAATATTTTTTTAACTGTTTACTTACTGGCTGTTATCATTATTTATTTCATGATTATTATTGAAGATCATTATCTAAAGGGGGTTAGCATATGATCCACCTGTGTCACATATACTAGGTATGCATTGGGTCTGAAGACAAAATAGGAGCCACAGCTGGGCGCGGTGGTGCACGCCTGTAATCCCAGCACTTGGGAGGCTGAGGCAGGAGGATCGTGAGTTCAAAGCCAGCCTCTGCAACTTAGTAAGGCCCTAAGCAACTCAGTGAGACCCTGTTTCTAAATAAGATAAAAAAAAAAAAAATAGGGCTGGGGATATGGCTCAGTGGTAGAGTGCCCCTGGGTTCAATCCCCAGTACCAAAAAAAAAAAATAGGAGCCACAGACACCAACATCACCTTCTCCACAACGGTCATCATTACTGTTTCACTGAGGGTCTGCTTGGTGCCAGGCACCTTTCTAAGGTTTGACATGTCGTATCATCTCATTTTAAATTTTACAGCAAGACAAGATTCAATAGGGCTGGGGTTAGGGTGAGGTGAGGCCAAGTTATACAAGCATCAGGTCAGATTCTGCCTTTATTTAAAATGTTGGCATCTTCGTTCAGGCATGGTAGCACATACCTGTAATCCCCATGGCTCGGGAGGCTGAGGAGAGGATTGAAAGTTTGAGGCCAGCCTCTGCAAATTCGAGGCCCTAAGTAACTTAGTGAGAACTTGTCTCAAAATGAAAATATAAAAAGGGCGGGAGATGTAGCTCAGTGGTATAGCTGGGTTTAATCCCCAATACCAAAAATTTTTTTAAAAAGAAAAAAAAATGTTGATATTTTGTTCATCATACTTTAAAAAAAATTTTTGTAGTTGTGGATGGACAGTATGCCTTTATTTTATGTTTATTTTTATGTGGTGCTAAGAATAGAACCCAGTGCCTCACACATGCTAGGCAAGCGCTCTGCCACTGGCCCCAGCCCCATCATACATTTTTGGTCATTACTTTTGGTTTTTCAAAAAATATTACTTGAATGAACTGGACTTGGTGGTGAATGCCTGTAATCCCAGCAATCTGGAGGCTAAAGCAGGAGGACTGCAAGTTTGAGACCAGCCTCAGTAATTTAGCAAGACCCTATCTCAAAGTAAAAGATAACAGGTTGTAGCTCAGCGGTAGAGTCCTTGCCTAGCATGCATGAGACACTGGGTTCAATTCTCAGCACCACATATAAATAAAATAAAGGATCATCAACAATTTAAAAGTAGTTTTAAAAATTTATTTAAAGGAAAAAAAAAGGCCACCTGGAGCCTGGGGTGTAGATAAAGGGCTTACCGAGCATTCAGAAGGCCCTCTGTTTGATTCCAAAATCCCCCTAAAAAGAAAAAATATGGGCACCTGGTCCCCCATTTCTACTTGGTAGCTCTCATCAGGAGTAGTGTGGCATCTCTTTGAGATGACTGCCCCAGTCTGCACCATGCCCTACTGTGTTAACCTCACCCATTTCACTTATGTATTTGCCTGTTCTTGTGGACATCTGAATTTGGACCTTTAATCTGTCCACTTCACAAATGGAGGAATCCAAGTCCCAGAGAGGAAGAGGCTTGACAAATCACACAGCAGCTTTGTGACAAAGTTGGGCTCCAAGCCAGGACTTGCACAGCCCCTCTGTGACAGGAGACAATTGAGTGACCTTGAATGTGATGGGAGCTCAGAAAGGGAGTTTCCCAGCCCAGATCTAAGCTAACTCCTATTTCCTGAGCACCTCCTGAAGGCTGGCACTGTGGTGGCATATCCGTGCCCCCCCTAAGTGGTCCTGCCAACAATCCTGGCAAGTCAGCACTGACCACCTGTTAGAGGGACTATGGTGCAGGGAGGTTATGCGACTTCCCCAGGATCTCACAGTAGGTCTGTGCCAGGTCTGTCTAACCCCAGTTCACTAGCTCATGACAGAGAAATCTCCCTCCTATCCCCTTCCTGGGGCCGCCCCATCACTCCTGCCAGGATTTCCTTGGGCTGAGGCTGGTGTCATCCCTGGCTAAATTTCCTCTTTTCCTCTGAGACAGGGCAACCTGAGAGCCAAGCAGAGATTGAAAAATCACTACCATATGTCAGGGATGTACGAGATGCTTTTCACAACAGGTCTATCCTCTTCTTTGTGTTTATTTTTTTCTCTATGATTTCACAATTAATATATTTTTACTTCCTATATAAGAAATGACTTGGGGGCTGGGGTTGTGGCTCAGTGGTGGAGCGCTTGCCTATCTTGGGTGAGGCACTGGATTTGATTCTCAGTACCACATATAAATAAAATAAAGATCCATTGACAACTAAAAAAAAAAAAAGAAGAAATTACTTGATGTAGGCCTGGATGTGATTCTACAGGTCTAGAGAAATTGGGGATCAGTAATCCCATTTTGCAGTTAAGGAAACAGGTTCAGAAGGATTGTCCAGGTCACCCAGTAAAAAGTGATAGAAACAGGACAGTTTTGTTTAACTCCAAGGCCTCTGCTCCATCTCACTGCTCTGCCTTTTTAGTTTTTAAATACTTTTTTTTCCATGAAGAAATAAATTATAAGGTCATCTTCCCCACACACTGGGGATTGAACCCAAGGTCTCATACATGCTAGGCAAGCACTCTACACTGAGCTACAGCCCAGCCCTCCACAAAGAAACAAACTACAGGGGCAAATGATAAAAACACAGAGGAAGGGCTGGGGATGTGTCTCTGTGACACAGCGCCTGCCTAGCACACATGAGCCCCTGGTTTGATCTCTAGCACTGAAAAGGAAAAAAAAATTAAAAACATGTAAGAAAACGAAACAAACACATAAAAGGAATCAAGCATTTATTCTATCTGCCTTTATAAACTATATTTCAGGAGAACAAAATCATGAGGAAAAGTTCTTTTTTTTTTTTTTTTTGGAACTAGGGATTGAACTCAGGGACACTTGGCCACTGAGCCACATCCCCAGCCCTATTTTATATTTATTTAGAGACAGGGTCTCACTGAGTTGCTCAGGGCCTCACTAAGTTGCTGAGGCTGGCTTTGAACTCGCGATCCTCCTGACTCAGCCTCCCAAGTCGCTTGGATTACAGGCGTGCGCCACCACGCCCGGCTTAGGAAAAGTTCTTCTTTATGGAAGAATTCCAGTTAATGAATGCAAAGAGAATGATAAATTTAGACAAATCATCATTTTGCAATATTTGATAAAATAATGGTTCATTATTGGATGCTAAAACCAGCAGGTGAAAGGGTAATGAGGAATTTTATAATGAAGAGAGCATTAGAGCTGGGTGTGGTGGCGCATGCCAGTGATCCAGCTACTTGAGAGGCTGAGGCAGGATTCCAAGTTGGAGGACTTAGTGAGACTCTATCTCAAAAAGGGCAGAGGGGCGCTGGGGCTGTAGCTCAGTAGCAGAGCACTTTGCCTGGGACGAGTGAGGCACTGGGTTCTATCCTCAGCACCACATAAATACAAATAAATAAATGTATTATGTCCATCTACAACTAAAAAAAAAGGGCTGGGCAGTAGCTCAGTAGTAGAGAGATTCTGAGTTTCATCCCCAGTACAACAAAAATTAAAGAAAAAAAAAAAAGGATTGGGGATTTAGGTCAGAGGTAAAGGGCCCTTGACTTTAATCCCCAGTATAGGCAAAAGAGAGAGAAAGCATTAAAGCATTAAACTCACTGATCAACCAGTAAAAATGATTTAGCTAGACATCATGTGCCTGCAAATATTATGTAATAAATACACAGCACCACCACCAATAAGGTATTCTTGCCCAAATATTAAACCCGAATCTAATCAAGTCTCTAGATCTAACTTTCAGTTTACTGGAAACATAAGGGACAGAAGAACAAGTTCAACTATACCACCAGGAAGCAACCAGCCAAATCTAGGTCGTGTAAACTTTAATAGAAAAAAATGATCTGGATGGGGGTGGGGGGAGATGTAGCTCAGTGGTAGAGCACTTGCCTGTCACATGCAAAGGATTGGGTTCAATCCCCAGCCCTACCAAAAAAAAAAAAGGCATGAAAAAAGAGATTAAAAGTTACTAGATACATTAACCAAATGAAATGTATGGACCTTATTTGAATTCTAATGAAGGAACTAGCTATTAAAGAAATTTGAGCCGGGCACGGTGGCCCACGCCTGTAATCCCAGCACTTGGGAGGCTGAGGCAGGAGGATCGCGAGTTTAAAGCCAGCCTCAGCAACTTAGCAAGGCCCTAAGCAACTCAGTGAGACCCTGTCTCTAAATCAAATACAAAATAGGGCTGGGATGTGGCTCAGTGGCCGAGTGTCCCTGAGTTCAATCCCTGCTTCTAAAACAAAAAACAAACAAACAAAAAACTCTAAGCAAACTCTCACTTGGGCTGGGGTTGTGGCTCAGTGTTAGAGTGCTTGCCTGGCACGTGTGGAGCACTACATAAATAAAATAAAGGTACTGTGTCCATCAACAACTAAAAAAAAAAAAATTTTAATTAAAAACAAAACAAAACAAAAAAAACCTCTCACTTAGCATGGCTTACCATTGTTTTCCAGTAGGGAGGTTGGTCATCTGTTCTGATTTGGCTATGAAGAGGGACTGGAAAAAGCCCAGTGTGTGTGGGGTGGGGTGGGGGTGTGGAGGAAGTAAGGAACAGCAGGGGAAAGAGGGTCATTCTAAGAGGGGGGCAGGTACAGAATGACCAGGGGCAGAGAGACTGTTCTATTTTCATAAAAGGAAAAACATGCAAAATTTATATTAACCTTAATAAAGCTTGTCCTTTCCTTCCTCCTTGAAACCCATCTAACTCAAAAAAGCACTGATGGGAGGCAAAACTGTGGCCTCAGGACCTAACACCACCCAAGCACTGCAAAAAATAACGGGGAAAAAAAATAAAGGCTTTAGTAAAGGTTGCTGCAGGAGCTTACAAAGGGACACCTCACAGACCTCCTTTCCACACCCTCCCAAGTCTTCCAAGCTTTCAGAGTAGCTCCCCAGCTCCTCTTTGCTTTCTGTTCTCCAAGTTCCTGACCCGCCCTCCAGCTCACTTCTTGCAGAGCAGCTTGAGTGGGACCACCGGCCATTCCTCCAGTTGCCATCAGGCTTTCACTTAGGTCTGTCCCTTTCCCTCTGCCCTCTTGAGACTCCTTAGAACTAAATCTGGAGGAGGAAAAACCGTGAATATTTATATGTAAATATTTTTGTCCTGTTGTATAGGAAAAAAGATTGGAAGGAAACCTACCGGAATGTTAACAGTAAGAGGCCAGGAGAGCCTTGGAACCAGATAAAGTTGGGCCCAATTCCTGGCTGTGCCACTTTTTCTGGCTGGGTGACCTTGGGCAAGACTCACTGGAGAGCTGTTTCTTCAAACCTCAGACTTCCATTCCTTGAATTGCTTCGCGTGATATCTGGCTTACAGTAAGCACTTCACGGAGCGTAGCTGACAAGATAAAGGAGTTGCCTCCCACTGGTAGGGATATGGTGAACTTTGTCTTTATCAATTTTTTTTTTAGCTCTATCAATATTTAAGAAAAAAAATTTTTACAATAAACACATAGTTGTACTTTGAAACAAAACAGCATAAAGATTATTATAAACGAAATGCTTATCAGTGGGGGAGCAAGTAAATTATGGAGATCATATTCTGGAATATTAACATATTAACTTCTTTTTAGTATGGGAATTGAACCCAGGGGCCCTTCACCACTGAACCACATCCCCAGACCATTTTCTTTTTTGAGACAGCATCATATTAAATTGCTGAGGCTGGCTTTAAACATGTGATCCTCATGTCTCAGACTCCAAGTTGCTGAGATTACAGGCTTGCACCACTACACCTAGCAGGAATATTATTAACTCTTAAACTAATGAGGTAGCCAGGTGCACACCTGTAATCCCAGCCACTCACAAGGATCGCAAGTTCCAGGCCAGCCTCAGCAATTTAGTGAGACCCTGTCTCAAAACAGAAAAAAAAATTCAGGTGTGGGGATGCAGTTCAATGGTAAAGCTCCACTGGGTTCAATCGTCAGTACAAAAAAAAAAAAAAAAGTAAGATATGTTTATTATAATGATTCTAATAACACAAATACAGTACAATATACATTAAATGAAAATAGCAGTTTGCAAAAACAATACATGCATATCTAAGTATATAAATAAAAACACAGGTCAGCACTGGCTATGTCAGCCACGGAAGATGAAGATGAGGGGATTTTTGTTTATTGATACTGTTACATCCCCAGCCCTTTTTAATTTTTGATAGGATATCACTAAATTGCTTAGGGCCTCTCTAAATTGCTGAGGCTGGCCTGGAATTTGTAATCCTCCTGCTCAGCCTCCTGAGTCCCTGGGATTACAGGTGTGTGCCGCCACACCCAGCTCATTTTTTAATATTTTATGGTTTAATTTTTAAAAATAAGACAAACTACCTTAACATTAATTTTATTTATTTATTTACGTATTTATTTATTTGAGGGAAAGCAGGTAGGAACGATTTCCTAGTGTATCCAAGCCTGAGGGCAGAACAGATCATGGCAGAAAGAACACGACTCTAAGGCAAGGTGCAGTGGCACATGCTTCTAATCCTAGCTACCTGAGAGGCTGAGATAGCAGGATATCAAGTTGGAGGCCAGCTTGGGCAATTTGGGGAGAACCCGTCTTAAAATAAAAAGGGCTGGGATGTAGCTCCCTCTGGGATCAGTCCCAGTACAGCCAAGGAAAGGGGGGAGGTGGGGACTGTCGATCAGAGTAGAATGTTCCTGGGTTGGATTCCCAATACTGCAAAAATAAAAAAAAAAATAAAGTTTTAAGAAAAGGGTTCCACCAAGGACCCTGCACCTCAGTACCATCTCCGCAGTTCGCACTCTCCTGACTACCGGATTGGAAAGAAGGGGTTAACAGCCACACACCACCTTCAGCCCTAAAAGTGCCTCCCATCCCTACCTGAGTCCTCCTGCAAAGACTACAAGAGGAAGGGGCCAGCTGGAGTTGTTCCTTAACCCTCCTGGTAGTAGGTCACAAAGGGGACCAGGGCTCTGGGGTCTGGAGGTCTATCCACATGCGGCTGGTGGCCCCAGGTTTCCCTCGAAGCCCACACCTTGTTGAAACTGAAGATGGAGGAGCAGAGGAACCTTTCTGTGAGTGGGGCCACTCTGCACGGCGTGGAGGGAGGGAGCCGCTATACCCTCAAACACTTGGGGGGCAAGCCTGGGCAGCTCCTGGAATGTGAAGGAAACGAGTGCGACGACACGCCGGGGGCCCCAACAGCCCGCCTCTATAAAAACCGAGGCCTCAGATCTAGCCCCCAGATTGAGACCCAGGATTTCCTGGCTGGTTCCGAGAACCCAGTCCGGAAAGTGGGCGGGGTTCCTGCCTCTTCCTCCCCTTCCCCCATGGGTTCGTCTCGTACTTGGGCCCCAAATCCCGGCGCAAGCCCGGGGCCCGGCCAACCCCGCGCTCCCTCACACGGCTGGAGGCCGTCCGCCCCGCCCGCCGCGGGCTCCGACTCCCGCGCCCCGCTTCCGCATAGTTCCGGCTTCCGTCACCCCGCGCGGCTCACGACCCCGCCGGCCAGCGGGAATCTCAGCCGCCGGCCCCGCCCACCTTGGCCCCGCCCCGGCACGTGCGCGCGCGCGCGTGCTCTGCGCTCCCCTTGGAGTCGTCCGAGCAACCCCTGGTCCATACATCCCCGGCTCCAAGGGGTTGAGGTGTGGTAGCTGACTCGGGGAGCTCGGGGCCCAGGCGGGCTGAGGGAACGGAAGCAGAGGCTTCTGTCCTCACCCGAGGTGGAGAGGACCCAAGGTCGGGAGAGCCAGGGCCGCAGAACGCGAGCCCATCCCCCGTCCTTCCTCCCAGGCCCGCGGTGGTTGGAGCCAAACGCGATGCCGGCCGGAGCTCAGAAACCTGCTGTTCTGGGTCGAAACCGAGTCGCAGCGGGCACGACCCGGGTTAGAAGGCTGGCCTGATGCCCGCCGGGTGCTCAGCGCAGGACGGGCGGGTGGAGGGCGAGTCAAGACAGTAGAGAATGTTGCGACCTCAGGCCGACATCACAGGGCCCCGCGAGAGGTTCGAGGTGGGCCTTAGGGAAAGTCCAGTCTTGGGTCCGACGGCTGCGGTGACCGGTCCTTGGATGGGCGGGGGAGCGGGACCCAGGAGGCCCAACCTGTGAGCGCTGCCTTCGCAGCAACTCCCAGGTAGGGCGCAGAACGCGGCTCTGCGCCGCCACCTCGTGGCCAATTGGGGCAGCGCATGCTTGACATCCCGAGACTTCTCCAGGTTGGACATCACGGATGCACGCGCCCCCTCTCGGGGATCGACTTGGGAGACCCCGCCTTCTTCCGAAGGCGGTCCCAAGGATGGGTTTGAGGTTGTCATGGCGACGTCTGAGCAAGCACGGTGCCTGCTTTTGGCCGCTGTGAATCCTGCTCAGAACCGCAGAGGACTGGGTTGTGGACATTCAGCATCCGTTTTCATCCTCACTGAATAACCTTCGAGGATGGGGATGATCTGTTCCCAAAGCAGCAAGGCGTTCAATAACTAATGAGCTTTTCTAAACGCCTAGTGTGTATAAGGCATCATTGAAGGAGACAAAGATGAAAAATAAAAAGAAAGCCCTATGATATGAAAATAATGGTAAAATTTATGGTTAATAAATGAGCTGATTGTGCCGGGTGTGATGCACACCTGTAATCCCAGCCACTTGGGAGGCTGACGCAGGAAGATCTTAAATTCAAGACCAACCTGAGCAATTCAGCAAGATCCTTTCTCAAAAAGGCTGAGGACTTAGCTCAGTGATGAGGCCCTGGGTTCAATTTCTGGTACGGGACGGGGGTGGGGAATTGTATGCTAGGCACAATGCATTTGTATACATGATGACGGTGCATTCTCATAATCCTTTTAAGAGTGGGCACTATTATTCCCATCTACCATAAGGAAATGGAGATTGAGAGAGCTTAAATAACTTATCCAAAGTCACACAGCAGCTAGCTAAGGAGTTTCTAAGCCCTTGCTTTAGCTACTATACCAATGTCTTGAGAAGATATTCAACTGGGACTCTCCACCCCCAGATGCTGGGGATAAAACCCCATGGCCTTGTACATGCTAAGCAAGCACTCTATCGCTGAGCTACAACCCCAACTCAATTGGGACTCTTTAAGAATGTGCAAATGTGCAGATAGAGTGGAAAGGTTATTCCAGCAGGGGAATTTACACACACACACACACACACACACACACGAGGATGGGTGTGGGGGGCGGGGGGTGTAGTCATTGATAGAGCACTTATCTGGCATGTGAGAACTCCTGAGTTATCCCCAGAACCCCCCCCCCAAAAAAAGGAACTTTTAGGGTCCTTGGTTTGGCTTGAGCAGGAGTTCCTGAATTTCAGTCAACCAAGTATTAACCTCATGAAGCAATAATAACCACAAAATTATGATGGGTTTATTTTTATTTAGAGACAGGGTCTCACTTAGGGCCTCGCTAAGATGCTGAGGCTGGCTTTGAACTCATGGTCCTCTTGCCTCAGCCTCACAAGTGCTGGGTTTACAGGCGTATGCTGCCGTGCCCGGCAAAATCATAGGTTTAATATGTAACTTTATCTTTTCAAATACCAACAGAAATAAGTGTGTAATTATTAAAACTCTCTGATCATAATTTACTAAAATCATCCCTAAGACTCCCAGTTGTCATGTTCCATTTTGGAAAATACTACCATAAGGAGTTTCCTGAAGGTCCCTGGAATATCAAAAGTGGCAAGATGAGGTCACTGATTTTCTATGTCCCAAGTGAGGGGGCTTGCTGGTATAGCTGATTCTTACCTACTTTAGTGGCTCCCCATTTTCTCCCAGATAAAGAGCAAATACCTTTACAGGACCCATAAGGCCCCTTGGGATCAGTCTACCATGGCCTCATCAAGTTGGTGAATAGAGTGTGAAGGACAATCAGGAAACTTCCTGGAGAAAGGGACATTTGATCTGAAATCGGGCTGATTTATGGGAGGCAACAAGTTCATGGCAGGGAAGAGCGCTCTAGGTGGAAGGAACAGCAGTGAAGTCTCTGAGGCAGGAAGGGACTTTCTAATGTTAGCACCTGAAATAAGCCTGAGGAAAAGCCTGGGAGGAAAGGAGTTCACTCAGGCCAGACCCTCCAACACCCCATAGGCATCACAGGACCATATGAATGCTGTGCACTGTGGGGAGCGATTGAGGGCTTGAGTAGGAGGGGTGACTGTTACCCAAATACTTGAATGACATACTTCATGAGCCCCTGCTCCATGTAGTGTGGGGAATTTCAGAGTAACAAGCTTGTGATGTTCTTAAGTAAAGTTGTGCAAGCATGTGGTTTAAAGAGACTACAAGTTTTTTGTTGTTATTGTTGTTCTGTACCAGGGATTGAACCCAGGAGCACTTAACCCTTGAGCCACATCCCCAGCTCTTAATTTTGAGATTGAGTCCTGTAAAGTTGCTTAGGACCTCACTTAGTTGTTGAGGCTGGCCTTGAACTTCTGATCCTCCTGCCTCAGCTTCCCAAATTGCTGGGATTATAGGTGTTTGCTAATGTGCTTGGCAAGACTACAAGTATTGTAATGTTGCCTGTGAAGGCAGTTCCCATTTCTACTTCCTGGAGGCACTCATTGTCAACTCTTTAAGCTGACATATTTTATATTTATCTCCATATCTCTAAATAAATGTGCTTGTTTTGCCACTTTGGGTGTTTCAGTTTTAGACAATATTCTTTGATTTTTCTGCTATGGAAGATAGCTTTAACTCTTTCCCCATCGCATACAAATCCTCATCTCCCCAGACTGCCAGAATAATTTTGGCAAGTTCATTGTTTGTTGTTCACATTATTATATGGAAGCTTTTCCTTTCCTGTAGAACTTTCGATTTTCCCTAGAGTTCATAATTGTCCTTGTCACTTGCTTAATTTTCATGTATTACACTCTCTACCAGTTGTCTAAATTTCTTCTCAAGGTGTTAAGGCAAATCAGGTATCTCAGGTGGGTCTCTCTGGAAGCAGAGATGTTTTTTAAGAATCTACACCCGTGAAAGAAAATGGGCAGAAACAGGAGTGGGCAGAAGTGCAGGTCTGGCAAAGCCCACAGCCCTCTGGAGCTCCCTGCCATCAGCATCTCAAGCAGAGCTGAAATGGCCAGCTTTCTACCTTGCTGGCTCAGACACTAGACGTGGCTGCCCTGTGGAAGGATGTGATCTTGGACGAGGTGGCTCTCGGTATCTGAGGCCAACCCCAAAGGCACTGACATCTGGAGGCTGTCTACTGTCCAAACTCCCTGCAGCTGAGCAAGCTCTTCCTTGAAGGAGGTCTAGGAGGCACATCTCCATGACTGCTGGATCACATCGTCTATCAATTTCACCTTGAATACTTTTCTTGGACCCCTCTGTTCTGCTGCAGTCTCGAGAGCTTGCCCTTTATACCCAGTGAACAGCTATCAAACTGGGCAAGGAAAGATCTAGATTTTATAGAGTCTAAGGTTTATACAATCTGGGAGGCCTTTAAAAAAATACAAAGTGAAGTGAAATTTATTTAATTCAATAAAAGAAAGCAATAGGACTGGTGGAGAACTTGCCTCGCATGTGTGAGGCCCTGGATTCCCTCCCTGGTACTGCAAAAAAATAACGTAGAAAATTACTGGAGTTTCAAATCAGGACGCTTTCTTTAGAGATCTCATTCAGCAATCCTAAGAAATGGTCCTTATTGCAACATGGCTTCTACCCTCCCACATCCTCGAGCCTCTTGGTGCTCATAGAGCCCTGGCAAAGGCAGGCAGCTGAAACTGAGGCTTTAATCCTGGGATCTCCCTCATCCTAGAGATTTCTTCTCACCTCTCTTCTGCTGGATTTCCTTGGAGTTGCTTTCTTCTAGATTTATTTCATCCTTTCAGTGGAGCACCTGTATCAGTAGTTTCTTGGGAGAGAGGGTATAGGAAGTGACTCCCCCCACCCCCTTTGGTACTAGGATTGAACCCAGGGGCGTTTTAATGCTCAGCCACATCCCCAGCCTGCTTAAAAAACTTTTGAGACAGTCTTGCTAAACCACTTAGGCTGGCCTCAAACTTGTAATCCTCCTGCCTCAGCCTCCTGAATAACTAGGATCAAAGATGTATGCCACAGTTCTCAGATAGTTCTGGGAATTTTTTTTTTTTTTTTT
>JAJEJO010003177.1:172248-257373 GCA_020662805.1 Glaucomys volans | reverse complement strand
GAGACCTGCCTCACTATGCCCGGCTACCCTTTTTATGCCTGTGGCTCAGGTTGGCCTTGAACTTGTAATCCCACCTCAGCCTTCCAAGAACCTGGGACTACAGGTATGTGGCTTCTCCAGAATAGAGTGTATTTTAAGTGAATAAGGGGAAGAAATATTTAGCATACCATCTTTACAAGAGGGAAAATATCTGCTTGCATTTTTAAAAAGATTAGGTCTTAAGTCACTAAATGCAAAGGGATGGAGGTGAAGAACAGAGGGATAGAAACTGGACTTCTTGGCTGAGAATATAGCTCAGTTGGTAGGGTGCCTGTCTCACAAGCACAAGGCCTTGGGTTCAATCCCCAGCACTGCGCAAAAAGGAAAAAAAGAAAAAAGAAAGAAAGAAAGAAACTGGACTTCTTCAAATATATTTGGGCGGGGGGATAGGGGAGGATGGCTGGCACCCAAGTAGCCTATAAACAATGACCAACACAGAGCTGATGGGCATTCGAGGGCTTTTGTTCTGCAGTGCTGGGGATTGAAGCCAGGTGTGCTCTATCACCCCCACACACATTCCCAGCCCTTTAATTCTGAGACAGGTCTAAGCTGCCCAGGCTGGCCTCAAACTTTCAATCTTCCTGCCTTAGCCTCCAAGATGGCTAGGACAACAGGTGTGCGCGCCAGCACATCCTGCTAGTTTTTTTGCACAGTCCTTCACCGCTGAGAGCAAGGAAGGTTTTATTTTTCCCTAGGCATACCTGACTCCAAGTTTGGAACAGGAAACATAAAAGGAATAGAACATAACATTCTAGACAGCAAGAAAATTATCTACTACTAGGGTTGAATAAAAGATGATTTAGGATCCAACTTGAAGAGCTCTTGACTGGACAAGAAAACAATTTGAGCACCAAAGTTTAATCATTGCAATGAATCACTGAAACATGAAATGTTTAATTTTCATTTTTTATTTTTACTTTTTGGCAGTGCTATCAAACCCAGGGTCCTGAACATGGCAGGCAAGTGCTCCACCCTGGGCCACGGAATATATTTAATAATCATGGCACTAAATATACTTGAGTCCACCCACTAATCACCTTTGGAGTATGTGAATAAACTAACCCATTTTAAAAGTGAGCAAAACTGGCTGGCATAATATTTGGGCATTTATCCTTTTTCCAGCATGACCTGTAATCATGACCAGGTAAAGAGCAGAGAAATGAAAAGTTTTTTTTATAGTTATTCCAGATATTATCAGAATTGAAATATTACCATTTTATAACCCTTAGTGACTTAAAGGATTCAGGCATTAAGCTTCAGTGACTAACACAGACCAGTTATGGATGAAAGTGCAAACTATGAAGTTTTCTTTACAAAATCTGAATCCAACCATACCTCTAGATCCATTCCTAATTAGATGAAATACAAAGAACACAGAAACCTGTCAGAGATGACACCATGGGGACATAATCAGAAAAATCCACATTGTGGGAAACAGATGTAGAGGGAACTCATATGCCGAGACTGAAGAGATTTGCAAACTAATCACAATGTCTGGATCCTGACTCAGAAAAACAATTAAAAATTTGAGAACTTTAATTATTTTTGGTATAATGGTATTGTGATGTTAGAAGTCCACATCCTTTAGATATATACTGAAATATTTACGAATACTATTTGTTAGGTTATGCTAAAGGGGACAGTAGCATAGTATAAATTAAACAAGACTGGCTCCAGTTGCTAACTGATGGAACACTACACGATGTGTGCACAGGGGTTCATTACATTCTACTTTGGCAAATATTTCAAATTTTCCATGACAAAAATACCCCTAAATTTTTAAAGTCAAGTTACCATGACTTATACACCCAGTAGAAATGTGCTGATTGAAGTTGGGGTCACTTTTAGATTTTTCTCCCCCATGGTACCTGGGACTGAACTTGGGAATGCTCTACCACTATGCTACATCTCCAGTTCTTTTTGAGACAGGATCTCAGTAAGTTGCGGAGGCTGGCCTTTGACTTGTGAACTTCCTGCCTCATCTTCAATGGGAGTACATGCTTGTGCAACCATTGGCTTTTTTTCTACTTTCAAGAGTTCTTAAGCAATGGAATGGGTGGTGGTTGGTTTTACGCCCCAGCCTTAGTGGTGATGCTTTTACCAGATTTAAGGGAAGCAGACAGGTAATGTGAAGAGCAAAGCAAGTTGCATTTTGGTCACACTGAAGTTGGGGTGCCTGCATAGGAGGTGGGTGAAATAACTGACATCAAGAGAGATGGGGATGAAATGAAAATGTGAGTCACTGAATGATCTCACAGGGAAAAAAACCCGGAGGGGATTCCAAAGGGATTGAAGAAATGATGTCTTGCAAACTGGAAGGTCCAGAGAGGCCTACAAAGTTTAAAAACAGAAGGTCTGGACTCCTACTTCACAATGGGTTGTAGCTCATAGGTAGAGCTCTTGCCAAGCATGTACAAGGCCCTAGGTTTGATCCCCAGCAGCGGAAAAACCACCTCAAAACCTCAAACTGCTGGGTTTAGTGATACACGCCTGTAATCCCAGCTACTGGGAAGGCTGAGGGAGGAAGATCAGAAGTTTGAGGCCAGCTTTGACAATTTATCGAGACCCTCTTCAATAAGGACAAAAAAAAAAAAATGGGCTGGGAGTGCAGCTCAGTGGTAGAGCACCCCTGGGTTCAATCCCCAGTGGCCCCCCCCCAATAAATACTTTTGTTCAAATGAAAACAACCCACAGAATGGAGATATTTACAAACCATGTAAAGATCTAATTTCCAGAATATGTAAATTGTTACAATTCCACAATAAAAACACAAACCAATTTAAAGATGGGAAAAAGAGCTCAATACATTTTTTAAAAAGATACACAAATGGCCAACAAATATGAAATGATGCTCAACATCCTAGTCACTAGGGAAATGCAAATCACAATCACAAAAGAAATACCACTTCATACCCACTAGGATGCCTACCATAAAAAAGGGACAGTGGTGCTGAAGATGTGAAGAAACTAAAACCCTCATAGATTGCTGGTGGGAAATGTAAATGGTGCAGTTACTGACAATCTGGCAGTTTCTCAAAGTTGAAGTCACATGAGCCAGCAATTCCATTCCTGGGTATGGGCACAAAGGAATTAGACATGTTCACACAAAACCTGTATGTGATACTCACAATAGTCAAAAGGTAAAACCCAAGGTCCATCAACTGATGAGTGAACAAAACGTGGCTTATCCACCCAACAGACTAACCAATGAATTACATGCCACAGATGGACACACGGATCTTGAAAACATCATACTAAGTGAAACTGTTTAAAAAAAATGAGATGATCCATTTAGAACAAATATCCAGGATAGGCAAATCAATAGACATAGATTAGTGACTGGCTAGGACTAGGGAGGAGGGACTAGGGAATTAACTAATTATTAAGCTTTTCAGGGGGTGGTAGACTATTGTTCAACACGGTGAATACACTAATATCCACTGAACTGTATACTTTAGAATGGTGAAGTTTGTGGTATGTGTATTCTCTCAAAGAGGGAGGTCATGCGCAGCAGTGTCAAATGCTGCAACGAAGTCATCACATGAGGTCAGGCTTAGATACAGAATCTGAGTAAGTTTGTCACCCCACAGTCCTTTCTCCCATGATCATCTACCCTGCCCCTATTTAATGCCCATGATCCTAACTGGTCTAAACAGATTCTATGATTCCTTTCCTTGTTAATAATGATTTAGGAGTAGGCAGGCTGAATAACTGATGAAATAGGCTGTGAAGTTTTCTGGCAATTTTTTTTCTTCTCCTTTCCAGTGCTGGGAATTGAACCCCGGGGGCACTGTACCACTGTACATCTCCAGCCATTTCTATCATCAGACAAGGTCTAGTGTTTCCCAGGCTGCCTTCAACTTTGAGATCCCCTTGCTTCAGCCTCCTGACCTGCCAGGATTATGGGTGTGTGCCACCATGGCCAGCTTTCATTATTCTCAAAATAAACACTTCCCTTTGCTTCTAGGCACTGGCGTATCTCATGCTATCAGCAGCCAACTTGGGAAGCCAGGTAGCTAGACAACATGCCAAAGGCAGCAGTGTGTAAAGTCACCTTACTTCAGGGCTTCTTGTTTTAGGAGATACATTCTCCTCTTTAAGCTCTAAGGGTCCTAATGTAGGTAACTGGTGAGTCTTCCTGAGACTTTTTATAGTCCAAAGCTGGTCAAATCAGTGAATACTTTCCAGGAAGGAAAAGGAACAATTCAAGCTCACCATACAAGTTTTTGACAATGAACAGAAGTAAAAACAGATTACTACCAAGAAATTTCCTTGGCCAGTCACTTAAATCTGAGCTACAAAACAGGGTTAATATCCACATCTCAGAGGACTGGCCTAAAAATTAAACCAGAGCACATGGCAGAACTTCTAGCATAGTCCACAGCGCAGCATTTTATTATTCGGAACCAATATTGATAAAGAACCCCAACAGTGGCCTTTTCAAGTTCTGGAACTTTTGTTCCACTATCAACCTGCTGTACCTAACTGCTTTAAGACATCTGTGATTGTTATCATCCTGGAAGATAACACCCCCTTTTGGGTAAGAATTAAGCATGTACAGCCTGCTATTTCAGCAACAGTAAAACTGAAAGCAGCCTAAGTGAACAGATGGCATTTTACCCAGTGCCCCCCAGCCTAAGTGTCAATGACTTTTGACAGGCAAAGATGGGCATTTGAAACCTGACTTCGCTGCTCATTAGATGTACAAATAACCATAAGTTTTTCTAGTCTGTTTCCTCATCCACAGAATAGATATTAACACACCACACAGTTGTCTCAAGACTTAGGATAAGATAATACACATACCTTCATCAAGAAGGTAACTACCTTTCTGACCAAAAAGTCAATTTTGTTCAGTCTCCAATTTATTTCTATATAACCAGACGTCTGAAAGCAAACTCAAATCACAATCATTAATTTATTTAAAGTTCTATACTCAGACAATTCTTGCCACTTCACTAAAGAAGAGTTCTCTGCAGATTCTCCAAAATTCCCTATTAACATCTTTGTCTGCAGACCACCTTAGGAGCGAAGTGTCACCGGCCTCATGTAACACAGGTGTATCTTACAAGCCTACAGCATTTTCTATTAATTTGAAAATTTTAGGTCATCATGTAGATGAAGTAGAAAATCCTGGCTGTCAGCTATCAGGCCAAACCTTAAAACCACCAAAAACCTCCAGGTAAAAACACTTCAGGGACTGCTAGCTACATGATTTTGGACAGAAACCACTTCTCTACTTAGAGCCTTTCACATCTACTCCTGGGATCCTTCCCAACTCCACCTATCAGTGTTTTGGAGACTACATAGATCCATGAAAGATTACAGGACAATAAATGGAACCTCTACACCTCACATCAGAATGCATCCAGTCTCAAGAGACTTGGAGAAGCCAGGTTCCCCATGGTGGGAAAAGATCAGAGGCAGCATTCCAAGCCAAACTGTATCCAGCTTTATTAAAGATACTTTTCATAAACAATCATGGTATTTCAGGCAGGACATGGGCAGACAATCGTTAACAGTATACAACAACTTTCAAACTCCCTTCTTGGATGGACTACCAAAATCAGAAAGCCACTATAAAACCCAATGAAGTCTTCATTTGATGCTCTGAATAGGGAAAGTTTAGAGTGAGGGTTGACATTTCACATTTAGCATGTTGTTTAACAACTTTTCACAAGCCGACCCTGACTTTCAGGAAATGAAATGAAAATGGCAAAAATTATTAATCTGAAGATCCACAATCTAGAAAAGGAACTGCTGCTCTTCTGAGGGACACTATCTCAATGATGTCATGGGAAAGTCCAGATTGCCCGACACACTGGTAAAACCAATTGTTGGGAGTCAGATCCCAACAGGTCTGAGATCAGGGGAGTTAAGTCTATGCCGATGGCAGAGAGGGAGAGGAGGACACAAGATGAATTTGAGTTTTTCCATACCACAAGGCGTTTGTGCCAAGGTGGCTAAGTGTGCCAACATTAGGGAATCCCTCCTCTTGGGAGCCAAGAGGAAGTCTCTCAAAACTAGCAGGGAAAGGTGTTTTCCCCCACAGCAATCCAGCTTTGGAGACGCTCTACTAGTGACGTATGCTCCTTCCCCAGAAGACAATAATGAAGTGTTCTGTGTGCTAACAACATAGCTTTAAAAAAAAAAAAAAGAAAAAAAAAAAGTAAAACAAAATTCTGCATTTTTATAAAACTTGATAAAAAATAGTATTTCAAACTGTACAGTCACCAGAAGTACACAGTTATCAAAAATGCACACACTTCACTTGGCATCTCCAGCACCTTCAGCTTTCTGTGCCTACAAGAAAAACAGACAGTTTTAAAATCCACATGTTGCATTTACCTATGTTCCCACTACACCTACAGCATCATTCTGTCCAAAGGTCAGGTTTTGGGTGCTTAGATACCCAGATTCAGCAAATCTTTAGACAGTAGCTTGCTACTGTCACTTTGCTAAGTCACCTCCCCTTTAAGCCTGATTGTACAATTTGGGAAGAAGACATAGACTGCAACACATTAGCCCTTAAGCTAATGGCAAATTTTAAGAACCCAGAATTTAACAGGAAGATCACAACATACTTGGAACGAAAAACATTTTTTAAAAAGGGACAACAAAGTTTTGGGATCAGTAACTGATCCAATGGCAAACCTGACAAAAGGTGAAAAAGCAAGTGTACCTGGTCTGTTTTGGCATCTCCGTTTTCTGCAGGGTTATTCCCATCCTTGCCAGCGTCAGCTTTTCCCTTTTTCCCTTTGGGTACCTTCTCTCCCTTCTAAAAAGTGGAAAAAACAGAACTGTTTCTCCCCATGAATACTCATCAAGGTATGATCTGAAAGTGCTGCACAAGGCAGGGCTGTTTATACATACTCAACCACCCATTTACAAAAACCAATCCAAAATTACAATGAGTTAGAGAAATTTTTGGAGGTACTATGGATTGAACACATGCTAAGCAAATATCTACTAATAAGCTACATCCCTACAGTCCCCCACCTTTAAATTTCATTGAGAGACAGGGACTAAATTGCTGAGGCTAGTTTCAAACTTGTAATACTCCTGCCTCAACTTCCCAGTAGCTGGGATTACCGGTGCGCAAAAACCATGTCGTGCTGTGAAGTTCAGCATATAAAAATTCATGTCTAAGTGTAAATAATAGAAAAAAAACCAGACCAAACACTTGGGTTTTTAACATTCAAGTACAGAATTTTGTCAACCGATGACAGAAACCAATGCTACAAACATTAGGGATAACGCAAGCAAACAAAACAGTTTATAACATCCACTGACAGAGTAACCATTACGCTAAATTAGGTTAAGGCAGTGAAGTACAGTCCTCTTTCATTACCACTTACCTTTGCAGGGGCCTTTTTAGGCTTGGGCTCTGGCTTTGGAGGAGCAGGTTTCTTATTTTCATAGGCAAGGGGGAAGAAGAGAATATTAGTACCACAAACCAAAGAAAACCCATAACCAAATCAGTACCAATCAGTTTCTCTACTAAAGCTTTTCTGGTTGGATTTCTCTCAGAATACCAAAACAAAAACACATCCCACATTGGCTACAGCCACCAGAACTTCACCACCAGTAGTTCCATATGTCCAATAGTCCAAACTAGAGTAGAACATTCACCAGCTACTAACCATAATTCACCAGATGCAAAGGGAACCGTTTTTCAATGCTTTTTAATTTCAGGAATAAATATTAAAAATTGGAGCATATATACTTACAGCAGACAACCTTGCGGATCTTCTCTGTGGCTATTAAAATGAAGAAAGTAAGAAAAATAAGCAAAAGTTTTCTGCCAATCTGTTCTATGCTACAGGAAGTAAACACAAATTCAAGACAAAAATTGAGACTGAATGCCACCAAAGGAGTCCTGAGGTCTTTTTTTGTTCAAGACTTTGTAGGAACCCCCCCAAAGGGAATAAATAATACTTACTTCGTCCTTCACCTTGGCTTTATCTCCTTTAGCATCCCCTTCAGCCTATGAAACAAAGACAAAAGAACAGCTTCTGAGATGTTTCTCTGAACTTAACAGGGTTCTGGGAAAAAAGAATGAAGGATCACAACTTTCAGAGACACGTCTGCCCAGCTTCCAATGCAAGGAGCTTAAATATTGAGCAGACTGTAAGCTCGCTCGTTCAAGCCCGAGGCAGGCGTGGAGCGCCCGGCCCCTGGGCCGAGCAGCGCGGGCCAAACCCCAGCGGGGCCGGCGCCACAGCTCCAGGCTGGAGCAACAGCTGCAGATGGTGCAAACAAACCCCTCCGGAGGCGGAGCCGAGCGCCGTTGCTATGGCAGCCGTCGAAGGCGGGAGAGAGGCGCGCGCAACGCGGGGAACTCGTGGGCGGCGGCGCGCGTCTCGCGCGCGGGGCGCGTGGGCGGGAAGAGGCGGAGCCACATCGCTCAGGCCCCGCCCCTAGGGAAGCGGCCCCGCCCCCTCGCGGCGGCGGTTTTTTGGCGGCAGCGCGTTCCCCCGCCCGCCAACCCTGAACGCCGCCTTCCCGCCCTTTCGAGTTTGAATCGCCCGCCCGCTGGGAGAGGGGAGGGGGCCTGACGGTGGGGGAAGGGGAGTCGGGCGGGCGCGACGCGCCCAGAGAAGAGTGGGATAAACAGCCGCCAACATGGCTCCTCCCGCCGTGGACGCCGCTCCTCCAATATGGCCTCTGGCGCCTGCGGGCAGCGGCGCCGCGCAGGGTTAGCCCGAGGCCGCCCACCCCGCCTCGAGCTCCGCGCTGGCCGGCTGCTCCCACTCTGGCCTTAGCCAATTCCCGCGCCCCGAGTCGAGGCGGCGGCGGGCAGCAGTGGTGGCAGTGGCGGCTCGGCGCCTGCGGCCCTCGCGCCACGTACCTTTCTCTTGGGCATGGTGGCGACGGCGGTGGGACGCAGGCGCTGGACGCAGGGATGCAGCAGCGCGCGGCTTTGGTCGGTCCGGGGGTCGTTCTCGCCTCTTCTTCTTCACACTGCTCAGGCTCCGGGGGGTTTATAAAGTTTTTATAGCGCTGGGAGCCCCGGACCGGTTAGAACCGGATTTCACCTCCCGCCGCCGCTCATTGGCCCAGCTGGGGTCACGTGGGCGGGGTTTAAACTCACCTCCTCTGGAGGGAGTGAGGAGGGGGGTGTGGGGGGAGGGCGCGCGAGACGGCGGCGCGCCGAGGGGGTGGGGGCGCAGTGGGGGAGGCGCGCATCTAAGGCAATAAATGAGGAGGGGCCCGCGAGTCGGCGGGCAATGCGTTCGCTCCCGCCAAGAGCTGGCTTTTGCAAACTACTAAGTTCCTTCCACCTTATGCAACCGAGCTACCCACTTCTCTAAGCCGTGCGACATTCAGGGCGCATCTCAGCCGCTTTCCTTCCTGCTCCCTCTGGGGGCCCCAGAAGAGGGGTTTGCGAGGCCTGGCCGCGACGCCCTGCTCCACTGGAGGCGGGAGGAGGCGCGCCGCTTGAGGCACAGGCTGCTGCTCCAGGGGCCAAGGCTGACGCTCAAGTGGGAAGAGAGAAGGCCAGCTTGGCGCAGCTGGACGTGCATCCTTCCGAGCTGCCACTTCGGGGAAGCCCTTCGAGCGCCTCACCTGAAAGGCGGTCCACTCGAGGTGGAGTGAGGGTTCGAGGGGGAGACTTCCCACGTAGAGATGCCTTTCGGGTGCTGCGGGGCAGGTAGGAGCTGTCCTTTCAGCACCCGTTGCTCAGCCGCCTCCCCAAATGCTAACGAAGCCCCCCCCCCACACACACACCCCTAGCCTGTCGGTTGACTCCCTTAGGTCCCTGCATGAACAGACATCAGAACCCTGGCACTGAGCGACAGCGAATGGCCACCAAGAAGGCCTGAGAGCACTCCCCTCCCCCTAAGCACTGCCTGTCTCATATACATCTAGCCCAGCTGCCCCCACCCGACGCGGCCACCAAGTCTGGGCGCTGCAGACACCGCAGCTGGCGAATTCCCTCCTTCCACACTGTCAAGCTGGTTTCCTTTCACTTGCGAGAGAGGAAGGGGGTGGCAGAAAGCGTCTGGGGATTAAGAAACAAGTAGAGGAACAGGTGCTGTGATGGCAAAAGGGCTCTTCCAGTGTCCCTCAGCTCAAAGCCAGGGGTCCTGGAGCTAGTGAAGCTTACCGGAGGGTGGGTAGGCAATTGCAGCAGCAAAACAAGGTGTTCTTCCGTTGCATTTACAACACTTCTTAACAGCTAAGAATTTTAAAAATTCTATTTGACACCCAGGAGAACACAAGAACAGGATAAATATCCTCAAAAAAGGGATCTGGCTCACAGGTGGGAGGACACATAAATAGGACCCACCTGATTTCGTGAGGCAAGGGTTGGTTTGTACAAATCATACCAGGAGAAAGGAAACAACCACGAGTTCAAATCCAGTATTTTGCAGCCCTTGTTCCTGGGCAGTCATGGGCCTTCTGCTTCTTTCCTTACCACCCCACAGTGCCTCCTGGGGCAGCTCCTCCCTAACTCCACCCGGTGTACCTTTCCCAGAATACAGGACCTCAGGCCAAGGAGAGATACCAGTCTCATTAATCACCTCTACCCCAATCTTGAAGGAGTCAGGGAAAGGAGACAGGACTCAACAATCATGCTCACGGGGCAGATTCCGTTTGCTGCCTCCAACCCCTCATTCCCGCCTTAATTGTAGGGCTCCCCATTATGGCCTCATAATTCATGCCTCCCTAATTAAGGCTGTCAACAGCCCCATTGTAAAGCTGGAAAATGTACAGCACCTGCTCTCTGGGAACCCCGTGCCAGGGATTGGTAGTGGGGAGTGCCAGGTGTATAGGGGGCCTTGCCAAAGTGTGTTGATTGGCTTTGCAATCGCAGTGTCTGGCATTTATGCTCAATTCTGGGAGCAGGAATGATGGTGAAGGGGTCTCCACTGCCAGGTATCTAGGCACAGAAAGGGAGGGGGGAACTAGAATAGAGAAAATTTAGGAGTCTAAAGAGTACACTCAACACAGCTTGCAAGAATCCACCTCTCTCCTGGAAGGAAGTACTGGGAAACAGCTTGCAGAAAGTGAAATGAGAAGACTAGAGGAGCATTTGGTCTGCATTACTGGTTGGTCCTTGCTGCTCTGGGGCACCTAAAACACACAGTTCCTCAGGCAGACAGCTCTTCAAAGGCACTAATCCTCTCGGCAGCTCTGCAGAGATGCCTAGCAGGGGGAGGTAAGGAAAAGGACATAGCCTTGACTCTGTGCTCGTCTTCCTGCTGGGCAACCTTGGCCCTCACAGGCAGAGAGGGCCTGAAACAAGCTTTGCCATGCTGAGAATAAGTCATCTTGGGGCCTACTTAGGGAGCCAGGTCAAAGAGCTGTGAGAAGTCTTACAGATTGGAAGTAGGAATAAGGAGTTTGAGATGGCCAGGGCCGGAGGCAGTCAGTTGGGAAGATATGTATGTTCTGCGAGTCCTGATGTGTCACAGGGAAGGAAGCCGGTGTTGAATTAGACTCACTAGGGCCTATAGGCCCTTCTGTTACCCTGTAGCTATGGAGGGGGCCAATCTCACTGGTAGTGGAGCCTGGCCCCATGCCCTGCAAGAGGAGGGGAAAAGCTTGTGTGGGCTGAGTCGACAATAGGTAATTGGATTGTAATCACCCGCCTGGCTTCCAAGCGCCATTGGGGGCGCTGAGCCTTTCAGTGAGCAATCAGTACTGCGTGGTGGGAGGGGGTAGAGATTCAATAGCAAATCCCAGGTGGAGAGCCAAGGGGAGGAGCAGCAGATGGGCAAATTTCTCTGTCTCTCCCGCCCCTTTCTTCCTTGCCCAAATAACACTGCTGCCTATTAGCTGTTTACCAGCAGATACAAGGTAGAGCCAAATCTTTTGTGAAAGTCAGGTGGAGGGCTAAGATGGATGGGTAAAGGGCCAGGTTTTGGAGACCTCTTTGCTGCCATTTTGTGTGCTGAAGGATGTCCTGGTAGAAAAACAGCACCCAGAATTCAAGTAGTGGTGGCAAAGGTGAATGGAGCAAGCAGCCAATGAGTTGGGGTTCCCTGCTCTCCAAACCTTCTGGTGTACTGGGTTTAGTGTACTTGTGGGAGATTCTCACCTTTAGTCCTCCCCAGTGGCCACTGTCCCAGGCAGTCCAAAGGTATCTATAGCCAGCAGAATTAGCCTTGGGGGGGGGGGGGCTCCCCTACCAAGCAAGGGGAGTGTAATTCATCATTTGGAGGGAGGTGCCTTTCACCCCCCCAAAAAAAAGGATGGGGAGGAGAGAAAGGGGAGCGGGGCCCTGGAGGCTAGAGGGCAGGGCAAAGTGGCAGGTTGCCAGCCTCACTCAGGCTGATGCAGTGCCCAGACGTGCCAACCAGTTAGCCCGCTTGAGTTCCAAGGCCCGCAGGAAGCCTTGGACTCGCTCTTCTCGTCTGGCTGAGAGTTTGTGCAAGCGTGTCCGTCGGAGCTGGGCGTCCCCACTGGCCTGGAGCCCCTCTCGCAGCAGCTGCTCTGTCACTGCAGCCTGGTCCCTCTCCAGCTGGTGTCTCTTCAGTTCCTCTGCATACATGTCTCGGGCCTTCTGCTAGAGAAAAGTGGGGTTTGGGATGGGAAGATCTTGTTTAGGTGTGGGCAGAACTGGGATGGAGGAAGTAGGGTGGGGCACAGGGTAGGCCGAGTGAAGTGGCCCTGTGGAATCTGGACCAGCTTTGGGAAGTTTTGGGAATAGGTGTGCAGTAGGTGCTGCCCATGTGGTACAGCCAGGGCCATGGCAGTTATGGGTCCATCTTGGCTTGTTTTGTGTGGCATCATCCGTATTTCTCAATTCTTCTCAGGCTTGCACTTGAAAGGGAACCAGAAAAATGTGGATCTGACTTCTGATTTCCCCACCATCTAGCTTCGTGGCTTTGGGCAAATCCTTTCCTAACCTCATTTCTTCATCTGTAAGTGGGGGTTGTGCCTACCTTGAAGAGTGGTTTTAAGGATTAGAGATAATATATGCAAAATCCTCTTTAGCATATTAGCAGGCTCTCAGACAGAAACAGCAATTTTACATGTTGTTACTGTCTATTGTTTGCTGCAAGGAAGGGTTCTGTTCCTGTCTGGGGTACTATTTATTGGGTCACTTCCTGTAGTCTCCCAGATTACTCCGGGGGTGCCATCCTTCCAATTCCCTCAGCTAGTTTTCAGCTCCATACTCGCCTCCTGTGTGAAGACAGGCCTGCCTCTTCCAGCATATAGCCTTTCTGTGAACAGAGAAGCAGGTTCAGTTTTCTTCAATTACTTATTGCTTCTTCCTAGAACCGGTGCTAGGGTCCAGAGTCCACTTTTTTGGTTAGAAAAGAAGCCCTTGAAGACTCTAGAGTGCCCTTAGATCTCCTGGAGCCAGTTCTGACAGCAGGTGCAATCACCGTCCCTGGCAGCACGTCTTAGACCTCGAGTATATGTCATCAGACAAACCGCACCCTCCTAGAGGGCAGGGAGGGTGCTTTTTCCTCTGGCACTTGGGGTGCCTTGTATATGTGAAATAATCACCTGAATGCATGATCCTAGGAGGGAAGGGAGGATGCTTCTGGCACAGAAGGGGAATATCCCCTTGGAGCAGAACCAGGGCCTGGCTGTGCCACACTGATGCTCTCTGTTGCTGCCACTGTCTGGCCTATGGAGCAGTTGCACCAGAGCTTCTTCTACCAAGCCTTTTTCATGAGTGAGCAACTAGGTGTTCCTACAGGATACTGTCTAGATATCTCAAACACTGATGATGCTTATCATGTTCTACCCTATATTTTGGTACCTTGTGTTCATGTCTTTGATCTAATCAAGGACACTACAAGCTCCCTGACTGCCCTTTTGTTTCAAGTGGTACTGGGGATTGAACCCAGGAGTGCTTTACCTTTTTATTTTTTGAGACATGGTCTTGCTAAGTTGCTAAGGCTGGCCTCCAACTTGGTGATCCTCCTGCCTCAGGCTCCTGTCTTCATCCTTTAAAGACTATCCTACTCGTGCACAGCACTTTGTTTTCTCATTGGACCCTCACAGAGGAGCTGTGAGGGAGGTGCGGTCTGACTGTTCAGAGCAGAGAAACAGTGTTCTAAGATCTCTCAGCAATGAAGGTCTACTGTATGAACAAAATGACAAAGGAGGGAAGGGCACAGTGGTCCCTGCCTGCAATCCCAGCAATCAGGAGACAGAAGGATCACAAGTTCACAGTCAACCTGTCAAATTAGTGAGACCTAATCTTAAAATAAGAAAAAGGACTGGGGACTGTTTTTAAAATATAATTTTATTTTTGGGCATGGGGGATTGAACCGAGGGGTGCTTAAAACTAGGCCACATCCCAAACCTTTTTGTTTTTTGAGAAGTCTTTGACAGGGTCTTGCTTAGGGTCTCACTAAGTTGCTAAGGCTAACCTTGAACTCTCAATCCTCCTGTCTCAGCCTCCCATGTCACTGGGATTATAGACACGTGCCACTACAACCAGCAGGACAGGGGAATATAGCTAAACAAACAAAAAAACAAAAAACAACAACAACAAAAAAACACACAAAGGAGAATCCTGGAATCTCCTTTCTGTAGGCTTTTGGGTTGTCTCAAGGGATTGAAGGGTACTTCTCTTCTGCTGATGTGATGAGTCACATGAGGAGCTATAAAGACTACAGTTGAGAGAAGTTCTCCATCTTGTCCAAGGGCTTTTTCCTGGTCTTAGTAAGAAGGAACTCTGGGCTCTCTATATAAAACTTTGCTGTGAGTACGAAGGTGCACAGGACAAAACCAGGAACACAAATACCACAGCACAAGGCAAAATGTGGAAGAGGTCATTAGGGAGGCAAGAGGTGGGGTGAAGCAAGCTCAGAGAAAGCAATTAGGGTTGATGAAGGTCAAGGAGCAATGAAACATCATGGACAGGCAGAATTTTATTTTTTCTCCCCTACTACTGGGGATTGAACCCAGGAGTGCCCTACCACTGAGCTACATCCCCAGCACTTCCTAATTTTTAATTTTGAGACTGGGTCTTCTTGCTTAGGATCCTCCTGCCTCAGCAGGAGTTGAAATTACAGGCATGTGCCACTGCACCCAGCAACAGATAGAATCTGAGCTGGTCCTCCATTGGGGAGGATTTGGACAGAACTAGGGTGTATGGAGGGAGGAGAATATTTATTCTGATAGTGGCAATAACAGGCAAAGTGCCGCAAAATGGAAAAGTTTGTTCAGGTCAGAGTGAATCGGCTTAGAGCACAGACATTTGAGAAGTTCCTGTCCAAAGGATTCCCTTATCTCTTTAAAGCTAGTTATCTGCAAAATGGGATAATAATATGCACCCTGCTGCATTGTTTGAGGAGCAATGAGATAAAGAATACCCAGTCAAGTGCCTGGATTAACTATCAGCGATTTTATCATCACTGCTGGTGGCTGGGGCTACATAGGCAAAGTTCTGCCAGGACAGAAAGGATGGGGGGCATTCAGTCTCGAAGGGAGGAAATGCAGAGTTGGTTTAAAGGCACTTAGTGAGGCTCAGGATTCCCCCAAATAGTGACTCCTGATGGAATGCTGGCCATGGAGACTGTAGCCAAGGTAGAGTCTGGCCCCCATTTGCCAGGAATCACATCCTCACTGTGAGGATCACAGAGTTGGTACCACTGCTAACACCATCTGTTATAGCTTATTTCACAGACAAGGACACTAAGGCGAGCTGGGAAGGGATTTGGCCTAGATCGCACAGTTAGTTCCTTTGGCTTCTCCAAGGTAGCATTTTGGGAGGATGATGAAAATGTATCCTGCCTCTATGGATAAGCTGTAATTTCTAGGGGTCAAGTGGAAAAGCTCATGACCTCCTTCTAGATACCTGTCAATCTCCATGTGGTAGGGGTCTACTCTCCCAATCTTAAAGGTACCTTAGAGGTTCTTCTCAGTTATTCACCCTCAGAAAACCCAAGCTAACATGTCCTGAAGGTCAGTATCTCTCTTCCTGATCATATGTCTATTGCCTGTATAATGATCAACCAAGGGAAGTAAGGGTGTTAATTCTTTTTTGGGGGGAATGAGTACTAATTGAATCCAGGGGCACTTGACCACTGAGTCATGTCCCCAGCTTTTTTGTGTGTGGGTTTTTTTTTTTTTTTTTTTTGTTTATTTTTTTGTGGCACTGGGAATTAAACTCAGGGCCTTGTGCTTGCAAGGTAAGCACTCTACCAACCCCAGCCCTTATCCCCAGCTCTTTATAATTTTGAGACAGGGTCTTGCTAAATTGCTGAAGCTGACCTTGAACTTGTAATCCTGCTGCCTCAGCCTCCTGAGTAGCTGGGATTATAAATGTACACCACCACAGCTGAGTTTATTAATTCCTTCAGAAACCTTTTGTATAGACCTTACAATCTTGGCACAAGGCTCCAAGAAGCTCACTTTGAGAAATGTGGCCTAACCTATTAATCTAATTTCCTCGTGGACACCAGGCCTCTTTGCTCTGGTTTTCTTCTTGGAAAAATGAAGGAACAGGATGTAATAGTCCTTCACCCAATCACCTTGCTGGTGCCTAGAGAGAGGCTATAGTTTCCTGGGCTTCGAAACATTTATTAAGGGCTGTGGTGAGAGTGTAGTTCAGTGGTAAAGTGCTTGCCTAGCACATGGAAGGCCTAGGTTCAATCCCCAGCATTGCCAAAAAGTCAATGAAAAGTCCTCTTTAAAGGTACAACCAGCATGGTCAGGCCAGCAGCCTGCAGACCACAGCTGTGACGGCGGCCCTGGAACAGAGAGCACCTCCTGCAGGAAACATGATCTCAATGCCCCCTGAGTCTACCTGAGAATTGGACTGCAGGTGGGATGAGCAGGGGGCTATGTGTATATGGCTTTTCTGGAGACAGGAAAAGTCTGATTAGGGACCCAAAAACACTTGCAGTAGATCATATTAGCCACTACACCCAGCACTTTTAATTTATTAGCTTACTGAGTCCTTATCACAAATCTGAGGTGTAGGTATCATAATTGTCATAACCCTCTCATTTTACAGATGGCTAAGTAGGCAGTGCTGTGATTCTAAATGCCCAAGACATCAGCTCAAGCTCTTAACTTCTCCTGAGAATTCAGTGACTATATTAAGAGCACTGTGAACATAATGGTCAACCAGTGCACTGAAGGAAATTTTGGGATAATACAGATCTTCATTTATACTATCAGGCTTGGAGTATAGGTGGATAAACACCTTTAATTCGCCTCTGTTTACCCATCATTCATGCAAACTGAGGACCAGCTGCTCTGAACTAACAACAGACCTCTTAAATCATGTTTAAATCTGCTTTCCAGTTTATATAATCCAGAGTAGGTTCCATTAAAGATGTATCATCAGGGACCTGTGTGCAGGTAACGTGAATTAATTCCTTTCTTTTGGGGTAGGGGTAGTGTCACCTTGATGTACTTAGTTTCATTTCTTTCTGCTCTTTTTTTCCTCTTTTTTTTTTTTTTATATTTTGGCTGGGGGGCAGTAGTAGGATTGCACCCAGGGGCATTCAACCACTGAACTACATCCTCAGCCTTGAAAATTTTTTTATTTGTTCTAATTAGTTATACATGACAGTAGAATGCCTTTGACACATCATACATAAATGGAGTATAACTTCTTGTTGTTCTGGTTGTATATGATGTGGAGTTTCACCAGTCATGTAATGATATATCCACATAGGGTAATAATGTCCAATTCAACCTACTATCATTCCTACTCCCATACCCCTTCCCCTCCCTTCATGCTATGGTTTGGATGTGAGGTGTCAACAAAAGCTCACATGTGAGAAAATGCAAGAAGGTTCAGAGGAGAAATGACTGGGTTGTGAGAGTCTTAACCCAATCAGAGAATTAATCCCAATAGGGATTAACTGAGTGGTAACTGAAATAGTAGAGTATGGTTGGAGGAGTGGCAATTGGGGTCATGGCTTTGGGTTACATATTTTCTTTTTTTTTTGGTACTGGGGATTGAACCCAGGGGCACTCCACCACTGAGCCACATCCCCAGCCCTATTTTGTATTTATTTAGATACAGGGTCTCACTGAGTTGCTTAGGGCTATTGTTAAGTTGCTGAGGCTGGTTTTGAACTTGCGATCCTCCTGCCTCAGCCTCCCAAGTGCTTGGATTACTGGTGTGCACCACCGCGCCCGGCTGGATTACATATTTGTATCTGGAAAATGGAGACCACTCTCTGCTTTCTGATCATCATGTGAGCTGCATCCCTTTGTCACACTCTTCCTCCATGATGTTCGGCCTCACCTCGAATCTTGAGGAATGGAGTCTGCTGTCTATGGACTGAGACCTCTGAAACTGTGAGCCCTTAAGTAAACTTTTTCTTCTCTACAATTGTTCTGGATAGGTCTTTTAGTCACAGCAACAAAAAAGCTGAGTAAAACACTTCACTCCCCTCTGTCTAACCCAAAGTACCTCTATTCTTCCCTAGCCCCCAGCCTTTTAAAATTTTGAAATAGGGTCTGGCTAAGATGCTCAGGCTGGCCTCAAAATTAAACCAATTACCTCAGCCTCTCCTGAGATCAGGTATGTACAACCACACCCAGTGCTGTCTTTTTTTTTTTTTTCTTTTTCTTTTTCTTTTTTTGGTACCAGGGATTGAACTCTGGGGCACTCAAGCACTGAACCACATCCCCAGCCCTATTTTGTATTTTACTTAGAGACTGGGTCTCACTGAGTTGCTTAGTACCTTACTTTTGCTGAGGCTGGCTTTAAACTTGAAATCCTCTTGCTTTAGCCTCCTGAGCGGTTGGGATTACAGGCATGTACCCAGCCCCAGTGCTGTTTTTGATTTAATGTTCATTTTTATCCCTTACCTTTAGTCCTCCCCTACCCAACTGCCACTACCTTACACTTAAATGTACATCTTTCTCACCTGACTATGGCAGAAATTTTGTCTCTTGCCTCTGAGTTCTGCCCCCGAAACTCCAAAGTGATTTTACCAAATAACAATCAGATCCTGTCATTCCCATGATTAAGGCCTTCAGTTTTGTTCCCACGGCTTACCAAACTCTACACCATCAGAAATCTGACCTCTCCAGTCTCATCTCATGCCTCCCACTTAGGAACAGTGGCCTCTTAGACTGTCCTACCAAGACTCCAACTTTACCTCAAGTACCTTGCATTCATTCCTCTGCTACCTTAGCACATTGCTCTGTGTATTCTTTGATGGCTTATTATAATCAGTAATTATCTATTTGTTTACTTTTTTATTGTCTGTCTCCACAACTAGGAATATTAACTCCATGAAGGCAGAGACCCTGTCTGGCCAGCTAACTGGTGACTCTCCTATGCCTGTCTTTGCACCTGACTCATTCTAGAGACTCAATAAAGATTTACAGAAAAGATGAAACCTGAGGTAACTCCTCTGACAACATGTGCAAAGTATCTGAGAAACCTAAAATTACTATAAAAGGCTCTTGGGCAGCCAAATTGGAGGTTCATCCACAAGAATATCCATACACAAAAGCTCACGCATCAAGCTCCTCTGGGTTTCGCGCAGAGCCAATCTGCTCTTGCTTTATACACATAACTTTAACATGCTTGATTAAATGGTTTGACTATAGCTGATTTAAAACGGTTAACAGGAAGGGAAGAGTGGAGGGATGCTATCAAAATTAGCCACTGATGGCAGTAGGAAATGAAAAAGGGAGGACACAGAAAAATACACAAAAAATCCTGAAAAATCCTGATGGTATTTTGGGACCATCTAATTTAGAAAACGCAGTCCCACTTTTCAAGGGTATCACTGTACGGTGAAGTGTCTAAAGATGGCGGTTACCATTATCATTATCATCACCATTAGAAAGCAACTGTTCTAATCATCATTAGCAAGTGCCTGGTATGTAGTAGGTGTTGATGAATTACGTACAAGACACATTTCAGAAAGTTTTCCATCAAAAAGGTTAAAAGTTCTTTGAGGGAGCTTTGGTCATATGGGAAAATCTGATATTCATTCCTCACTAACTGGATAATTGAGACTTTTCTGTTTTCCTTTTCACTTGTTCTAAACTTCTTTCCTCATATTTTGAGCTTCAGTGATCAAACTCATGATCAAATTTTTGTCATTTGTTGACTTATACCAGGAGTTCTAAATTTGGAATTCATGGATAGGTTTTAGGGATTACGTAAATCCCTTGAAAATAGCCTATGTATCTGAAAAGTACAATTCTATGGAAAACAGATTTGAAATTTTTTTAAAGATAGATGGTCTATAGCTTTCATTAGATTCCTTCAAAGGGCCCCAAGACTGAGGAGATTGAGAAGACCTGACTTAACATTATTATTTTTTCCTGGCCCTTGTCTCTAAAGACTTAAGCAGCAGCATTAGCTCTGATTTTAAAGTTAAGGTTCCTAGTTTTGTGGGAGTTACTTAGTATGGGACAGTTACAGTCTCTCTACTCATCTGTTTTCACATTGAAAAACAAGGTCACCAAACCTGTTGGGTTGTTGGAAGGCTTAAATAAGAAAACATGAAATCACTACAGTAGATCCCCAATATGTGAGCCACCACCACCCACACCCATTATTATTAAGTGCTAATCAGATGCATGTGACTACTCCTAATGAAAACCCTTTCAAGATTTGGTAATCAAAACTGAAAGTAGAACTACAAGTCTTGGCACAGAATAGTTCTACGCAATGGAAAGACAGTGCTATTTTATTCTTAACCCTTTCTGGAAAAGGCCTAGATTTTGTACACCAATGTTAAAAATTTTTCTGTTTTGTCTGGCATGCACGTGTGTGTATGTGTATGTGTGTGTATGTGTATGTGTGTGAGTATGTTGATGGTGGTGGTGGTGGTTGTTAAGATCTTGCTGTGTTGTCCTAGCTGACCTGTAGTTTTTAAGGTTAACTACACTCAATCTCTCTGAGGAACATTTTCTTGGGTTTTTTAGAGGTTAGATTTGTACCTTGAACCCCACTCTGATCTCTTATTGCATATATGTCCTTGACTAAACCATTTCTCTTCTATTTACTCATTGTATAAGGGAGGCTAATAAGACCTACCTCACTGGGTTCTTGTGAGCATTGAGATATAACAACATGCTTATCAGGAGATGCTGGTATACAGCAAGGTGGTCTATCAGTGCTCACCTTTTCTTCAACCCCTTCCAGACAGGCCAGCCTCAAACTCTTACCTGAAGCATGCTATGGTTCATCTGGAACTGCAGAATAGCCTCACAGAGGTTCCAAAATGTGTATTCTGGCCAAAGAACAGGTTGGAACACTAGGCAGGAGTGGGAGGTCTGGGAAAGATAGGAAGGGAGAGTGTATGATTTAGTAACATGCTGCTGGGTCACAATGTTGGTGAGTCTCCCAATGGAGGAACAGGCTGAGCAGGAAGAAACCCAGAAATGAGACAGCACAGGCACCCTGAGCTGCAGCAGCTTCCGTGACAGGCCCTGACTCCCTCACCGACAGTGGGAGGGGTCATCTGAGCAGGAAGATCACAGGCCTGTGGCAAACAAAGCTCAAGCAAGTCTAGGTCAACACCTCCAGCAGGACTTTCCTAAGAGCCCATTTCAGGACTATGAAATAACATCTGGACTATGCTCTTGGCTTTTGGCCCTCAGAGGTCATCTGAGAGACACTGATAAAGTCAGCAATGAGCAAATGGTAGCTGCCATTGTCATTTTTAAATAGCAGCAGTATGGCACCATAGTTAATTAAAAGTATGGGTTCTGCAGTCAGATCTGAATTCTGGCTCTATCATTTACCATCTGTTTGAACTGGGGTGAGTTATTTAATCTCAGTTTTCTCAAGTATAAAGTTGGATAGTAAGAGTGTTTGTTAGGGTAATATATAAATTAAATGTACATAAAGTAGAGCACAGAGCAGGACAAACTTAAATAATAATCACTGAACCTCTTTGGAAACTTTTTTCCCCCCAGAGTGCTAGGATGAAACCCAAGGTCTCACATATGCCAGGCAAACACTCTATCACTGAGCTACATCCCCAGATCTTTATATTTTTTTGAGACAAGATTTCAGTAAGTTGCTGAGGCTGGATTTGAACTTGCTACCCTCTTGCTTCAGCTCCCAAGTTGCTGGGCTTACAGGTATGAGCCACTAGAACTTTTGATAGCCACTGCTTGCTACTTTTAGTGGTAAGGAATTCAGAGCCTCCTGGCAGGAAACATTAGTTATTAGTTAGTTTGCTATACCAAACCAATGTCTGTTTCCCCACCACTTATACCATGGTCCCAAGTATTTTCTCTGGAATAAATTTGTTCTTCTTCAAAGTAATATTTTTCCAAATATTTGAAGGCTAGATTAGAGCTGTTATTCCACAGGTTTAATGACTTGTTCATGGTTTGACTCTGCCAACAAACTGTTAAGTTTCAAGACAGCAGGGATCATTTCTGACTTGGTCACTGCCATCTTTCCTGCACAAAGGAGGAACTCAACTTTTTTTTAGTAAATAAACTGTCACCTTTTCCAGACCACTATCTTCCTTCTGTTTCCACTAAGACATGAGATTCCTTACTCTCTAGATTGGCCTCTTCTGTTAAATCCTCTACTTTACCAATGTGGTTCAGTGTCCAAAGAAAACTCCAAATGTGATCTTAACAGCAAAGTAGGCCACAGAACCATTAGGTGCACATTATAATTCCTTCGGTGTAGCCAATATCTGAAAGCTTCTCCAGCAGCTCATAGTTAGTTCATATCGACTGTGGTTCTTTGAAATTTCTGGACTTTAACTTTGTGAACTGCTTCCAAGCTGAGTCTTCCTCCAACTACTCCTTGGATAAAGATTTTTCCCTAGACATGTGTTACCCAGGGATCAAGAAACAGCAAAAACAAACTTATTTTTAAGCAAAAACAAACTTAACTGGACATGAGCTTTTCAGGGACCACTTATGCTGAGGTAACTGAGCTAAGAGGCAATAGCAATCCCCTCAGAATGTGGAAGTAGTTTAAATCCCTAGAGGCCAAGCTTGCATACATGTGGCCCTTTATTCTGAAAAGGAGAGGCTAGTAATTGCAAGATCTAGCCCAGAGGTTCTAGGGTAGACAGCAGGTCACCAATGTTTCAAGGCCCCATTCCTTGAATAGGGACACAAGTGAAGTTTCCCTCCATGCTGGATGCCTTCCACTTTAGAAATCAAGAAGCACACAGATTTGCAAAGCCAGGGTCAGAAGAGGAAGGGAAAACAAATGTTAAGGCGCAGCCTGCAGCTACTTCTCCAGATTTTAGCCCCCATCCGAAGTTCCCTGGTCCCAGCATGGCTGAGAGTGGGGACAAACCACTTTCATTCAGTCTATAGGTACAGTTGTAATTCTCAGCCTGACACAAACATACTGGCGATTAGAAATCACATACCTGCCAGAGCAAGAAGTCACTCAGCCGCACTTCTCCAGAAGTCCGTATCAAGATGTCTGGGTGAGGAGAGTGGTTGGTATAGAGGCACTTATCAAGCAGAGACTCAGAGATATCACTAGGGTGAGCAGAAGACAGAAGTATGCATTCTTTTTGTAGTACTCTTCTGGCGAATTTTCATGCATACAGTTGCCAGTTTACGGACCATTATCAAATACACACACCAGGGGCTGGACTTGTGGCTCAGTGGTGGAGTGCTTACCTAGCATGTGTGACACCCTGGGTTCTATCCTCGGCACCACATAAAAATAAGTAAAATAAAGGTATTGTGTCCATCTACAATGAAAAATATTAAAGAAAAAAAATAAGCTGGGCATGGTGGCACATGCCTGTAATCCAAGCGACTCTGGAGGCTGAGTCAGGAGGATCACGAGTTCAAAGCCAGCCTCAGCAACTTAGCGAGGCCCTAAGCAACTCAGTGAGACCCTGTCTCTAAATAAAATACAAAATAGGGCTGGGGATGTGGCTCAGTGGCCAAGTGTCCCTGAGTTCAATCCCTGGTTCCAAAAAAAAAAAAAAAAAAAAAAATACACATGCCAGAGACAGGGACGTAGTTTGGTGGTAGAATTTGCCGATCAAGTATGAGGCCCAAGTTCGATACCCAGCACTGCAAAAAAATAAAAAACCAAACAAAAACAATACACAAAAAAGTCATCAATATTACCTGCTACAGAGAAGGCCCTCAACAAATGTTTGCTAAATTCACAAATTATTTTATTGGTGCTTGGGATCAAACCCAGGGCCTCACATGTGCTAGACAAGTGTTCTACCATTGAGCTACATCCCAGCCCCATGAATAATTTTAAATCTTCACAATTATGTAAAGTATTTATTTTATTGTTTTTGCATACTAGGGATCGAACCTAGGGGCACTTCTATCATTAAGCTAAATCCCCAGACCCTTTTATGTTTTATTTTGTAACAGGGCCTCACTAAGTTGCCCAAGCTGGCCTCAAATTTGCAATCCTCCTGCTGCAGTTTCCCAAGTATCTGGGATTATAGGTGTGTACCACCATGCCTGGTATGTACAGTATTTCTATCCTTTTACAGATAAGGAAACAGTCTCAGAAAAGATGAAAAATTTGCCCAAAGTCATTTAGTTGCAGGACTAACACCAGATGCACCCTCTACAATACGTGTTGTCCCTCAAATAAAATGTTGTTTTTAAAAAGCAAATATCCTATGATCCAGCAATTTGATGAAATACTACACAACTGTTTTTTTTTTTTTTAAATAAAAATCTAAATGCACTAATTTGAAAAGATGCCTTAGGTCTAATGTCACCTGGAAAAAGTTTCAGAAGACATACAATGTGGAAAATAAACGCACACCTCTACACTCAATAACTCAAAATACATGCATCAGCACGTGCGTGAAGAAAGTCTAAAAAGCCACGTCATACTATTAACAGTGGGTTGTATAAGAAGGATGGAAAGACCATCTCTCTACTTTATGTACTTGTTATTTTTTATTTTATTTATTTATTTTTTTGGTACTGGGGATTGAACCCAGAGGCACTCCACCACTGAGCCATATCCCCAGCCCTATTTTGTAATTTATTTAGAGACAGGGTCTCACTGAGTTGCTTAGGGCCTCGCTAAGTTGCTGAGGCTGGCTTTGAACTTGCGATTCTCCTGCCTCAGCCTCCCAAGTGCTGGGATTACAGGCGTGTGCCACCGTGCCCGGCTTATGTACTTGTTATTATTTGAATTCGGTAGGAGCATTTTCAGTTAGATGTATTGGCACACATCTGTAATTCCAGTGACTTGGAAGGCAGAGACAGGAGGATCTGAAGTTTTGTTGTTTTTTTTTTTTGAACCAGGTATTGAATTCAGGGGCACTCAGCCACTAAGCCACATCCCCAGCCCAATTTTGTATTTTATTTAGAGACAGGGTCTCACTGAGTTGCTTAGCACCTTGCCCTTGCTGAGGCTGGCTTTGAACCCACAACCCTCCTGTTTCAGCCTCCCTAGCTGCTGGGATTACAGACATGAGCCACCACGCCCAGCACTGGATCTGAAGTTTGAAACCAACCTTGGCAATTTAGTAACACCCTATCTCAAAATTAAAAATTAAAGAGGGAGGGGCTGGGGTTGTGGCCCAGTGGTAGAGCACTCGCGTAGCACATGTGAGGGCCTGTGTTTGATCCTCAGCACCATATAAAGATAAAATAAAGGTATTACGTCCAAAGAGATAGATAGATAGATAGATAGATAGATAGATAGATAGATAGATAAATAAATAAATAAAATACATGGGAGAATATAAACACTATGCCCTTTAAAAAAAATTTTTTTAATGGGATAGGGATATAGTTCAGTGACAAAGCAACCCTGGGTTCAATCCTCAGTACCACATAAACAACACAAAAAGAGCATTTTTAAAACCTTATTTAAGGGGGCTGTGGATATAGCTCAGTTGGTAGAGTGCTTGCCTTGCAAGCACAAGGCCCTGATTTCAATCCCTAGCACCACAAAAACAAAACTTATTTAAATCATATGGATTCTAAAATATTGCAAAAAAAAAAAAAAAACCCTCCATATTATTTGGGATTTTGTGTGCACGTGTGCTAAGGATTAAACTTGGCCTTGCATATGCTAAGCATACAGTTTACCTCTGGGCTACACCCTCAGATTTTTTTTTTTGTTTTGTTACTGGGGATTGAACTAATATGTGCTTTACCTATGAGTACACCCCTAGTCCTCCCTTTCTTCATTTATTTTTTATTGAGACAACATCTCACTCAGTTGCTGGTTAGGAATGGGACATAGCTCTGTGGAAGAGTGTTTGCCTAGCCTGGTTTGATGGTGCATGCCTGTAATCCCAGTGATTCAGGAGGCTGAGGCAGGAGGATTGCAAATTCAAGACTGGTCTTAGCAACTAAGCAAGGCCCTAAGCAATTTAGTGAGATCCTAAAACAAAATATAAAAAGAGCTGAGGTTAAGCACCCCTGGTATAAGTACCCCCAGTACCCCCCAACAATCCCCAAAAATGTTTGCCTAGCATGTGTGAGATCCTGGGTTTGATCCCTGCACCAGGAAAACAAAAAGTAAACTTTATGTTTTATTATCTAACCACTATTACAAAAACAAGAAAAAACAGAGCATCTCCAGGAAAGTAAGAGCCACATGTATTCAACAAGATAATGGCTTCTCCCAAATAACTATGTGTTTCAGAAGATGACCAACTTCAAATAAAATCAACTAAAAACCTATAGTGGAGATAAGACAACAGCCTCTGAAAGACAGATGTGGCAACAGTGAGTACCTGCAAGACAGCAAATGGCCTGGCACAAGGAAAAAGGAAGAATTAAGAGCATATCAATGTGCCCAGTACCTTCTAGAATGGTATAAAGATAGAGAGAAATTTGCCACATTAATAAAAAACAAGGTACTGTGTGTGTGCACGTGCGTGAGTGTGATGCTGAGGATCAATCCTGGGCCCTACGCATGCGAGGTAAGTACTCAATCACTAATCTACATTCTCAGCCTTTTTTTTTTTTAATTTGAGACAGGGTCTCACTAAGTTGCTAAGTCTGGCCTTAAACTTGTGATCCTCCTGCCTCAGTCTCCCAAGTAGCTGTGATTACAGGTGTGTACTACTATGCCTGGCAATATAGTACATTTCATAGCATTTAGTTTATAAAGAAAATGGGGGACCATTCTTATCAAGAACATGGGCTTTAAGGTAAGATGAACATGAGCTAGAATCTAGGATATTTCACTTACTAGCTTATGTGCCACTGGGTAGGTCAACTGATCTTTTAAAACCTCAGTTAAGGGTTGGAGATGCAGCTCAGTGATGGAATGCTTGCCTGGCATGCATGAAGCCCTGACATGCATGAAGTGCCCTCTAGCACTGACAAAATAAAGGCAAGTAAAAATATAAAGCCTCAGTTAATCTGTCTTATAAAATGAGGAAAATAAGTCATTACCTTATGAGAATTAAATGAGAATATTCATGATAAACGCTTAATCTAATGCCTATCTCACAATAAGATCCAGTAAATATTAGTTATTCATTTTTATCACTATACTTTTGTGCTCATTTCAACCTTCCCATGAGATACTCATCAATATATTACAGTTAATGAGAACACAGAATCTGTCAATTATGTAAATGAACATAAATTACTTTTGCTCTATCTCAGTATTCTCCTCTTTAAAATGAGGATAAAAATGCCAACCTTGGTGGCACATACCTGTAATCCCAGCTATTCAGGAGGTTGATGCAGGAGGAATGCAAGTTTAAAGCCAGCTGGGTAACTCAGTGAGAAATTGTCTCAAAATAATAAAATGGCTGGGGATGTAGCTCAGTGGTAGAGTGTCCCTGAGTTCAATCCCCAGTACCACTAAACAAACAAACAAACAAACAAATAAATACATATTTGGCCAGGCACAGTGGCACATACCTGTAATCTTGACAATTTGGGAGGCTGAGGCAGGAGAATCACTAGTTCAAAGCTGGCCTCAACAACTTAGCAAGACCCTGTCTCAAAATAAAAAAAAAAAGTGGGGGGCTGGGGATGTGGCTCACTGATTAAACATCCCTGGGTTCAATCCCTGGGACCAAAAAAATAATGATAAATAAATAAACAAATAAATAAATAGGGATAACAACAGAATCTATCCTGTAGGACCTACAAATTAAATGTATGTGGAGTACTTGTTAAATGCTTGGCATAGAGTAAACGCTCCAGAAATGTTAGCAATTGATTGTTGTTATTATTATCATCACTATTATTATTATTTTTAAATTTTTGGTACCAGAGATTGAACCCAGGGGCACTTAACCACTGAGTCACATCTTCATCCATCCATCCATCCATCCATCCATCCATCCATTCACTTATTTATTTTTGCGGTGCTGGGGATTGAACCCAGGGTCTTGTGCATGTGAGGCAAGCACTCTATCAACTGAGCTATATCCCAGGCCCCTTTTTTATATTTAGAGACAGGATCTCACTAAGTTGCTTTAGGGCCTCTAAGTTGCTGACACTTGCTTTGAACCTGTGATCCTCCTGCCTCAGCCTCCCAAGCAGCAAAGACTATAAGCATGTGCCACTGTGCCTGGCTTCTCACTATTATTTTATAAGGAATACAGAGGACTATACAAAATCAAGTGATCTGTTCAGAGTAATTCAATGGAAGAAAAGTATCCTTCAGACTCGATCTTATTCCTTCTGTAATTCCAGAGTCACAAAACAATCTATTTGATTGCCAGGAAAAAATAATACACCTGGAAGAAAGGAAAAGAAGGAGCTGGATGGTAGTGATAAGAGAACAAGAAAATGCAGCTATTAGGGATAGCCTAATTATAATAAACTCATTGGTTTTCTGATATAAACACAGTTTTGTCTAAATTTGAATAATGTAAATAAAGCTGCCTCTTGCTCTGATTGAATTGCATATTAAGCTGGTGGGTTGAGACATCAGCCTCCTGACCCTGGTGATACTACCCAGCCCACACACCCTGTCTTCATGAGAACCCCACAGAGGCAAGTTATAAATGAAGCAGGGCAGAGAAGATGGATTGGGGAAAACTTCCTGGACAATAAACAGGTGGTGAGGTAAGATGCTGCAGAGTGAGTGAGGGTAAAGTATACTGAACAGGAGTTCTAGTTCTGTGTATGAATGAATATTAAATCCACTTGCTAAAAGCTTACTCTGTTGTTATTTTTAATATATTATTATATACATACAAAAGATTTGAAACACATTAATTATAAAACGCAATATAATGACCAAGTATGGAAGTACTTCCAAGCTAAGAAAATTACCACTGACTTACATCGACTCATATATCCCTCTTCTACCTAACCCTCCCAACTATCCCCCCTCATCCCCGCTCATTTAGTCAGTGTCTTAATTTTTTTCTCCAACAGCTAATTTTCTTTTCTCTCTCTCTCTCTCTCTCTCTCTCTTTTTTTTGTACCGGGGATTGAACCCAGGGGCACTTTACCACTGAGCTGCATCTCCAACCCTTCTTATTTGTATTTTGAGACAGGGAATGGAATCACTAAGTTGTTTAAGGCCCAGCTAAATTGCTGAGGCTGGGCTGGCCTTGAGCTTTTGATTCTCCTGCTTTAGCCTCATTTTTTTTTTTTTTCCTGATACCAGGGATCGAACCCCAGAGGTGCTTAACTACTAATCCACATCCCCAGCCCTTTTTATTTTTTGAGACAAGATCTCACTGAGTTGCTTAGGCCTCATCAAGTTGCTGAGGCTGGCCTCACTGAGATTACATGTAAGTGTGTGCCACGGTGCCCAGCTCATAAAATAGTCTTAAAAACCTTTTTCTCACTGGGTGTGGTGGTACACACCTATAATCCCAGCAACTTTAGAGGCTGAAGCAGAACTGCAACTTAGCAAGACCCTGTCTCAAAAATAAATAGGTAGGGCTGGGGATATAGCTCAGTTGGTAGAGTGCTTGCCTCTCCAAGCACAAGGCCCTGGGTTCAATCCCCAGCACTGCAAAAGAAATAAATAAATAAACAAAATAAAGCCAAAAAAAAAAAAAAAAGAAAGAAAGAAAACAAAAATAAAAAAAATAGCTATCTTTGTAGGGCTGGGGCTTTAGCTCTTGGTAGAACCCTTGTTTAGCATGTATGAAGCCCAGAGTTCTACTCTTAGCACCACAAAAACAAAACAAGAAAACTCTTTTTTTCTATTTTCTCCAAGATTCCTTCCTTCCGTCTTTCATTTTGCAGTGCTGGGACTGGAATCCAGACCGTGTGCATGTTAGCAAAATGCTCTACCACTGAGCTGCATCCTCAGGTCTAACTACCACTACTACTTTTTTTTTTTTAGTTGTCAGTGGACCTTTACTTTGTTTAAATGTGGCGCTGATTATCAAACCCAGTGCCTCACACATGCTAGGCAAGTGCTCTGCCTCTGAGCTACAACCCAGCCCTCCAGGTCTAACTTCTTGACTTTTAATCTAGCTTCCCAGTCAACTTATACTTCTAATTATACTTGAGAAGGGAATCAGAAAAATTCCTGGGTCCTAAGATTTCATACAATAGAGATAAAAGAGAAGCAATCTAGAATCAGACAGCTTTATATGGGTCCCAGTTCTGGCATTTACTGGTGGAATGACCCCGGGTCAGTTACTTCAGTGCTGTCAGTTTTCTCATCTAAAAAATGGACAAAAGAGATTGGGGATGTAGTTCAGTGGTAGAGTGCTTGCCTAGTGGCACAAAGCCCTGGATTCAATTCCCCTTTAAAAAAAAAAAAAGACTTGACTCTCTCACATATTAGTTGCTTTTTTTGTAAATGTTATTGTATTTTTTATTTATTTATTTGTTTATTTATTTTTTTGGTACTAGGGATTGAACCCAGGGCACTCCACCATTGAGCAATATCCCCAGCCCTATTTTGTATTTTTTTATTTAGAGACAGGGTCTCACTGAGTTGCTTAGGGCCTCGCTAAGTTGCTGAGGCTCGCTTTGAACTCAGGATCCTCCTGCCTCAGCCTCCCAAGTGCTGGGATTACAGGCGTGTGCCACCGTGCCCGGCTGTATTTTTTATACCTTTATTTTATTTATTTACTTTTACATGGTGGTGAGGATTGAACTCAGTGCCTCACACAGGCTAAACAAATGCTCTACCACTGAGTTACAACCATAGTCCCACATATGAAGTTTTTATTTTTATTTTTTTTATTTTTTTGGTACTGGGGATTGAACCCAGGGGTACTCCACCACTGAGCCACATCCCCAGCCCTATTTTGTATTTTATTTAGAGACAGGGTCTCACTGAGTTGCTAAGGGCCTCATTAAGTTGCTGAGGCTGGCTTTGAACTCGTGATCCTCCTGCCTCAGCCTCCCAAGAGCTGGGATTACAGGCGTGTGCCACCACTCCCAGCTTCACATATGAAGTTAATCACTAAACATATAACATGTTGTCTGGGTTATCTAGTATTTACTAATGCTATTATTTGTTTACTAATTTATTAAATTTACTTATTACTAATATCAGAAGGACCACATAGACAGATGGCTTTGAAAGTCCCTCCCAGCTCTAATGATTAGGATTCCACTCTGTCACTAATGATTAAGATCTTTCTTTCTGTTTCCCTCTACCCTCCCCAATTGTTTTTTTAGTACTGGGCATTGAACCCAGCACCTAGTACATGTTCTCCAGCCCTTCCCGTCCCCCTCCACCTTTTTTTGGAGACAGGGTCTCACTTAGTTGCTCAGGCTGGCTTTGAACTTGTGATCCTTTTAACTCAGACTCCCAAGTAGCTGAGATTATAGGACTGCACCACAATGCCTGGCAACAATTTTCTTGTTTTGAAAAATACCTTAATCCTGTATGAATCTGTAACAGTAGGCAACTAAACTAAAAGAGTCTCCCCTAGTGCAGTACATTCCTAAAAAAATCGCTCTTGGAAAAATACTGCCAAAGGGCTAGAACGTGTCATTTTTCATTGAATGGCATGGCCTTGTCACCTGTTTTGCTGTTCCTCTGGGGCTTCTTGGTGTGTGGTGAACTCAAATTCTGAAGCAGGCCATAATAATTTGATTCTAACCTCTACATTTGGGAGATCCCCTTAAATATTTCCTTTTGTACCCCCGATGTGACTTCTGGCCAACTACATGGTGCAGGAGGGTCTGTTCTCCTTGCCAGTCACCAGGAGAAACAACTCAAGGTACCTGGGATCCAACAGGCCTTGCTCCACTCCCCAGGCCATCTCTCTCACAGCATTGGTGATCTCATGGCGGGATGTGTATGCAAAGCAGACATTCAGGAAACACCTGAAGAGGGATGAACAGAACAATTTACCAGAGACAGATGACTTGAAGTCCCTGATTAGAGTGTCCTGTCTTGAATGGACATATGCACACAAAGTATTAATTGTACATACTTCTGAAAGGTGGGATTGTGATTTCCAAGATTTCTTGGAATAAAATTATTAGTTTTATAAGATGAAAAATTTGAAGTGGCCTCTAGTGCCCTCTGAACCTCTCCTCTTCTACTACCAACCAGATTGTAGAGGATGTGAACCACTGTGATGTTAGCACAGCAAAGGAGATCTAAAGAAAAACAAATTCAGTGCCAAGCACATATTATATTCCAAAGCCACACATAATGAAGTTTGGATTATTACTCTATTCACCATCTAATTTGGATGACCTTCCAAGGTCATCCTTCCATGGGTTAAAGGAATGGGATAAAAGTTAATTTCTAGGGTGGAGATATAGCTTGTTGGCAGAGCATTTACCTAGTGAGTGCAAAATCCTCAATTCAATCCCTAGCAAACAACCTGTTTTGTTTTGTTTTTTTTTTGGTACTGGGGATTGAACCCAGGGGCACTTAACCACTAAGCCACATCCCCAGACTGTTACTTGAGACAGGGTCTCTCTAAGTTGCTTAGGGCCTCAATAAATTGCTGAGGCCGGCCTTTTTGAATTTGTGATCCTCTTCCTGCCTCAGTCTCCTCAGGTGCTGGAATTTCAGGCATATGCAATCACACCTGGCAAAAAAAGCACTTCTGAAAAATAATTTCTTTCTTTCTTTAAAGATTTAACCCAGGGGTACTTTACCACTGAGCTACATACCCAGCCTTTTTTTTGTTTTGTTTTGAGACAGGGTCTTGCTCAGTTGCCAAGGCTGGCCTTGTACTTATGATCCTTCTGCCTCAATCTCCCAAACTGCTGATATTACAGCCATGTTCCACTGTGCTCATTTTGAGAAATTATTTCTTGAAGAATCTATTTTTAGACAGACAAGGATGAGGAATGCTGCATTTCCATCCCAATGCTTATCAGGTTAAAAAAAATGTATGTTCATTTGGGAATGAGGTGGGGAAATAATGAAAAATTGTGTCTGTGTGAATATACACACCAATAACATTACTGCAGTAGCATCAATGATCTGCTCTACAGATGGAAGAAGGGAGTCCTTAAGCATCCCAAATTATTCCCTCATTGCCCCTTATACCAAATGTAGACCAAGAAAGGCTCAGGATGTCTCCCTAAAAGACACAGGAAATCAGAGGGATACAGGTTTCTGAGAGGACATCTGAGCACTTACTTGTTGTAGTTCTTAGTGGCCTGTACAGCTTGTGCAATCAACTCCTGGAGGTCCAAGGGCAACAAATGCAAATCACCCAGGACCCGGATGCATACCCCATGCTTTTGCAGCTTCTCCCTGATTGGGAAAAAGGAGGTAATGTTGAGACAAAACACCTATCGAGCTAGAGAGGGCAGGGAGCTTAGATAAGAACCAACTATCAGTTTCTAAGTGCTTTCCTGCATTAGGCACTGTTTTATGTGTATTATTTCAGTGCTCCCTTCAATAGCTTTGAAAGGAGTTCCCTACAGTCCTTGAGGATCAGAAAGAATAGTCAGATATGGACTGTCCAAGGTCACACAGTCATCAAGTGTTGAATCTGCATTGAACCCCAGCTCTATCTGCCATGAGAACCCAACCCAGGATTGAATCCAGTCTACTACTAAGTTACATCCCCAGTCCTTTTTATTTTTTATTTTTAGGACAGAGTCCTGCTAAGTTACTGAAGGTAGCCTCAAACTTGTGATCCTCCTGCCTCAGCCTCCAGAGCCAGTGAGATTACAGGAGTGCACCACCATGCCCAGTCAGAGAACTCAAGTTCTGATTACACATTATACCAACTTAAGTGTCCTTGTTGGTAAGTTACATTTTATGCATTCTATGATGTGTCTGTCAATGTTGACAAGTAAGCAAACTGCTCAAGGACTGGGGCTGTATTATTGGTTTTGTTATGTTCTGGTGAAATATGATGTGAAAGTAACAGCTAACATTAATTATGTTTTCTAGGTATCAGATAGCAGTCTAAGTGTTTGACATACACCAACACATTCTATTCTTAAACCAACTTTGAGGTAAAACCACCATAATTCCCCTTTACAGATGAGGAAACTGAGGCACAGGGAGATCAGATAATTTGTTCAGACAGATGAATGGATAGCCAGGATTTGAATTTGGGGAGTCTGGCTATAGAGCCTGTCCTCTTAATCATATTATAGCACTTCCACACAGTAACTTCTAGACTCCACACACGTAAGGATGACTTCACTATTATTCACCCAGCTTCTCTTACCTGGGAATGCTATGGAGAAACTGCTTCCTATTTCAGAAGTGAGAGCTTAATACCATAGAGTGGGGATCTCTGGCCATTGTTAAAGGATCTTGATCCAGAGCTGAAGGCCACATCCATAGCCCACCATATACAACCTTCAAACACATCTCCTCAAGGTTTGTGAAGCAAGATTTTACCATCTATTCTTGAGAATCTAGCTATAGCTGACATACAGTCAAACCAAAGCAAAATCTGAATTAAGCACTCCTAGATTCAAGTCCTAAGTACCCTCACATTTTAGCTGACCTTACATAAACACTTTCTCTGAGCTCATTCGCTACCTGCCCTTCCATTTCCTGCAGTACCTGGAAACTGGGAGTGAGAACTCTCTAAGCACCTCTGTCAAGTGGGAATTGGGACATAAGAATAGTTACTCTGAGGCAGCAGATGCAGGACTTCATGAGCTCTGTAAAGGAAAAGGAGTTGCAAAAGCCCTGGTGAGGACTCAGAGGATCTGGTGACCAACCTGGCCCTGCCACCAATTTAATTGTGATCATGGGCAACCCCCTCCTTTTCTTTTGTGATACTGGGGATTAAACCCAGGGCCTTGTGCTTGCAAGGCAAGCACTCTACCAACTGAGCTATAGCCCCAGCCCAACCCTCTCCTTCTTGTTTGGGTTTAATTTCCCAACTGATGAACATGAACCAGGCCCCTGGTTTTCAAACTTTCTTTTAGATAAAGAACTCTTTCTTCAATTCTACACTGAAGCCTAATAATTAAAACAGACAAAAGCAAATGAACAACCTATACCCACTGCCGCTGGGTTTTTGCCACCTACTCCTCAGAACTCTGGGATTCTGTGATACATTATTGGAAAAATATCTCTGAGGCTTATTCTTGCTCTGGTCAGGATGTTAAGATAAGTTATGACCATTTTCTCTAGTACTAATTACAACGTCAGTAGCACCTCCACTGTCAAGTGTTTTGATCTTACAGGAATTGTAAGATTGTTTCCTATCTCTTAGCACACAGTATAATAGACAACAGCTCATCTCTGGATCCAGAAAGACCCAGAGACACACCTTGGCTCTGCCTATTTCTGATAGTTGTGTGATTCCGAATACATGCCTTAACTTCTCTGGTTTTTGTGTTCCTCCTCTCTAAAACTGGGCTAATAATATCTATCTTATGAGGTAATGTGACCATTAAATGAGAAGACATCTGAGGTTGAGGGCCTGGCACATAATAAGCACTTAAAAAGTAAGATTAGTATACAGTACAAAAGAATTTGAACACCTGGAATGTTTCCCCCCCAAACCTCCATCTTCAGACTCCTGGGCATGAATTCTGGGCAGAATGGACTCTGCTAGGAACCAAGGAACAATGTTTGCAGTCCAGGATATATCTCACCATTCTAAAATAGACTCGGGGAAGCCTGGCTATCCTTTCTACCACCCTGATCCACAAAGGGGCAGAAATGGCAAAAGCAACTTCCTAGAAGTTTCTTCTAGGCCCATCACTGCTGGAACCCTAGGCTCTGTTCTCTCATCTTCCTAATTCTGGTATAGGTATGAGGTGGGCAGACAATAGCTATCAGCTGCTTTTTTTTTTTTTTGAACCGGGGATTGAACTCAAGGGCACTCGACACTGAGCCACATCCCCGGCCCTATTTTGTATTTTATTTAGAGACAGGGTCTCACTGAGTTGCTTAGGCCTCGCTAAGTTGCTGAGGCTGCCTTTGAACTTGTGATCCTCCTGCCTCAGCCTCCCGCCTCAGCCTCCCGAGTTGCTTGGATTACAGGCATGCGCCGCCACGCCTGGCAACTATCAGCTGTTAATTAAGACTTTGGGGCAATTGTGACTGGAGAGGGATCCATGCTATTTTATTTTTTTTGGTGTGTGTATCAGGGATTGAACCCATAGGCACTTAACCAACTGAGTAACATTCCCAGCCCTTTTTTTACTTTTTATTTTATATTTATATTTTATTTGCTGAGGCTTGTGTTGAACTCATGATCATCCTGCCTCAGCCTCCCAAGCCACTGGGATTATAGGTGTGTGCCACTGGGCCTGGTGGGATCCATGCTTTGAAGGAAAGAATCGCCATTAAACCTTCTCTTTGCCTCTTTTTGGCCTTGCTCCCTAAGTGAAGCCTAAAATTAGTGACAGGTAATGGTACTGTCATGACGTACTGTACTTCCCCATAGAGGTCTCTTATATATCCCAGTCCTTTCAAGAGACTATGTAAGAGGAGTATAGGAACTTTGTAGGGATTTATATGCAGAAGCAAATAACTTCTTCATGCTTCCTTCCATTCCCCTAGTGACAATTTCTTGTTTCTGGGGTAAACATTTGATCAAGGTGAGCCAACTAAGACCCTAGTTCATTCTGGTCTGTTTGCTTAAAGCAGAAAAATCTGGTCTGCAGAGAGGAGAAAGAAAATGTACAAGAGTTTCTACCAAATAGATTTTAATGCATGATATCAGTTTTGCTTGAGGCTGGCTATACCTGTCTTTAAATTCTGTAAAACATCTCAGTATCTTTCAATAAATGCTCCCTTGAAAAAAGAAAAACTAGTTTGCATTTCTGACACTTGCCACCAGAGATTTAACATTAAAAGGATTTAGAGTCCCTTAAATAAGCCTCAGATAACAGAGTTGTGAGTGCTGGAGGTGGAGGAAGAACATATTCTCCCCTCAGATAGCATCTTACTGTTCTTCCAATAAGCACGTGAACTTCTGTCGGGCCAGATCCAGGAGCCCATCAACCTCACTCTTGGAGCGTTTGAAGTTCTCAATGCTGAATGCGTAGACTGTCACTTCAAGGATGCCCAAGTTCAAACACCAGCGCAGAGTCTGAGAGGAGAGAAGGCAAAGAGCACAGGAAGAAAAGGAAAGAAATAAGAGATGCTTCAGCCCTCACTCAGAGTTGAGATGGGAGATAGACTTTTCTCCTCAAACCTGGGTAAAGCTACAATAATAGTAGTGCTATATGAGAATAACGAACCCTAAGCAGAAAGCCCCTGTTTAAGAAACTGAAAAATATGGGCTGGAGTTGTAGCTTAGTAGCAGAGTGCTTGCTTAGCACATATGAGGAACTGGTTCAATCCCCAGCACCACATAAAAATAAATAAATAAAATCAAGGTGGTATGTTCATTTACAAATTTTTTTTGAACCAGGGATTGAACTCAGGGACACTCGGCCACTGAGCCACATCCTCAGCCCTATTTTGTATTTTATTTAGAGACAGGGTCTCACTGAGTTGCTTAGGGCCTCGCTAAGTTGCTGAGGCTGGCTTTGAACTTGCGATCCTCCTGCCTCAGCCTCCCAAGTCGCTTGAAGACCTAGGTTCTGGTCCTTGATTTCATCATGGACTTGTTATGGGACCAGAGGCAAATTATTTAACTTCTCTGGGTTAAAATCTCCTTGTCTAGGGGCTGGGGATATAGCTCAGTTGGTAGAGTGCTTGTCTCGCAAGCACAAGGCCCTGGCTTCGATCCCCAGCACCGCAAAAAAAAAAACAAAAAACAAAAAACAAAAAACCTCCTTGTCTGATGAAAGGGACCACAATCCATCCCCTAAAAGGTGGCTAACAAACAATATAAAACACAAGGTATCATTACTCACAGCATAACTTCATTTTTCTGATATATTGAGAGGCTAATAAATTTAAAGGCTAAAAGCAATAATTGGACAGTTATGCAGCATTTCAGGGTTGGCAAATGGTTTTTATGTACATTATTTCATTTGATTTTTCTTTTCTCTTTTTCCCCCTCAGTCCTGGGAACTGAACTCAGCAGCTCTTACCACCAAGCTACATCCCCAACCCTTTTTTATTTTGAAAAGGGTTTTCAAAGTTGCCCGTTAACTTTGAACTTGAACTTAACAATTCTCCTGCTTTACCCTTCCCTGCTGGGACTATAGGCATGCACTACCATGCCGAGCTCCTTTATTTGATTTTTCAAACAATTACTTAAAAGTGGCATTACTGTCTTCAGGACTACTTTATACAGGCAAAACAGCCTCAGAGAGTGGAAAAACCATGTCAAAATTCTCTACCGTATGATTTCATTAAATGAAATTTTAGAACAGGAAAAATGAATCTATAGTTTCAGAAAGGAGAAGGGAGAACAGATCTGGAAGCCTTCCTGTGTCCTGGGAAGGGACACAGGAAACTTTCTGCAGAGATGGTTCTACATCTTGACAGGGTTAGATAGATGAATCCAGTTATTAAAAACTAAAACATGTGTATTGCACTGAATGAAATCATATTTAAATTTAAAAAGCAAAACTTGGGTTGGGGATGTAGTTCAGTAGTACTGCACTTGCCTAAGCATGCATGAGGCTTGGATTCTATCCCTAGCACTGCAGGGGGGAAGAACAAGCGAGTAAGAAAAAAACTCATAATTTAAACTCAGTCCTCTGGGGTTGCTCTAGCCCAGTACCACTAAAGATGGAGAACAATCCAGAGTTGAGAATAACAATGTTGAGACAGGGATCTGGAGGTTAAATATGGAGGACAGAAGACATTCAAAAAGAACTGAAGAGCAGTGGCTCATGCTTGTAATCCCAGTGGCTTGGGAGCTGAGACAGGAGGATTGCAAGGTCCAGGCCAGCCTCAGCAACTTGGTGAGGGAGGCCCTATGCAACTTAGTGAAACTTGTCTCAAAATAAAAAATAAAAAGGGCTGGAGAATCCGGCTGCAACAGCGCACACCTGTAATCCCAGCAGCTGGGGAAGTTGAGCCAGGAGGATCATGAGTTCAAAGTCAGCCTCAGCAAAAGTGAGACACTAAGCAACTAGGTGAGACCCTGTCTCTAAAAAAAGTAAAAATAAAAAAGAGGGCAGATTGGGGATGTGGCTCAGTGGTTAAGTGCTCCTGGGTTCAATTCCCAGCACCAGAAAAAAAAATAATAATAAAGGAAGTGACAAAGCTGCAGAACTAGCTCTCTGATCCTTCACAGGTATACACACAAAACAAATCCACTAACATCTTGGGGAAAATACCAATGAGAAGCTGACATTTGACTAGGCTCAGGCTCTGAAAACCTTGCAAGGCAGCCATTTTGGATGGCACACCTGGGCTGGAAACCACTGGTACAACAGTTTCAATTTTTTGAGCCATTCCATAGGTTAGGCCCTATGCCATATGCCATCCTGTGGAATCTTCACATTGATCTCCTAAAATGCAGATTATTCCTAACCCTGTTTTACAGATGAAGAAATGGAGGCAAAGGGAAGCTGCATAACTTACTGCAGGTCACAAAGCAAGTAAGTAGCAGAGCAAGGGTGCCAATTAGTTCTTTCTTTGTCATTACAAGGTTAAGATATTTGCCTATATCAATGAGTTCTAAGCTCTACACAGCTCAAGCTTCTAAGCACTTGGCAAAACTGCCTTACTTGGTTACAAAAAAGAAGCAGTGGTTAGTAAACCTAAAGATTCTACAGAGTGCTGGAGAAACCTCAATGCCCTGTTTTTTGAGGCCAAAAATATTACTGTCCTAGCATCAGGGCATGTTCTTATTCTGTGACACTGGGAGCTGGGACCACTGGGCTATAGATCATATTTCTATTTTCCTTACAAAGTGTGGGGGGGTAGCTCAGAGGTAGAGCATGTATTTAGTATGTGTGAGGCCCTAGGTTCAACCTCAGCACGAAGACAAAGTTTTACAAAGATTGCCATATTCCAATTTTTTTTTTTTTGAGTACCAGGGATTAAACTCAGGAGGGTTACTCAACCACTAAGCCACATCCCCAGCCCTATATTGTATTTTATTTAGAGACAGGATCTGAGTTGCTTAATGCCTTGCTTTTGCTAAGGCTGGCTTTGAACCCATGATCCTCCTGTTTCAGCCTCCCGAGCTGCTGGGATTACAGGTATGCACATCGCACCCTGCCATATCCCAATCTTAATGTTAAATTTAATGTTTCTCAATTTGCAATATGCATAAAAATTCATGACTTAGGTATAGAGTGATGTCCTGGTTGGCCTGGCACTTTCCCCTGTTTTAGCACTGAAAGGTCTAAGTTCTGACATATCCCTCAGCCTTGGCAAAGCAGGATGGTCTGTCATCCATCCTTCACTCCAGAAATGACACTTCTGAAAATTTATCCTAAAATAGTATTATTTATAATGGCCAATTACATTGTTCAACTAAACAAATTATTTCAGATTCTGTTGATAAAATCTGCGTATTAAAGGCTACATTCATTAGAAAGGCTATGCTTTGGGCCCACAAGCCTCTAATTCCAGCAACTCAGGAGGCTGAGGCATGAGGATCACTAGTTCAAAGCCAGGCTCAGCAACTTAGTGAGATTCTAAGTAACTTAATGAGACCCTGTCTCAAAATAAAACATAAAAGGGGCTGGGAATGTGGCTCAGTGGTAAAGCACCTCTAGATTCAATCCCCATACCCCCCCCAAAAAAAGCAAAAGTGGGGGGCGGTGTCAAACTAATATGTTATTAGAGCTATAGATACAATATTATAAATGTTAGTTCAAGTAGAACATACTATAGGGACTGACACAAGGCATAAGGTAATAAAAACTATTGATTCATTAGAGCAATATAAGGAGGAAATTTTGTTCTTATTTGTAGTATTTTGTGATGATTCAAGGGATGATTACTTTTTATTAATGTCAATATGAGACCTATAGTTAGCAAGCATGCAATAGAACAGAGAAACAGCTATTAAAAAAACACTCTCGGCCAGGCATGGTAGCACACACCTATAACCCTAGTCACTCAGGAGGCTGAGGCAGGAGGATTACAAATTCAAGGCAAATATCAGAAACGTAACAAGGCCCTAAGCTACTTAGGGAGACCCTGTATCAAAACGTAAAACGGGGGCTGAGATTGTGGCTCAGTGATGGAGTGCTTGCCTAGCACGCTTGAGGCACTGGGTTCAATCCTCAGAACCACATACAAAACTAAATAAAATAAAGTTATTATTTAAAAAAAATAAAAAATAAAAAAATAAAAAGGGCTGGAGATATAGCTCAGTGGATAAGCACCCCTGGTTTCAATCTCCACTACAAACTCATTTTCTAGCAATAATCCAACCCTCCACAGATTTTCCTTTGGGTTCTGCCATCCACACCCACCTCAGCCAGCTTATTGAAGCCCTGTGAGTGGCCCTCCTGCCGTTCCACCTGGCACTTCTTGGCATAGCGACGATTCCCATCCATTATGAATGCAATGTGTTTGGGCATTGGGCTTGCCTGTGGAATAAGAAGACATATGATGAACCAATCTCATATTCTCTGGGTATAAGGGGAGACACTACATTGCACATTGACAGGTTTGAGAAAGGTTATTGAGTATTTTACACTTTTTAGTTCAATAAAACTGCATTAAGCACTTGAATTTATTTTATGTATGTTTATTGAGCACTTACTACATCTCAAATACCAAGTTGCGCTTTTTCTACATCATCTTACACAACTTTGTAAACAATATTATCTTCATTTTATGCATGAAAAAACTGAGGTTCAGAGAGGTCAAGTGAATCACAAAAGTCATACAGCTAAGAAGAGGCAAAATAGGGATTTAAACAGGGATCTACCTGTTTTCTGAGTTCATCTTTTAACCAAATGCTCTTTACTACAACTTTGTTTTCATAAGTCTCCCATAGAAAGGTAAAGGAAGAACACTGATGGAATAGTCAAATCAAGATGGCATCTTCCACATGAGAGAGACTCCAAGTCTTGTACAGTAGCACAGGCCTGTAGTACCAGTTCTTGGGAAGGTGAGGTGGGAAAATGGCTTGTGTCCAGCCTAGGCAATATAGTAAGACCCCTGCCCCATTTCAGGAAAAAAAAAAAAAAGAGAGAGAGAGAAAAGAAAGGTACCCATTCCACAATTGTAGCCAACCACTTCCAGAGGAATTGAGCTCCAATGTTGTTCTAATCTTTTAATTTTATATATTATTATTTTAATTATTATTATACTTATTATTATGTGGGGGTGGTGCTGGGGATTGAACCTGGGTCTTCATGCATGCTAGGCAAACACTCTACCACTAAGCTACAGTCCCAGCCTGTTTGTTCTTCCCAACATGTGACTGCTACAGTTTTCTGAGGAGATAATTTCCACTTTCTGGCCTGCTTGAAACGACTTGGCATTTTTATCTGAGCATATGGGGGGTATAAGAGTTACTGACTCATACATTTGCTTCTATATCTACTGCTTGACAGTTTGTGACTGAAAAACAAAACCAAGTTGACTGGTTCCAATTTCAAATCTATCTTAGGCAGAGGATATAACATTGTTGTGATTCCTGGAGAAAAAGTTGAGGGAAGACTTGGGTGTGCAAAGAGGGATGTGGGAAATAGCAATCCAATATCCAAATATTCAAAGACTACCCCCATAATAATAGTAACAAAGAAACCTGAGGGGCTGTGGTTGTGGTAGCATGCTTGCCTAGCATTGTGGGGCACCGGGTTTGGTATTTGGCACCACATAAAAATGAATAAATAAATGGATTGTGTCCATCTAAAACTAAAAAAATTTTAAAAAAAGAAAGGTTAGACATTGGGCCAAGTGCTTTATATGTTTCATTTTATCTTCACAACAACTGCATAATCACTAAAAGTCAAATAGGCCCTTCATTCATGCTTGCCTATCTCCAGAGTCTAAACTCTTTTAACCATTATGCTATAATATCACATCATAGAAAAATTACTTTTCCTGTCTAAACCCAGCTCCAGGGAAACAAATTTAAACTCTCTATAAAGAAAACCTAAGTTTATGCTGACCAATGATATTGGAACAGCTTGGACTGCCTGAAAATGTCAGCTGAAACAATAACTTAACAATAACAGAAATGGAAGTTACCTTACAATTGTAAGACTGTTTCCTTGATAAATTCCACTTATCACCATGGACTGTTCAACTTTCATAATAGGATTCGATACAAGATTACCCAACTGACCAAAAGACCAAATGATGCTCTGGCCCACTGCTCACCTTTATGATGTTGGCACAGAACCGCTCCCAAAGTGATAGCTCTCCTTCCTTGATCCATGACATAATCCTGTCCAAAGATCACCCCAGAACAAGACACTAGCCAGACAACCTTGGATAAACAAGAAAGAGAATAAGACGTCACCAGTATTTGCAAATAGCTACAGCTGGCTTCTAGAGAGTCACCTGGACTGTGGAAAGCGGCCAGCATCAGAATCCAGACAATGGTCTAGGCCTCTAATCTTTCATTACTCACAACTGTATAAGCCAACAGGACCTTTGAGGCACCAAGTCCTTGCTTGATTCTCCTGGCTTTGTGGACTTTGCTCCCATTTTGTTTTCCTCATTATCTGAACTAATTTCTTCTGAATATCCATGTCTGCTTCCTGCCACATCATGGTACCTACATCTTGGTCATTCCCCATTATCTTTCTTCTCCTCCTCCCAAGCCATTTCCCACTTTGCGCTCCCAGTCACTAACCCCTTCGCCTGTCACGCCCATTTCCTGATAGCTCAATGGCCTCGTAATTATCTATTCCCTTAGTTGTACCTGTTTCTCTCCCGCAGCGGTCACCTCTCTGCCCTCTTCTTAGGTCCAGCACCTAAGTCGCTCAGCGGGGCGGACTCCAACGGCTCCAGTGAGCCTACACTTCCTCACGACGTGGCGCTGGAAGAACACGTCATCCTTGGGCGCTGAAACGCGCCCCTTCCGTCACCCAGTGGGCGGGGCCCGCCTTGCGCCTGCGTGGGAGGAGCGGTTCGTGGGGTCGGAGGTGCTCTTCGCGCACGCTCCCTCGGCGCGTGGATGAAAGTCGAGCCCACGTGACCGAGCGCGGCAGGCTCCGGGTCACGTGTTGGGGAAGGCGGGGCCCAGCCCTGCAGCCGGAGCTGGGGAGGTCTGTTGACCCACAGATTCCAAAGCCTCGGCAAAAATGCGTTTCGGAAATGTGCCGCAGGGCAAGAATTGAGGGAGCCTTACCTTAGAAAACAGAGGCTTCTCGACCCCAACAGCAGGCTGCTGAGAACCGGGTCTTAAAAATTAGATTTTTACCGTATTGCGTCTTATTTAGTGGATTTATCGTTTGGGAAGACGCTTTTCGCTCTGGTCAATCTTACAGACGCACCGAATAACCAACCGTCCTTTTTAGGCTGATTTTAGGCACCCAGACTATGATTTGCAGTCGCTCAAGACCCACTCACAGCAGCGGAAACCATGGGGGAAAGGCAGAAACGACTTTGCTGTTGAAAAAGAAACTTGGTAATTCTATTTTCTCAGAATGACAAAAAGCAAAGAACTTAGGTGTCTGACGTAACCAGTGTTTGCTTTAATGCATAAAAGAACTTCCATCTGAATGTTTGGAGTGGAAGAGACAATTTTCAATGAACCTGTTTTTGGAGGTGGGGTAGTTTTTACCGCTGAGCTACATTCCATCCCCAGGCCTTTTTTTTTTTTTTTTTTTTGGAGACAGGATCTTGCTAAATTGCTCAAAGTTGCTAGGATTAAACTCGGTTCAACAATATTTGTTTTACCTTGCTTTACAACATTTTTTTTTTTTTTTTTTTTTTTTTTTCCAATTGTGACTTCGAAAGTGTTTAAAAATAAAACAAACATGATTAAAGCTCTGGAGATAAGAATCCACCCCAATAGTATAATACTCAGCTGTCCTTGCCTTGTGACCTGGGGAGTAAAATTCAGGCTAGCGGGTTACTTCGATTTTGCAGACAGACTAATTCAATGAGGCCCAGTAGCAGTTTTCTACTTTATGAGCTTCCACTGTCAGCTTTGACTTCTGATACAGTTAAGGAGCTACCACCCCCAACCCCCAGGGGATGCATGAAACTTCTAACCCTTGCTCTGGTAATGTTACCAGGATTTGAGGATCTAATTTAAGAGGAAATGTTTAAAAAGGCAATGTTAATTAGAAGGCAGACAAACGTTGACTCAAAGAAAATGTTGGTTTAGTCAGTGACTCTCCTTTGGCCTCAATTTCCCCAGTTCCACATCATATTTTCTTTCTTGGGGTACTGTAAGGGGTTAATTAATTAAGGTTTGTAAAGGGCTTTGAGGAGTAGGGGACAAAGTATTATTAGGGTCTCATGCCCCAAGCCATGGCCCCATCCTTTCATCCCAGCCAGTGGCAGAGGCAACCCATTCTTATGCATGCCAAGCCTCCTAATCCCCTCTTGAATGTGGCAGCTTCCAGGGAAAGGACAAGAGGCCTAACTAGAAACAAAAATCCACTGTAATGAGGTGCTTAGGACTTAACTTTCAAGATTCATTCTTAACAGAGTGGTAAACTGAAAAACCTAATGGTTCTTCTATGACTTCTGAGTCCCAATCCAGAAAGGTAGGGCTATGGGAAGGAGAAAAGCACCCTAAATATCTGACAAGGAGAGAACAGTTTTGAGTACCAATAAGTCTTTATTCATTGTATTTTCCCAGGGAGAGGAGAGGGAAGGGAAAAGTCAGCATGTGTTATAAAATCATTAGAAAATGGGAAAGGAAGCAAGTATCTGGGTTAAGGAAAATCAAGCCATTATACAAAACACCCCAATGATGGGGTCACCAAAGCCCAAGGGGGCTTAGTCTCCTGGATTTCAGGAATGAAGGGAAGAGATCAGGGAAAGAACAGATAGGTACATACTTTCCCACCCTCCCTCCCTCCCCCCTCCCCATAAATTCAAGATTTCACACAAAGCTTTGGTTTCTAGCAGTAAACATGGAGTTACATTCGTCCGTCTCCTATTAAACAATCTTGTGGCCACTTTGACATAAGTTTCTTGCACCTGCATAAAAGTTCCTGAGTGAGTTGAACATACATTCATATTCTCTTTCCTGGTCTCCTGATCCCACTTTCTACATGGAAGGCCCCCACCAATTGCTTCTGTCTACTTAAGAATTACAGATTAAGTAGGTTCGATCCATGCAAACAGTAGTGTCGTGTTTGGCATGAATGGTATCAAGAGCTGGTCTTGACTCAGGAGGTTAGAAACAAGGGGCAGGGAATCCTAGCATCTTTAGGGATTTTGCATAAATCATTTAAGAGTTGTAGAGACACTTGAAGAATTAAATGTGTATGTAGGTTTTCTTTTGAGGAAAAGGTAGGATAAGAGTTAGGTTTTTAGGACAGAAGATCCAGTCCAAAATAGCAAACAGGGAAAGGGGAGCATAAAAGATGGTTTAAGACCCCCACTTCAAGAAGAAGGCCCCCCCGCAAAAAAAAACTTATGTTTCAGATCCTTTTGCCTGGTGCAGAATCTTCTGTCAAAGATGCTTTGGCTATTTTTCTCTCAATACAAAAAGTTTGTAAACAATAAAACCCCAAAAGAACATGGAGAAAGACCAACACATTATATTTACACAAACTAGGCCACCTAGCAATCACCAACTCAGAGACTTAGTAAAGTTCTACAAAGCCCAGACAAATATAATAACTAGAGGGGGGCAGCATCTGGGGGAGACAAGAAACCAGGATCAGACACACACCACCCAATGCGTTCTATTGCATTTGTCCCGTTTCAACACAGTGAGGTAGGTTTGCGGTGATCTTACAGCATGTAAACGAAACCCCCTTTTTTTCTCTTTTAGCTACCGTGACACTACTCATCACTATTGCAGCAGGGCAGGACACTGGCTCCGGGTGCCACAAGGAGGTCCTTGCTTATGGGTCTCCCTGGAAGCCAAGAATTTTGAAAGGTTAAGGATTTTAGCCCTTGCTTCATTTTACCTTCTCTGTACAGCACAGGGTAGAACAAGGGTGCTGGTCTTCAAACTCCTCCTTACCTTTTTTTTTAAAAGCACACATACACCCTGTGGTACATTAGGTCTAGGCTAATCTGGTGAAGGATGGATCTGGTATGTAAATCAAGTTCCATGCCCTAGGATTAGACAACCATCACTTAACTTTGGCTTCCTCTCTGGGCCTATTACCTGGCCCAACCTCTCTTTATTTCTCTGCACCACTGTTTTTTGTTTCAACTAATTTCCAGTCTTCCAGTACAAGGAGATCAAGTCATGGGGCAACTCAATTAAAACCTAGTCTCCCATGAAACATTTAAGGTGGAGGGGGTTTCAAAAGGACAGTATGGCAGAAAAGCCAGCTCTAATGGGCAGAAATGAGGTAGTTCAATAGGCTGTGCACTCCAAATGGTTGCTCTCCATGGTGATAAAAACAACAACAAAAAGTATTCCTGCTGTGCAGACCTGGAGCTGCTGCTGCCTTATCCCTGAGATTGCTCATGTACCTGAGAACACAGTGCAGGAATGAGGGCCTTAGATTAAAATATACAAAAATACAAAACCAGAATATTTATATTAAGGGGAAAAAAAAAAGTTAAAATGCACAAGATACGTCATTCGCACACAGATAGTGCAGTTGGCATCCTGGAGAAAGTGGGACCCAAGGTGCAGTTACCCAAGGGAGCAAATAAATAAAATCACATTGGCCCGGAAAAGGTGGGAGTGAGTTAGGAGCAGTGGGTCTACAGCTGTTTCCCCAACCACCCCTTGTGCCTACCCTCACAACCCATTACTTGGGACAGTTCCCAGCACTATATCCCAAGATTGGGTCATGAGGAAGGAAACAAGATGTGAAAACCCTGCTTTGCTCCTGAGATTCTCTCCCACAGAACGTAGTAGTTTGTGGGTTGGGTCCATTCATCTGATCTGCTTAATTGTTTCATGCCCTGGCAAGGGAACTATTATTACATTTCCTTCTCTGAAAGGAAAACAACCTTCCTATCCAGGTCACTTTCAAAAGCTACAGCTTTTGGGGTGAAGACTCAGATAAAGCACACAGGTTTTAAGGTGGCTTTGCCCCAAAGCCCTTACTTGCATTGGATACAGCATAGTTGGAGTTCCTTTGCCTCACCCCTTCCCCCCACTGAAAGGGAAGATGGGATGATGCTGGGAACCCCGGCCTGAGAAACTTGGCACTGCCGGCTACCCCAACCCACCCTTATCCCCACTTTCTCCACTCTGCCGATTGATGCCTGCTCCTTGAACTCCTGATAGCAAAAGAATAGCCCCCACCCATTGTGGCTCAATTCTGGGCCTCTGGGAGCAGGGCAGGGCTGTGGATCTCTTCTTCTTCCTCCCGGAAATAGGCTGGCTTTCCCTGGGAGCTGGGCGCCTGCTGGGCCTTCAGTGGACATGAAGCTACCATATGGTTGATGCTTTGGCAGAAGTGGCACTTCTTGGGCTGGGGTGGCAGCTTGCATTCCTTGGCATGATGGTCTAGACCACCACAGTTGTAGCACCTGGTATAAAGCAATGTGGGAATGGTGAGACAAAGGTATGAGAAGAGGTTAGAGTCCTCCCTAGAGGGAAAACATCTGAGCTTGGGTTCAGGACTGTCACTCCACTCACTTTCCTTCCCAGAGACCAATTTCCCCACTTACAGATAAAGAAATCAAGACTAGCTGATCTCTAAGTCCTTTCCAAATCAACTACATGTTATCTTCAGATTCATGTCAATTAGAAAATACTAATCTACCTAGAGTAGAGTCACTGACCCCAGCTGCAAACTACATCTTGGGGAATAGATGACAACCTACCACACCCTTAGTAAAAAAGAAATTTAGAAAGTCAGATATTAGCTGGGCATGATGGTGCACACCTATAAACTCAGTCAATCAGGAAGCTGAGGCAGGAGGAACGCAAATTTGAGGCCAGCCTCAGCAACTCAGCAAGACCTTATCTCAAGGCAGGAGCATCGTGAGTTCAAAGCTGTCTCAGCAAAAAGTGAGGTGCTAAGCAACTCAGTGAGACCCTATCTCTAAATAAAAATACAAAATAGTGCTGGGATATGGCTCAGTGGTCGAGTGCTCTAGAGTTCAATCTCTAGCACCCCCCCCAACACCTTATCTCAAAATAAAAAAATATATATAAATATAAAGATATAATCTGCTCAGAGGTAAGATGTCTTAAACCCAACAGCAAGATTTACAGGGACGATAGGCTTCATTTTCCCTGGTAACCTGATACATTTTGACAGGTTGGGAAAAATACCCACTTACTTAGGCCCCAACAGACTACACAAGCTGCCTTCCAAGCCATACCTGTCTCCTTTGGATCTGCGCTTCTGCATGTTCTTCCCCTTTGGCCTCCTCTCACTCCCAATACAGAACACACCACCAGGACCAGTGACACGGATGGATTCCAGGCCCTTGGCAGACTTCTTAAAGGTAAACTCCACTGCCTCACCCTCCTTCAGACTCCGGAAGCCCTCCATATGCAGCTTACTCTGGTAAAGGAAAACATGGTAGATGTTACCATTTGTTTCCATTATTACACCAAGAAACTCAAAAGTACACAAACCTGTTGCTATAAATAGGAGAGCAAGGGTGACAACATTCCCCCTTAAGCAGCAAGGACTAAATTCCAAGAGTCTACATTACATTAGAAAGGTTATAATGAGAAGTAGATGCCAAAACATTGTTTTACAGCCAATTAAAAGTCCTAAGAAAAAAAAAAAAAAAAAAAAAAAAAAAAAAGTGTCTAAATGTTAGCATTTGTAAGAAAGAAAAAAATACAAAATTGCAGAATAGAAAGGGTAACACTATAAAGCCCATAAATACTTTGTGTTCACATAATGCCTCAGTTTTTATTATTATCACCAAAAGACCAATTAACTAGAATATTGGGAACAAGATACAAAATTAGGCAGTATTCTAATGTTGAAACATTACTGTATACCTTATTAAAAAATTTTCAACAATTTAAGAAATAATGGCCAACAAGACTTATTGTAAATTTATAGTAGATAAAACTGGTAGAGACCACCTAGTCATTGTTTAGGTTTAGCATTACCGAATCTATAATGGGACACACTGAAAGGGACACCTATTTCCTGGTTCAGTGCACCAACTGATATATGACTAAACTGCTCACTCTGAATCTAACTTTGAGGGAACATAAGACAAATAGAGGAACATTCTATACCACAGACCTATCACTTCAAATATGTCAAGATCATGAAAGACAAAGAAGGAAGAACTGTGGTTAAATGGAATGCAAGATTCTGGATTGGATCCTGGAATAGGAAAAAAAATAGGACAACTGACTAACTTTGCACATGGAATGTGGATAAATGTCTCAATGTCAAATTTGATTATGATCATTGCACTGAGATGATGTAAGAGACTGTCCCTATCTTAGGAAATACACATGGAAATATTTAAAGGCAAAGATGCTGAATACTGCAATTTATGGTTAAAAAAATAATTATTACAGTTTGGCACCAGGGTTCACACCTTTAATCCCAGGAACTCTGGAGGCGGAGGCAGGAGGATTGCAAGTTCAAAGCCAGGCTTGGCAACTAGTGGGATCCTGTCTCAAAATAAACCATTGGGCTCAATCTCTGGTACCAAAAAACCCCCCAAAAACAAAAAAACAACTGCACCAAGATAAAGACAGTGATAAAGCAAATGGGGCAAAGTGTAAATCATTGATAAATCTGAGTAAAGGTTACATGGGAACTTTTTGTACTATTCTTATAATCTCTCTCTTTTTTTTAAGACCATGGAGATGTGAGATATATTTGACAGGTAGAATAACCATGGATTTAGAATAAACACACAGAATCAAAGACTCTATTTTACATGCATATAAACATTAACAAGCCCTCCATCTCTCTGGTACCTTTAGGATCCCATTCTTGAGGTTGTACATGATGTAGTTTCACTGGTTGTGTATTCATACATGAACATGGGAGTTATGTCCGACTCATTCTGCTGTCTTTCCTATTCCCATCCCCCCATATTCTTGCAATCTTTTTCTAATTCTGAAATGATATCAGAAGAGTTACTAAAAGTTAAAGGATAAATACAGCATGATCCAAGCAGGCAGATGAGGGGATTAAAGTTGAAAGTCACAGCAAGATCCAAGACTATATTGAGGAATCAGGAGGTGAGAAAAACAAGTCAGATTTTGCTGAAACAAATTATGCACTTGGAAATAAAGCCAGTTTCCTACACTTTATCACACATATGCAAAATATGTTTCAAGGGAATTAAATACCTAAATGTTAAGGAAAACTACATATAAAAAAGAATTATATAAATATTAGTAGGTTTAATTTCAGGAAGACAGAATAACATTCAGTATATCATTGGTGTTAAAAACTAAATAACTAGGGCTGTGGAGATATAGCTTAGTTGGTAGAGTGCTTGCCCCACGAGCACAAGGCCCTGGGTTCGATCCCCAGCACCGCAAAAAACAACAAAGAAACTTACTACCTTATTTGCAGGGGGATGGTTGAATAAAATATGGTACAGACACAATAATTAATACCATTCAGGCATTAAAAAGAATGTTAAAGACCATGTTGGTACCTCAGATAATGTCTAGCACATTTTTGGATGAATTAAAGAACAGAGGTAATTTTTTTTTTTTTGTGGTTGTTTTGGGGCTGTTTTTCTTTGAGATGGGGGTCTCAGGCTGGCCTTGAACTTCTGATTCTCCTGCCCAACCTTCTGAGTAGCTGGGACTCTAAACATGTGCCAAGAGACATGGCAATAAGGACACAGACTTTAAATTATTTGACTTAAGATGACCAGATAACAGGGAAAAAAGCAATATTTAGAACAATTTGTATGGAATAATCCCATGAAAATACACGTTTGTGCCAAAACTTAAAAAAAAAATTTGACACTTACAATGCAGTAAATAAATAGCCTTGCAGCCTTAAAAAAATAAATAAAATAAAAGGGAAGGGGAATTATTCATAGAGCTAGTTGAATGGCAAAACAAGCATCAGAAGAACCTAGAGTTTTTGACTTAAAACTCACAGCTACTATTGTACCACGTAGTACATCAACAGTAGTAGAGGTGACAGTATCTCCCATGCCCTCTCTAGAAGAGTCTTCATTACAACTTCATCTCATTAGGACAAACCAGCCAGTGTCAAATATGTCAAGAAGGACCAGGTGTGGTGGCACACAGTGACAACAATGTCTACAGCCCTTTTTATTTTTAATTTTGAGATAGGATCTCACTAGTTGCTGAAGCTGACCTTGAACTTGTGTTCCTCCTGCCTCAGCTTCCCAGTAGCTGGGATTACAGATCTTTGCACCCCCACATGTGACTAACTTTTGTTTTAATTTAGATAATATTATAAAAGACAAAACTTCCATAGAGTTCAAAGCCAGCCTCAGCAACTTAGCGAGGCCCTAGGCTACTCTGAGTTGCTGTCCCAAAACTTAAAAAAACAAAAAAACTTCTATCAAGGGTACTGGTTAAGAACACAGGCTTAGGAGTCATACATAACCTGCTGTATAAAAATGCTGTCTTTCTAGTTACTGGCTGTGTGACCTTTATCAGTCACTCACATCTGACCCTCAGATCCAGAAAATGAAAAAAAAAAAAAAAAAAGTGCCTTTCAACTTAATATTCTAATGAAAATTACATGGACATAGAAATAGCAAGTATGCAGTAAATACTTTATGTATTATTATTTGTAACTGTCCCATCATAGAAATATTCCAAAGCTATGGGATTCTTCCACTTTTTTCTCTTAGAGAGGAAGAAGGGTGCTGGGGATTGAACCCAGAGCCTCTGCACATGCTAAGCATGTGATCTACCCCTGAATTACACCCCCAAACACCCCCTTCACTTGTTTTTATCCTCACAGAACATCCAGCGATGTGATGCCTCCTAGCACACTGCCCCAGCTTGATGTGGGCAAAGGGGTAGAGCATTCAAACAGAAAATAAAAACACTGCAGTGGTCAAAGGACCTCTCCTCTTCCCTGTTGCACAGCAACCACCCTAAAATTAACCTTAGATTGGACTTGCCTCTCACTGAGCCAGGACAAGAGATAAGGTGGTGAGTTGGAAGGTATTGGAGGAACAAGCCGAGGAGCCCTCTTCCCAGGTAATTCCAGCTGTGATCCAGCAATGAGTGTTAAACGTCTGAGATACTTCACCCTCCTTTTCTTACTCATTTATAAAATGGAGTATAAACTAATTTTATGGTGGAACTGTGAGGTTTTATGCATGAAAAGTAATTAACACTTAGCCTCCTAACACATAAATCCTGGGTGAGTGGCAATTACCCACTTCTTTAGGCTGGTTGGGGGCAGGCTAACAAGGAGAACCAAGTGTCAAGAGACTCAAAATTAACTCTGGTTTTATCACTAACCAGCTCTGGAAAACCAGAAAAATACATGTCTTCTCCCAGCTCCAGTTTACTCAACCCTTCTTGGAGCAGGGGGCACCATACATAGGGACAGGCACTATAAGATTGACTAGTCCTCTCAGGTATCCATCACTGAGAGACTTGAGGTCTGTTAAGATTTTCAAAGAGTACAAAACACCCCTGCAGGCACCTCAACCTAACCGGCTGGCCAGGATTTAAAGTGGTGGTCTCCAGGGGTGGCTCCCTGCCCCCCTTCCTTGCTCCTTTCCAAAACACATAGTTTGAATTCCTCTCTTATCAGATAGGTAATCGGCGTGCAGCCCAACAGAGCCAGCCTCCCAGGGCCTGAATCTGAAAGGAGCCTGAAATTCTTGTACTACCCCCATTCCACCCCCAACCACACACAAAGCAAGGCCCCGCCCTCTCCCTATCCCCTCCAAAGAGAAAAGGCCTTGGGGGGAGGGGCATGGCATGAGCTCCCCCAATAGAGCCCAGCCCCAGGAAACAAAGAGTTGACACTGGTTGGTTCTGGTGGTCAGATTCCTGGAGTTCCAAGGCGCAGATCCCCCTGTATTCTCTCCCCCTCCCCCACATTGGACAGGATCAGTTCCTCCCTTCCTCTCCATGTTGGGGTTATGGTCACAGTGGGGTGAAAGGATACAGAAACACCTCTCTTTCCCCAGTCTTGAGTTTGCCAAAGTCACCTCCAGTAGCCACCTTCCCTTCTCAGGCCTCCCCACCCCATACCTCCTCGTCTAACTAAAAAGAGGACCTCACCCCTACCAGGGTGCCTTCAGTCAAATCCTTCTTGCTGGAGCCTTAATTATCTATTCAAGCAAATATTTTAAAGGGGAGAAGTTGAGGAAGAGAGGAATCCCATCTTCCTTTCCCAATTTGTTCAAGTTAAGAAGGTGGGCAGCCTACCTGGGCCCACTGCACAGGTTAAGTTGGTAGAGGGAGTTGCACTTCCTTCCAGTGGTGGTTCGTACACCTTCTGTTCCCTTCTTAGTACCTCACTGACTGTCTCTCCCCTCTCCCCTACAGATAACCGCCCCTTCCCAGCAACAGCTTCTGCCAAAATGTGGAGATATGGAGCTTAGGGGTCACTCAGGAAATATGAAATTAAAAAGTTTAAGGTTCTGATTCTTTTAATCATGCCACAGCAAGGGATCAGACTTAGTGACACAAATCGGGTTCCTTCAACTAGATCACTGCTGATTTTAGTCACATTGTTCCCTCCCATATAAATGGCAACAGTCAGAATTTCAGGGTACTTGCTATAGTTCATGGAGTCCAAAATGGGTTCTCAGCTCTCCTGCAACACCCAGAATCACTCCAGTTCAAAGTTACCCAGTATGTCGCTCCCCTCAGCTCTAGGTTTCTAGCAGTACACAAGTATTTGAAGAACAAATTAAGTTCTCTAACATGCAAAATAACTGTTATTAATTGATGCTTACTGTAGGTTAAACAGTGTAACTCTTTTAAGCCTCATATCAAATTCATGTGGCAAGTCTTATGACCCCCCCATGTTACAGTTCAACAACACGGAGACTGAAGTCATAGTGAAAGGCAAGAGCTGCGCTGATTGCAAACAGCCTTAGCCAGCATGATCCAATTCAATGCAAATCACAGATCTCATTTCAAACTCTAGTAGAGGTAATAAGAAGCATCTAAAAGCCCAACGCGCTACTGCATGCCTGTAAATCCCAGCAACTTGGAAAGCTGAGGCAGAAGGATTCCAAGTTCAAGATCAGCCTCAGAAATTTAGGGAGACCCTGTCTGAAAATAAAGGGCTGGTAATGTAGCTTAGTGCTAAAGCACCATCCCTGGGTTCAATCCCCAGCTCCACACACACACAAAAAGCGACACACATAAAAGTAATTTTAATAACTTAGCCCTGTCATATCAGAGCTCTACTGGAGCTTCATTTCTGGAAGTAAGATTTTCTAGGAGTTAGGAACCCAACCACTTCACCAAGGACCAGTTATTTGGAGGAAGGTGGAAAAAGAGATGCCCAGAACCAAAGGCTCCCCCAACACCCTACCTCAGTGCAGCCTGGCCCACTGGCTCCTACCTACAGTTCTCCACCAGATGGTGCTGTGCATCAGCATGTGCAGAAGGCAAGCCTAGAAAGGGAGCCTAGACAGAAGGGACTGAGGGGTTCTGAACTGTGAATACTTATATGTCTATCTCCTCAGCTCCTTACTGTGATCATCTTGCCTTCTTCCATCCTTAGGATGAAGGAGTTGCAAGGATAGGGTGCCTAATGTGAACCCACCCCACCTCCACTTTGCTTACAGAATGCTGTGTGGGAATAAAGATTCCAGGAGTTTTATGACAAAAATCCATTCTTGTACTCTGCTGTATGGAAGAGCCATCACCATTTAATTCAAATGCCCTGTTTCCCATTTGAATTAAATAACTCCAACCTGGGATGCTGAAAATTATGTCCTATTCTTGGAAGTTTCCTCCTTCTTCCCCAACTCCTTCCACCCCTTGGACTAGTGCACACAGAATTATTGTTCATATCTGCAGAAAGAAGGGAGGTGTGATTGTTTCCAGAACAGTTTCTACATAAAACATGGATTCCAGTAGGGTAAGGTAAGGTGATTGAGTAGAAATGTTTGAGCAATAACACTGCCTTAGTAAGTCACTAAAAACCCTTTATCAGACAGGAAATAGTGTCACAAACCAACAGATAGAAGCTTCCTGGATTTGATGCTTCACTCAGGATGGTGGCATAGTCTTTACATGGGACATTGTCTAGAAAGTATGTCTACTTGGAGAAGGATCCCAAAAGATTCCATGATACCCAAATTAACACACAACTTATCAACGTTCTGAAAAATCAAGGGGATTTATTTCTAACCTGCCTTTTCCCATGAAGATGCAAATGTAGCTGGGTAGTAGAGTACTTGCCTGGAGCCTAGCAAACAAAAGGCCCTGGGTACTGGGCAAGGAAAAAACAAAAAAAAAGTTGGGAATGAATTATGAAGTCACCGAACTTGTAGCCTCCACTCCACCAACAAGAATCCTACTGGGCTCAGTTGTGGTACACCAACATTCATGGTGTCATAGTGTGCCTGGCCATATTCTAGTCAGTCTTGAAGGACAGCAGCTACCCGTCCCTATCTCTAGCCTTTTTCTCTGGAGCAGACCTCTGCTGACATGGATCCCGCGGTGTACTCCTGATTTACCAAGGTGCACAAGACCCCCTTCCTTTTTTTATTCATGCACTTGGTCCCCTCTCTTCATTGGTTAGGAGAATATAAGAGAAACACACCTATAACTAGAAATGAGTGAGGAATCAGAGGTGCAAAGTTAAAACCAGGTGGCTTTGAAAAAGGCCATGTGCCCTTTGAACCTAGACCCTGACAGAGGTTGCTCTCACCACCCCTCAATTTTCTTTCAAAAAAGCAGGCCATATGGCTTCAACACAATTTCAGCCTCAATTCCTGTCTCAGTATTGAAAAATGTTTTCTCCTAACCCTGTTTGGTCCCTTGGTCAACTATGGGCTACTCTTCTTGCTTAGTCAGAAAACCAGTTTAAACCTAGTATGGTTCCTAGGCACTATGTTAAAGCAAGACATTTTTTCTTATTTATGGAATTTCTACAAATCTTAGTAGTTTGGGTTTTGAGCCACAGGAAAGATGAGTTAAGTCAGAACTCTTAAAATGGCCACAGGGGTTTTAACATTCTTGGTGAATCTCCGGGAAATAGGAAGCAGTTTAGCTCTTTCTTGCTCTATTTTCCCTGTAGAATGGTTTCTCAACTGAAGGTGATTCTGCCTCCCAGGGGATATTGGGCAATGTCTGGAGACATTTGGTTGTCACGACTGAAGGGTACAACTGGCTTCAAGGGAACAGACACCAGAATTCTACTATACTTCCTAAAACGAACAAGACAAATCTCCACAATGAGGAATACCCTCAAAATATGTCAAATAGTGCTGAGGTCAAGAAACCTTGATTCAAGGGCTTGCCATCTACCATTATTATGATTCTTAAATTCCCCTAACTCCAGAGATTTTCTAGACCTAAGACCCGTGGCTGGTAAAAGGGGTGTTATAGAAATCTCTTTGCTTTGTATTTTTTCTCCTCACATTTATTTACTCCAGGAGTACATAATAAAGTACATGGAAGGGAGTCTAACAGTAGTTAACAGGGTGTTGGGAACATTACAAACCCAATCTCAGAAGAGTTTATAATTCCCTCTCCCTGGCAAATGTTACCTTAGGATCATTGTCCTTACCACCTCACCCCACCCCTAAGGTGCCCAAATGAGAAATTTTTAAAAAAGATTTCTTACCCTCTCCATTTCAGTAACTTTCCTTCCTTAGCAAACAATTTTTAGGAGTTATCCAGCAAATTTCCTCTGCCAGTAGGTTTCCAGAGAGGGATTTCAAATTACTAGCCTAACTTACTAAGGTGCAGTCTGTGGACCAGTCCAAACCCAGAGGCACACTATCATAAAGACCAGTTTTTGTCCTCTTTGACTAGAGTTGGGAGAGTGGGGATTAGGGAACAGATTCCAGCTCAGCTCCCTCCCTTATTCAACTGTTGGTCCCCTGGACATTCCAAGACCTTGAAGTTCAGTGTATCCAAGTTGGTCCCTGCTTTCTTCCATGATATCCAATTGTCCAGTTGTTCTGGATCCTTAGGGTAAGCCTGCTGAGGCACAGATTCCCATTCGATCAGTTAAGAGATCCAGAAGATCAGGGGATATATTCCCCTCAGTCCCTCCCTACTTAGCAGCCTTTGGAGGGAAGACAAGAAAATGTTGGATCTGACTCTTTTATTCCAACCTCCCAAAATTGGGGAAGCTGTCCAGTCTGTCTCCATACCAGGAAAGATTTTAATCTCTTTGTGATCAGATAAATGGGAGAGTGGGGGAGGCTTGCCACCCCGCTGAGGAGGGCCATTCAAAGCTGGTTCCTGTAATAAAGTGATTTAATAGATCTAAAGAGGCCAATTCCCTTCTTTCTCCCACAATTACTTCCTGTGGGTTATCATCCACATATGTAAATGAGATGGGGGGCAAAGCCACCAACCAGAAACTAGCTGTCTAATGGGGGGTGGTGAAGGAAGGGGCTGCAAAAGGGTAGTTAAGCTTCCCACTGCAGGTCCTTTTGGCAGATGTTCTAGAAGCCCAATGACCCTATGGTACTAACAGCTAACAGTAACCACTGTGTGTGTCCCTATCTCCCTGAATCCTGTTTTCATAGTTTCCCCACCTCAACCTCCTCACTGAGGACTGGAGACTTCTCTACTGCCTCCAACCGTCCACCCAGCAACTCCCTTCCCCACCCCTCCCCCTCCAGAATGCCATCCCTCAGGCTCCAACCCTTAATCCCCACATCCTCCTTTCCCCTCCCCCATGGCTCCTAAAGCCAACCTCCCCGAAGTAACCCCTCCCTGCCCGGCCTGGGTGTCAACCCACAGGGCCTGGGATTAGCAATTTTTTGTTTCCAGGTTCAGTTCCAACCATCATAGATGGAACCTGGCACATGCAGCAACTTCCTTTACTCCTGAGCTGGCGGCCCGGGATCACTACAATACCTCTAGGATATTAAGGGAAGAGAAGCCTGGGAGAGGAGAGAGACCAAGGTCTTTGGCTCCTTGTTTGAGGCTAGGAATGTTAGGACAGCAATCAATGGCTGTCTGGGGCCATAAATGCCAAGCTGAGGAGAATAGGTCCAGAGGCCAGCCTCCCTCCACCCCCAGCCCTGCGACACTGAATTTCACCCCATACTGTGCTGTCCTGCGTTAACTGAGAACTTGGGGTTGCACCGACCCAACTTCCTCCCAGCCTGTCCCAGGAATGTTAAGGCCTGGGCTCCTTAAGGTTTTTCTTCCTGGCAGAAGTTGGACAGCAAAGGCCTTAGTCTCGAACTGTAACGAATCTTCTAAAGGCGCTTTCAAGACCCCAGATGGATCCTTCAAGGATCTGCTAAACCTACCCAGGCCCCAGGGCCTGAGTTTTGGATGACCTCCTGGGTGAGGTCGGTATTAAACAGGGGACACGGTTGACTTCCCAGCTTTACGCCTTCGGGTCTGGTAACTAGTTCTCCTCACTCTCTCCCGCCCTCCGAGCTATATTCAGACGTTAAAGGCGCTGGGCGCCCGGCTCGGGCCCCGCATGTGCTTTCCTGGCCGGCCTGCTCGCCCTACCCCCACCCGCAAGCACAATACAACCTTAGTTTCTGCCACATGGGGTCACCTCTCTGCCCCCTGCCCTCTTCCCAGGGGAAAGAGGTAATAGACACGTGGTAAGCCGGAGGGGTTCCCGGAAGGGGGCGGGGGTACTGATAATCAGTGCTGCATCCCCCTCTCCCCAGGTTATAGTTAATGGGCCCTCAGAATTGGGGTGCTTGGGCAAAGATGGGGTCGCACAATGAGTCCCTGATCTTCAACCCAACAGCCGAGCTTGTCCGGCCACCCATAGATATGCGCTCCTAGTTCCTCTTTCCCCCAGCAAAGTTACCAAAATCAGTCTCACCTGGTGCACAAAGACGTCCACTGGGGGGTCGAGCGCGACCCCGGCGCGGGCGGTCATGGACAGGAAGCCGAACCCCATGCGCACGTTGAACCACTTACAGATGCCGGCACCGTGCAGCAGCTGCGGCTCGTCTGCTGCCCGGGCCGCGTCCGCCGGCGCCTCCTCGGGCGCCTTCTCCGCCGCTTTGGTGCAGCCACCTGGAGATAGGGAGGGCCGGACGCTCAGTTGGAGGGCCACAGAGGGTCTTCTCAGGATCCAGCCGGAAGACCCCAGTGTCCAGCCAGCGGTGTACACCCAGGACAGGGCATGTACCAGGCAGCTGGCGAGAAAAAACCTGTCCCGGCCACCACCCGCGCTCCCCAAGCTTACACCGAGGCCAGTGGAGCCCCGAAAGTTTTCCTCCTCTTCCCACAGCACGTTGCCGGGGGACACACGGTCGGACAGGCCCCTCCTCTTCTCTCCCTCCGCCCCCGCAGGTTCGGCGCGCACGCCACTGGGACTCCAGGGTTCCTTGCTCCAGAGATGGCCCCGTGAAGCAGGAAGCCGCGCCGACTTGGGGTACTACAGGCAGCCCGGAGGATACTTCCCCACCTCCCTTCTAATTGGCTCCTGGGAGCCCTGCACCCTAAGGTGTCCCCGACAAGTCCCGAGCTCGAACCTGCAAACTGCTGGTTGGACACCGAGCCCATGGTCGTCTGCTGAGCCCGTGGCCCCGGGCCCCTAGTCGGGCGGCTGCTGGCCCCAGAGAAGTCCGCAGGCAAAGGGGTGGTTCGGAGAAGAGGCTGCTACATCTTCCCCCGCACAATAGCGGTGGGAGGGCCCACGGCTTTTCAAAGGCTCCCAAATTCTAAAAGACAATGACCCAACCCCCCGCGGGCAGCCCCCTCCCCTCCCCTCCTTCTCCTTTCCCCTCCCTTTCCCTCTGGCTCCGACTCTAGCCCTCCCCCACCGCTCTGGTCTCTGACACCTCTGGGGTGTCCCTTCTCAGAACCTTGAGGTTTGATACCCCTCCACATACACACATCTGGAGATGGGGGTCGTCTGCCCTAGAAGTCTTGCGTACCCCAGAATTTGGGATCCTGCACTTTAAGGACTCAGTGGGGTCCCCAAAGCAGATACAGGTGGGGGACCTGGGGGGTTAGTTTTAAAACCACGTGACTGCTCCCACACACACTCACACACCACCCCCACCCCCCGCGCAGATAATTATACATTCCAGAGAGTTGGGGGAGGGAGGTGTGAGCCTGGTGGCGCTGGCCAATCAGAAACACAAACCACCTGTCAAGGGAGAAATGGATGAGCCCTCCCCCTCCCCCAGTCCTTGAGCGCCCCTCCCCCCTTCCCCCTTAGGCCTCTGAACTGACCCGGCTGCTTGGCGCTGACCCGCTCTCACCCCCCACCCCCGTGTGCTTAGATAGACCTGGAGTTCGGGACACTAAGAAGTCGAGGATGGGGAGCAGGGAAGAGGTTGTAGATCCCGCAGCGCTGATCTCCGGTCCTAACCAAAGCGTTGCCTCTCAAAGTCAGCCTGCCTGACTACAACTAAATGTCTGCCTCCTGGAGTTTCTGACTCGATGAGTTTTCTGGATATCCCCCAACTAGAATAGAGAAAGCTCTCCTAATGGAGCAAATGCGGTGCAAAGAACCCTTCCTTCTTTCCCTCCTTCCAAATCAGTGTCTAAAGTTGTTTTCAGGTAGAGCTCCTGGGAGAGCAGGAGGAACCAAAGAGCCTGGAAGTGTGTCCCTCTCTCACCAGTGCCCTCCCACCCCACCCCACCCCACCCCACCCCCACCCCTTTCCATCCATTGCTGGGAGAGGGACTGAGTGGGTTGGTGGGTGGAGGCACTTCCTCCTGTACTCCCGACACTCTGAGATTTCCAGACCCTCCTTGTCTCAGAATCACCATCCTAAAGTGTGTTACTGTCCCCGTCGCGGGGTTGGCGGAGGAACTGGACTAGAGGGTCTCCTCATTTGAAGAGGAAGCCTCCGTTCTAGGAGATAAAAAGGGTGGGCCAGGGGGTTGGCTACTGCCCTGGTCGGAGATGGACAATGGCCCGGGGCTCAGTGCACGGCCCTGGCCCTGCCCCTTCACTTCCGGTGCTCAGTTCAAACTGGACAATGCCAGCTCCGGCCAGTTCCCCTCCCCCACTGCCTCAACCCATTTAAAGGGACAGAGCCTGCTTTCGGGGGCATCCGCTTGCTGAGTTGCGTCTTCTCCACAAGTGTGCAGAACAACTCGTGGTTCTCACGCTGCAGCTATGTGTGTGTATGCGCGCGTGACCACGTGTGTAAGTGAGAAAGGGAAAGAGTGGGGGTAGGGAAGGGGAAGATGGGGTGGGAGCCAGGGATTGTAACGAGATTTCCTTCTCCTATGGAGTGCTCTTGACGAGACTAAAACTGGAGTGTAAAGAATGGAGGATAGGACTTTGGAAATAAAAAGGACTATGGGGACCCTTTCCTATTCAGCCTAAAAAATAAGTATCATTAACATACGTCATAAGTGTCCCACTGCCAACTGTAGACTGTAATTTAGATCTTTGAAGAATTCTCCGAGTTCTTTAGTCAAAGCCATTTTTACTTACGTAAGCTTCCCCGCTAAGAGTTTTATCTTCCCCGTTAGTAGCGCCCTTAAAATACATTTGTTCCCTGTACATCTTTTTCTAAGATTCAGAAGCAGGTGCCCGAGGTCGTCCGAAGAAGAGAAGAGAAAAAAGAGTGGAGCGCTGTGGCTTCGGGAAGTCCACCCCGAAGTGTTTTTGGGTTCTCCAGCAGGCGCGACTCGCGCCTCTGTCCAGGGTCCTGAGGCGCCTTAGCTCTGTCCTTGGTGCTGAACAAAGCCAGGTACTTGGCTCCCCGTTCCCATCTTTGAGAATGCCTTCTTGTATTCCCACCTCCAAGTCGTACCCAGAAAACCTGATTTCCTTAACCTCCCCATTGACACCGACATACTTCGTACTTGAGGCAGATGAAGAGACGTTATTGGACTCTAAAGAAAGGGCATTTTCAGTGATGCGCGATTATGTGAAAGTGGTGTGAGTATCTCAAGCTTCGCTTCAGAAAAACTTGTAGAACTCATGTGTCCATAAAGGGTAAGGAAAGAGTAGAGTTTTGTTTTGGTTTGTTTTTTGTCAAAGAAGACCAGACTAAAAAGGAAACTAATTTCTCCATTACTAATTTTCAAATAATTTCCTTATTTATTAGGTCATTTCATAAGACCACAGGTGTTGGATCAAATTACCCATGTTTATTACAGCTCTGTGACCTGGGGCAATTTCCTTAACCTGTATGTGCCTCAGTTTCCTCCTCAGTCTAGTGGAAATAATGAGAATGTTTAGCTCTCAGATACATTGTGAGAATGAAGTTAGATTGTGTAGGGAAATCTTTCAAACTACTGTCTGACATATAGTTAGTTCTTTCTTCCCATCCCCCCACCCCGTACTTGAGTTTGCACCACTGAGTGACATCTCCAACCTTTTCTATTTTTATTTTGAAACAGAGTCTCACTCAGTTGCCCAGATTGTGAACTTGTGATCCTCCTGCATATCTGGGATTACAGACATGTACCACCAAGTCTGTTCAGTTCTTAATAAATATAAACTATTACTCTTATTATAGCAAATGTTCATGCTTGTTTCTATGATCTGGAGTCTACTGGATCGTTTGCATCCCTGGGTAGTGGGACCATTCATGTGTTTTTCTTACCTTCCCCCACAGTTTTTGCTAGAACAATGCCTGGTCCACAGAAGACACCTAAAAAGAGATTTAATGGAAAAGTGAACCTTAATAAAATAGTCACAATTCTTATTCTCCTAGGTTGCCTCTTCCAATTTCATTTCCAGGAGAACTCAATAGGAGGTCAGGTTCTCATTAAGTTGCATATGTGGGGACAGAGGATGCTTTAGCAAGGAACACACAAGGCTCCCAACATATTTGATTCTTCATTCTCAAGGGGGTTGTCCATGTTGGAGGCATGACTCCTGACTAAACCTTCTTCCTCCTTTGGTACCCCATTGCAGTAAGTGAAAACTTATTGGGTACTTACAGTGATTCAGTCATTGTACTAATCCACAAGTTTGGTGGAGGAATCAGATAGGTAATATGCATTAAGCAATATAATGATGTTAAAAAAAATAAGTAAAAGCCTGGTGTGATGGCACATTCCTGTAATCCCAGAAACTTGGGGGGTTGAGACAGAAGGTACTCAAGTTTGAGGCCAGCCTTAGCAACTTAGTGAGACCCTAAACAACATGGAGAGACTCTATCCCAAAAGAAAAAATAAAGAGGGCTGGGATGTAGCACAGTGGTAAAGTGCCACTGGATTCAATCCCCAGTACCTAATAATAATAATTATTAATATAAGAAGAAACAGTCCCACCTTCCAAGAAGTAATGGTCTAGTTAAGAAGACAAGACCTAATATAGCTAAGTATTACAAGTTTCTTATATACTGGTTTCTGAGGGTAATAATATCTAGGTAAAAGATGGGAAAGGGAACTTTATTTATTTATGGTTCTGGGAATTGAATCCAGGGGTGTTCAACCACTGAGCCACATCCCCAGCCCTTTTTATTTATTTTTTTTATTTTGAGACAGAGTCTTGCTAAGTTGCTTAGGGCCTCACTAAATTGTTGAGGTTGGCTTTAAACTTGTGATCCTCCTGCCTCAGCCTCCCAAGCTGCTGGGATTACAAGTGTGTACCACCACACTGAGCAAGAAGACACTTTAGACAAGGCAAAGGTGTCTAGTATCAACACAAAGAACACCTCCTGCTTAAGGTACATTGCTAAGTTCCTTTTGTGTAGGTTCATAACTCTAAAAATAAGAATTGGAAGAGATCTTGGTAATAATAACAATGCACTCAGCAATTAAATATTTATTGAACATTTCCTGCATGACAGATGTCATTTTAAGTGTTGAGACTACATCAGTAAGCATCACAAACAAAATCCCTGTCTTCATGGAATTTACATTCTGGTAAACAATAATAATAACTGCTATTCTTTATCAATAATAAAGGCAGGGGCTGGGGATATAGCTCAGCAGGTAGAGTGCCTGCCTCGCAAGCACAAGGCCCTGGGTTCAATCCCCAGCACTGCAAAAAATAAATTAATTAATTAATAATAATAATAATAAAGGCATGTTTTTGGTTTTTCTTTCTTTGCAGTACTTGGATTGACCTCAGAAGAGTTCTACCTATGAACTGCATCCTCAGGTCTCATTTTATTTTTATTTTATTTTATTTTATTTTATTAAGACAGAATTTCACTATGTTGCCCAGACTGGCCTCCAACTTGCAATTTTCCTGCCTCAGCCACCTGAGCTGATGGAATTACAGGTGCACACCTCTACACCCATCAGTAAAGGCAATTTTCTTATCTCATTCAAGTCTTCCAGTAACTCTGAAGAATACGTATTAAATTTTCATTTCATTGGAGAGGAAACTGAAGCTTAATGAATCAATACATTTTTCCTAATGTTGCTCAGTTAATACACGGCAGAGGCAAATTTTTACCTACACTTTCTTGACTCCAAAGCCCACATTATTTCCATAATTCTAGTATGTTGTTATCATTACTGGTGCTGTCCTCATTTACGAATGAGGAAAAGGATATGCGCAGGCAAACACAGAAGTGGAGGGTTGGGTGTAGTGTCACATACCTGTAATCTCAGTGACCAGGAGGCTGAGGCAGGAGGATTACAAGTGTGAGTCCAGTCTGGGCAACTCAGTGAGACCCAGTCTCAAAATAAAAGAATAAAAAGGGCAAGGGATGTAGCTTAGTGGTAGAGCACCCCCAGGTTCCACCCCAGGACTACAACAAAAAACAGGTACAAGAGCTGGAGTTGTGGCTCAGTGGTAGAGTGCTTGCCTAGCACGTGTGAGGCACTGGGTTTGATCCTCAGCACCACAAAAGAAAATAAATAAATAAAATAAAGATATTTTGTTCTTCTCCAACTAAATTTTTTTAAAAACAGCTATGAAAGGGAACTATATATTAAATAAAATCGGTAAATATTAGGACCCAAGGTTGTGACTCCTTTTCTCTGGGCTATGGTTGTAGCCTGTTATTTCCATTGATTGCCCACCCCAGAGTTCCTTGGCTTCCCATATCAAAGATCTGATCAGAGCCAAAGCAGGTCCTCTCCTGGGCAATCATCTATACCCAGCTCCCATTTCAGAAGTTATTTTGAGAACTCTGTGTAGAGTCCAGGTGGTGTTGTAAATTCAAAACTCTATCTGTTAACATGAATGATGGTGTGCACTTGAGAAAACAATTTCCTACAATATGTATTTCAAAATTTCAGTTCCAGCCAGACATGGTACTCATGCCTGTAATCCCAGCTATTCAGGAGGCTGAGGCAGGAGGATCTTGTTGGAGCCAGCCTCAGCAACTTATCTCAACCCTGTCTCAAAATAAAAGATAAAAACTACTTGGATGTAATTAATTTGTAGAAAACCCCTGGATTCACTGCCCAGTACTGAAAAAAAAAAAAAAAAAAAAACAGTTCCAGGGGATGATTAATACATCCTACCATTGAAAGAAATATTACAGTGCAATCATTTAGAAAATGGGATAGTGTCTGTTTGCTATGTAGTATGGCGATGTGCTCTGGGATTCCTCACGGGGGAAATACGATGTGTTGGCGTTTCTGTTCATTTATCTGTTCACGCACTCACTCACCTGACATATTTACTGAGCATAAATTAGGTGTCAGCTGGCACTGTTTGAAGCACTGGGGATATATCAGTGAACAAAACAGATAAAATCCCTGTCCTCATACAGCTTACATTCTAGAGGAGACATACAATAAACCCAGAGTTAAGGAAAATGTGTGGCATATGTTCTTCCAGGATATTCCTCAAGAAAGGCATCTGGTTTTACCATTTTAATGTAAAATGAGAATTGATTTAGATGTTAGGAAAAGGTTTCTTCCAGTTCTGAAATTTTGAAGTAATGTGAGTGTGTATGTGTGTGTGTGTATGTCTGAGAGAGAAAGAGAGAGAGCCCATTCCCAATCACACCGAAAATAACTTGTTTTCATGCCACCCTGTCATCTTCATCCCACTTCAGGGACAAGGGCCTCCTCCATCAAGCGGGACTGTGCACCTCTCACCTCTCAGGCCTCTTGAATTGGCAGGAGGACCAGCCAAGGGAGCCCCCTTCCTTCTTTCATCTGCTCCCCATGCCGGCCCTGCTTCACAGAGCAAGACGCCAGGCACTTGCTTTCACCAATAATGGCTTCATTAGATTGAAAGGAGATGAGAGTGACCTCAATGAAATAGACTTCCTGACCCCAGCTGACCTCTGACCCTCACCCTGACAGCCTCTAAATCTTTTCCTTCTGACACATCCCCCACAAGGTATAGACAGGAAGAGAAAATGATGAGTGTGCGATAGTGCACTGTCCAGCCACTGTAACTCCAGGTGTCCTCTATGGTGAACTCCTGAGAGCCGACTATAATTTCCCTCATGGCTGCTGATCCTTTCAGTGATCCTCACCATGACTCTAGTCTGGACTGCACGTCACAACCCATCCAGCTGTCATTCACCTGGTGTCCGTTTGTTTGTATCCAATGGTTGTCATGTACCAGAAGGCAGAGTGTCTAGCCAAAATGCTGTCATTCCCCAAATGCTACTTTAGCCTTGGTTTTTAATTCACTTTCCCCTGACTCGGAAGTTAGCATTTATTGCATGATGATTATACCACAACCATGAACTAAAAGCTGTGTGTATTGTCTCTTTTGACCCTCCACCATTTTAATATGCTTGACATTTTCCTGGAAATGAAACGGAGACTTACTGAAGTTAAATGACTTGCCTCAACTTATAGATCACAAAGGGTGGATCCCAGGTCTAGCTCATTCCAATATTCTTTACTTTTTTAAAAATAGTTAACATAGGAATAAAAAAAAATCAATGGGTATCGAAAGAATTATACTGAAAAACAACAGTCCCCTGGACACCCCACCCCCTCCTCTCCCTTGAGGCCGTCTCTTTGAACCATTTCTTCCAGAGAATATTTCCATATCTCTGAATATTCAATATGCATGTATGTCTATTCCTTGATTTATCAATTTTAGATATTATCTATTGATTTCCTGTTATGATAAATGAGAACTTACCCTCTTACCTCCCAAGTACAGTTAAATCACCATTTCCAACTAAATTGATCACCAATGTTTACTTTGTCATGGTCACAGAAATGTTCACCTGTGCTGCCAAGTAGTAGAGTAAGATGAAATTTCTCTTCTTATACTACGTTTTTAAATTTCCCTCTAACTACTATCTTTCTCTTCCTCACACTGTGTGACGGAAGTATCCTCAATTATTTTCAGTCTCCATGACATTACCCTTTCCACTAAGCCTTCATTTTCCTGGGGCTTCTTTCCTGAACCACACCATCTTGGTTCTCCTCCAGGCTTGCTTTCCAGTGGTGATTTGGAGCTGCTTCTCACTGCTTTTCTGGATTACATGGTTTCTTGGTTCACAGGTAAGGAGCATATTCTCAAGCACTGCTCAAGAGAGGATGTATGGGCTGGGTGTAATAGTTCACGCCTGCAGTCCCAGTAACTCAGGAGGCTGAGGCAGGAGAATGGGGCGTTCAAAGCCAGACTCGGCAATGGTGAGTCACTAAGCAACTCAGTGAGATCTGTCTCTAAATAAAATACAAAATAGGGCTGGGGATGTGGCTCAGTGGTCAAGTGCCCCTGGGTTCAATCCCTGGTATACCAATTGCCCCCCTCCAAAAGAAAAGAGAGGATGTGTGGGAGTGAAGGTCCTAAACCTCACACATCTGAGCTTGTTATTTTCCCCTTACTCTTTGATGGTTCCAAAGTTATGCTCTTAACCATTCTGCTTTGCAGACCTTAGTGAAATGAAGAAAGACATCTACTTGCTTAGAGGACATTGATATTAGAGGTGTTTTTTCTAGATTCTGAAATCATAAGCCCAGAGTTGCTATCAAATGATGATAACTAGAAGGGCATGGTGGCATATGGCAGTAATCCCTGCTACTCGGGAGACTGAGGCAGGAAGATCACAAGTTCAAGACCAGCATGGGCAATTTATGAGACCTATCTCAAATTTTAAAAAAAATGGCTGGATATGTAATTTAGTGCCTTTAGGTTCAATTTCCAGTATCAACCAACCAATCAATCAAATCCTCACATCAAATTTATAAGCTAGCCATGGTTATATTCTCATTCTACAGATGAAAGTGAGACACAAAAGGCTTAAGTAGCTTATTCAAAGTCACAGAGTGATAGGTTTCAAGCCCTGGTACATTGACTTTGGAATCAGCATTTGGAGTCAACACTCAATACTTTTGTCAGCAGAAGCTCAGGCATTAGTATTTCAGGCCTTGTCTTCTGTCCACCCCATTTTGTAAATGTGGAAATGTGACCTAACAGTGACTTGCTCAAGTTTCCATAACTGCTAAATAACAAGAATTAGAAATTCAAAACCAGGTTTCTAGCTTCCTGGTATATGTTGTGTGTGTGTGTGTGTGTGTGTGTGTGTGTGTGTGTGTACAAAACCCAAGATTTTACATAGACCTGACAAGCTCTCAACCACTAAGCAACATCCCCAGCCCCCTTTTTTTTTTTTTTGGAACCAGGGATTGAACTCAGGGACACTCGGCCACTGAGCCATATCCCCAGCCCTATTTTGTATTTTGTTTAGAGACAGGGTCTCCCTGAGTTGCTTATGGCCTTGCTAAGTTGCTGAGGCTGGCTTTGAACTCGCGGTCCTCCTGACTCAGCTTCCCAAGTCGCTTGGATTACAGGCGTGCGCCACCACACCTGGCCCCAGCCCCTTTTATTTTTTATTTTGAGACAGGTCTCTCTTAGTTGCTTAGGGCCTTGCTAAGTTGCTGAGGTTGGCTTTGAACTTGCAATTCTCCTGCCTCAGCCTTCCGAGCTGCTGGGATTGCAGGCATGCACCACAGTGCCCCACACCTCTCTTTCCTTTCCTTCCTTCTTTCTCTCCTTTTCTTTCTTTTCTTTTCTTTTTTCTTTTTGTGGTGCTGGGAATTGAACCCAGGGCTTTGCACAAGCGAGGCAAGTGCTCTACTATTGGATTACATCCCCTGCCCTGCTGCCCTCAGCATGTTCCTGTCAGTCAGGAAATTCCCTTTTAATCTGGGAATGTGGTTTCAAATTCATATTTCTCCCCTCACTGTTAGGTACAGGAGAAAACTAGTAGAGAAGACAGGCATATAACAGGACAAAAGCAGCAAAGTGTGACTGGGACGAATAATAGAGGTGTTTGTGTGAAGTACTTTGGAAACACTGAAAGCTCACACATGCTGTAAATTATGAATAATTTCATAGACCCACTGAGCAAGGCAGTGCACACTTGTAATCCCAGCTACTTGAGGGGCTGAGGAAGGTGGACCACAAGTTCAAGGCCAGCCTGGGCAACTTAGAGAGACCCCATCTCAAAATAAAACAATAAGTGCTGTATCTCAGTGGTAGAGTACTTGTCTAGCATGACCAAGGACCTAAATTCAATCCCTAGAACACACACACACACACACACACACACACACACAATCACACACAAGCTTTACAGAGGAGGTGGCATTGGGTCAGACCTGTATACAGTTTTTTCTTTTTTCTTTTTTATTGGTCTTTATTGGATTTTGAAAGCTAGGGAGGGCAGGGTGTCCTAGAAGAAAGGCACAGCAGAAATGAAAGCAAGGAAGCTTAAAAGGCTACAGCTTCTTTGAGGAACAACCTCAAAGTTTGGTCCCACATGGGAAGTCCTCCATGGGAAGTCCTCCATAGAGGAAGGAAGACATATAGAGACCTGTATTCATTCATTTTGTCTTCAATGACACATTCACCCAACATTTTATCAGTAATAGTGATAGAATGTATGGTGAGAACATTTTTGGGTTTTGTTTTTGTTTTCATATTGGGAATTGAACCCAGGGATACTTAACCATTGAGTCACATCCCCAGCCTTTTTTTCTTTATTCTTTTTAAATTTTGAGACAGGGCCTCACTCAGTTGCTGAGACTGGATTTGAATCCATGATCCTCTTGTCTCAGCCTTCTGAGTTACGGGGTTTACAGGTATGTGCCACCATGCCTGGCAAGTTTGGGGTTCTGATCCCTAACTCCCCATGTGACCTTGAACAAATCTCTCCTTCTCTGGACCCCAACTTCCCCTCTATCAAATGAGGGGGATGGATTTCTTTTTTTATTTTATTTTATTTTTTTTGTGGTGCTGGGGATTAGAACCCAGGGTTTTGTACTTGCAAGGCAGGCACTCTATCAACCCAGCCCCAGGGGGATAGATTTCTGATCTCAGGTTTCTACTGCTCAGTACCTTTGTGATGTTTACAGATTAAGACCATGACTTATATCAAAGTATCCCAATTCCTTTCCTTTAGACTAAGGAGGAAAAATAGCATCTGTGAACTTCCATGTGCTAGACATAGCCCGCTCCAACCACCCCGTGATGGAGAAGAGAAAAATGAAGTTTAAAGTGTTCAAGTAACTTCCTCAAATTCCCCCATCAAGTAATCATGCGCGCATGCATACACACACACACACACACACACACACTCACACACACACACACTAACAAGGGCTGACAGGTAGGCTTACTATTAGGGTCATGTAATGCCCCAACAATTTCCTACTGTGGCAATTATTGTCTTCATCTTCAAAATGAGGACAGAGGCTCAGAGATTAAACAACTTTCCAGGGCAACATTGACAAGAAGCAATCCACCCAGGTCCACCCAGTGGTGCAACTTTTTCTCCTATCTACTAGGCTTCACTACATTTCCGTGATATCAAGAGAGAACACCAAAACCCACATAAGTCCTCCTAGAGTCAAGGCCTCCAAATGGCCGGGGACTGTCCCTTCCTTCCCTCTTCTTATCACTGGATCTCTCTGGTTTGGTCATGGTGGAGGAAGAATAACAGAAAGAGGCATGAAGCTGTCCATTCTCCTCTCTGGCCTGAGTTCTGAGCACCCGGAGGTTCTAAAGAGATGACCCCCTTCTGTTTTGTTAAAGCACGGGGTATGGAGTGAAGAGAGTAGACACACAAGATCCTAGGTTCCAAGACTCTGAGTCAAAGGAGCCTTGTAGACCGGTTGACCCATCTCATACCCCAAGCTTGACATCTACTATTTTCTAGGTCAGTTTGCAAACTTTTAGCAGCAGGGAGCTAGCTTCCTGCTTCTGGATGCCCTGCCCATCCAGCCAGAGTGGGATGATTAGAAAGTTCTTTCACTGAACCGAATCTGATTTCTGCAGACTCTTCCCACTGTGGTCCTTAATATAAGTCCCCTCCCTCTTCTGCAAGACTCTGGGGTCATGCTTTCTGTTCGAACTTTAGTCTCACCCTTCCCCACTTGTGTGATCTCAGACAATTTTCTAAAAAGCTTGATGCCTCAGTTTTGGTGAATTTCCCACTGACCTTCTGGAGGTCAGCCCAAAGCCACGTTGACCCTAACCCCACCTGCTGTGATCCGCAGCCCCTTTTCGTTGGACATACTGCTCTTTGCAAGGTTTTCCCAAAGGCGAAGCATTTTTCCTGTTCTTTATCTCACTAGACCCTAGAAAACAGGGCTGTTGGAAAAGGAGGAAGGCAATGTGGTCCTGCCCTCAGTACCAGCCTTACTTCCCACTTTATACTCCTTGAGCTCCCTGTTAGTTCTATTGGGAGTAATGTTCCCTGGCTTTGGATACAGTTGGTTCTTCCTGGCATTTTCCCCCCCTGCTGACACTGCGGATTGAACTTAGGGGTGCTTTACCACTGAGCCACATCCCCAGCCCTTTATTTTTTAGTTTGAGGCAGGCTGTCACTAAGTTGTTGAGACTGGCCTTAAACTTGTGATCCTCCTGTCTCCTCCAACTGCCCCCAGCACAGGGGTTTGTTTCCGTTACTTTCAATTTGCTGATCACTATTTATTCTTTCGATTTCAATGAAGATGTTGCTTTGTCCTTTCTAGGGATCAGTTTGGGCCCTCCACCCCAACTCGCCTATCCAACACCCCTTCCTGGGTTCCTGTAGCCTACACTTCCATGACAGAGCACTTGCCCCACTGTGTTTTATATGCTTGTCTGTTTTCTTTCTCACTGGTTACTAGGGTGTCAACTCCATAAGCCAGGGTCTGTGTCTGTCTTGTCCATCGTGTCCAGCACACAGACAAAGCTTGGCATAGCATAATTCCTTATTAAATGTTTGTTGAATGAATAAATACATATACGACTTGCCTGAGATTCCACAGTTAACAATATCTCAAATGAGAATTTAGGTTTTATTTCCAAGTACAAGAATTCTTTTTTCTAATTTTAGTCATGTATTTTACATATTATAATATATCCAACATATTATTGTTTCAACATGTATTCAACATAAAGATATTAATAAATTTTTTTACATTCTTTGTCACACAAAATTATTTTTTATAGCTTTTATTGGTGCATTATAAATACAAGTGGGATTCATTGTGACATTTGCACATGCACATAACAATTTGATCAATCTCATTCTCTGGTACCTCCTGCTCTTTCCCTCTCCTCCTCCCTCCCCCTGACCCCTTTTCACTACTCTTTTGGTCTTTCCTATTATTATTTTAAAAAATTAGTGCATTATAATTTTATATAAAAGTGGGATTCATTTATATATATTTGTACATGGACATAGCATAATGTGCTCAATTTTGTTCCCATCCAAGAATTCTTTTTTTTATTAAAATAAAACCCCAAAAAACAAAAAACAGAGTCTCCTTGAATTACCCAGGGTGGCTCAAACTTGCAATTCTCCTGCCTCATCCTCTCAAATAGCTAGGATTATGGGCATGTGCCACAATGCCCAGTCCCAAGAATTTTTTTTTACATCTTCTGAACTTAACCTAATTTGTGCCCTGAACCTCTACTGTCAGCCCTATCCTCACTCAATTCCTTGGAATCTTAGATTTGTTAGCTGCAAGGGATCTTAGAGCTTGTCTGATTCAATTGTTTCATTTTATAGACAAGAAAACTCAGAATGATAGGGTTAAGCGTTTCTCCCAGGGCCACACAGGAAACAGTGCCATCCTTCCTGACACTCCACTGGTGCTTTTCCTGTGGGTTCCCCACTGAGTTCGTAGATTCCCAGGGCTTTGCCTTGTGAGTGGGGGTAGTAGTAAATAGTCCCTGCTTCATTGCTCCCTGGCTACCCAGACACCCAATGGTCTATTCTGAGACCGTTTGTGAGGACAGGCTGGAGAAAGGTTGGGTGTGTGTGCAGGATCTTGGGGAGCCAATGACACGGACATGAAAACCAGACTGCAGCATATCCCCACCCTTGTGGGGTCCTTGGAGGCTCCCATGGTGGCAACGCCACTTCTTCTGTCCCTGAAGCTGACCTTTGGGGCCAGAGATCAATAACTTGGACTTTGGCTTCAGTCCCCTTTTGCCCCCCAGTGACCACAGGCTGCTCAGAAGAGCTAGCAGGACTCAGGGTCATTAAGTAACTGTCACTCTTCCTCAGCTCCACTTGGGGGCATGGCTGGGGGAGGGACCAGGGATGGGAACCAGATGGAGAGACACAGGTGTGGTCTGTTCTCTAGTTCTCACTGCAGGAGGGGCGACCTCCATCTCCCCTTGACCCCCTCCCCCGCCCACTTCTCCTTTTGACACTGGTTAAGGAGATTTCTTCCTGTCCTCTCCACCCCAGGCTGAGGCCTGACTCCCCACACTGGCCTCCTACATTCCTCACCACCCCCACAGTTGGCCCAACCTCCTTCTATAAGCCTCTCCCTTTCCACTATGCTCAAGCGGCATAAACTGGGGTATTTAACTCCTTTTCAGTCTAGGCAATAGCTGGGAATTTCTCATTCACCTTTTCTAAATATTTCATCCCAGGAGTCTTCTCCTCAATTATGTCCCCAACCCCACGTGGATCTGTTGAGCCATGGTTCCTGTTCTGCCATTTTTTTGTTTGTTTGTTTGGCAGTACTAGGAAATGAACCCAGAGGTGCTTTACCACTGAGATACGTCAACCAGCCCTTTTTATTTTATTTTGAAACATGTTCTCACTAAGTTGCGGAGGCTGACCGTGAATTTGTGATCCTTCTGCCTCAGCCTTCCCAGTTGCTGGGATTACAGGTGTGAGCCCCTGCTACTGGCTTCCCGTGTACTTTTAAGCTGGTCCCTGTTTCAGAAGCACAGTCACCTGCCTCTCACCCCAAGAAACTTCCCAAGTCCCTGCCCACCCTTCCTTATCCACATCCACACCAGTGCCCTAGCCAATCACTTCTGATTGATTGATTAGGGAGGAGGGGAAACGAGGATCGATGCAGGTCTCTGGTCCTATTCTTATTCAAAATTAAAGGTCCAGAAGGGAGGGGTATTAATTGTGGAAAGGGGAGGGCAGTGGTCACTATGCTTGGGCTAAGGTGGTCTGCAGCTTGAGGAAGACGGGTATAGAAGTCAGACTCTTGGTGGTAGGGACAGATGCTCTGAAGTTTGTGAGTTGAGAGAGGTAAGAAGGCATAAGTCAGCACATGCGATGGGGGTTCCCAAGACTGCCCCGAAGATAGAAAATTTACCACCCCATCCATCATTCTCCCTGGCTCAGAGAGAACTTCCTGGGTCCCTGATACTCTCAGTGTTCGGCAGGGGGCGCTCATTCCCCACATGACCCCTTTCCTCTTCCACCCTAACCAAGTTCCTTTGTTCATTCATTCATTTGAAAATATTGTTTGGGTGCCACTGTGTGCCAGGCACTGTGCACCTCAGATTATGCCTTACATTGGAAAAATACAAGCATGAAAAAGAGACACACAAAGTTCAGACCTCGTGTCGCTGGCAGGGTAGGGTGACAGTGAATGAATAATTGTAGTCATTTAATTTAAGGGAAAGGAGATCAGACAAAGCCTTCCTGAGAAATGGACTTTTAAACTAAGACTTACCAGTTGCCTAAGGCTTAGCCAGGTGAAAAGGTGGAAAAGGGGGCAGCGATGGGCTGTTGTGGGAGGGTGGGAGCTCAGACTGAGGGAGCAGTTTTCAAAGACCCTGAGGCAGGAAAGATCAGGGCCCCTTTGGGGGGAGGGAAAGAAGCCTGGTAGGGCTGGCTTCAGCTTTGGTCAGAGGTTTAACCCTTTCTATTGCAGAACCCTGGGGCTTGCATAGCCACAGCTGGGGCCTTCAACTTTCTAAGGCTCAATTTTCTTGACAAGGGCTATTATTTACTTATTTATTTTATCAGAGAAGGGAAAGAGAGAAAGGTAGAAGATCTCTGGGGCTTTCTGGAATAATTGAGTTCAAAACTTTTCTTCCAGAAGTGAGTGGGGTCAAAGGTAGATTTAGCTTAAACTTCAGGTCACCTCCCTGGGAGGAGTGAAGTACTGTACACAAATGAGAAATTTTAATCATAGCTGGACACTTGAAATGCAATATAACCAGTGGTTAATCTCTTAAAAAGTAGTATAGAGGAGTATCAGCAATTAATATAAATATATAATATTGTGGCATTTTCCAACATTTATTTATTATCGAGCTTTGAATATTTATAATTTTTTTTTTTTTTTTTTTTTGCGGTGCTGGGGATTGAACCCAGGGCCTTGTGCTTGCAGGGCAAGCACTCTACCAACTTCACTTGGGGTACATATTTTATATTTTATATTTATGATCTTGCATTCTGTTTTTTGTTTTTTTGTGGTGCTGGGAATTGAACCCAGGGCATTATCTATCTTGCATTCTGGTTTTTGTTTTTTTTTTTTGATGTGCTGGGGATTGAATCCAGGGCCCTATGCATGTGAGGCAAGAGCTCTAACAACTGAGCTATATCCTCAGCCCTGCATTTTGTTTCTTAAAAAGGGTCCCCAAATTGTAAAAGCTCTCAGTCCAATAAAACCCAGAATTTGGGGCTGGGATTGTAGCTCAGTGGTAGAGCGCTTGCCTAGTATGGGTGAGGCACTGGGTTCAATTCTCAGCACCACATATAAATAAACAAATTAAATAAAGGTCTATCAACATCTAAAAATATTAAAAAAAAAAAAACAACAACAGAATTTCTGAGTGTGACTCCAGAGCCGTGTCCATCCATGCAAACCTTAGCTGGCCTCTGGACACTTATTCTCCCAATGATTAATCTCTCCTAGCCCTTGATCCACACCCATTGGATGAGTGTGGCCCATGGGTAATGGGGATGTGGAGGGGCCCTTTGGTTTTCATGGAGAAGCATGTTGAGGGGCACAGATAATTAGAGCTGTCTTTCCCTAACTTGTCTTGAGCTGGGCCCCTAGAAAAGAAGCCATCTCAAAGTATCCAAGTTCTTGTGTGTGTGTGTGTGTGTGTGTGTGTGTGTGTTTTGCTGGGGATGAACCTAAGGCCTCATGCAGGTTAAGTACACATTCTACCACTGAGTATCCCCCCAAGCTCTAAACTTTTAATCTTGAAATAATTTCAATTTATAGAAAAGTTACAAAAATAGTAAAAGAATTCCTTTATACCCTTCTTCCAAATTGTCGAAATATTACAAATATGCTTCATTTGCTTTTTCTTTTTCTGAGGAAATAAACATATTTACTCAACTATTTCATAGTAAGTTGCAGACATGATGCCTCTTTCTTTACTTCAGAATGTGTCTCCTTAAAAAAGAAGGCCATTCTTCGCTGAGCATGGTGGCATGCACCTGTAGTTCCAGCTACTCGGGAAGGTGAGTAGAGAGGATCCTTGAGCCCAGAAAAGGGAAAGAGGGACATTCTCAAACATAATCACATACAAATGTCAAAATCAGGATAATGTAATACAATCTACAGGTCTCCCTCAAATTTTTCCAATTGTCCTTCTGAGGTTCTAGCAATATCCTTTGTTGTCCAAAATCAATTTAGGATTTCTCATTCCATTCCAACTTCATATTTTCATCTCCTTAATCTGGAACAGTTTCCTGGTTTTTGTCTTTTATGACCTTGATTTTTAAAAAATGATAGAACAGTTATTTTGTAAAATGTCCTTCAATTTGGATTTATTTAATGTTTCCTCATAATTAGATTCAATGATGCATTTTTGGCAGGAATACCACAGAAGTGATGTATCTTTCTCAGGACATCATATCAGGAGGTGCCTGATGTCAATTTGTTCCATTATAGATGATGCTGAGCTTGAGTCACTTGGTTGAGGTGGTGTCTGTCAGCCTTCTACAATGTAAAGTTACAGTTCTCCCTTTGTAATTAATAAGAATCTTATAGGGGCCGGGCGTGGTGGCGCACGCCTGTAATCCCAGCACTTGGGAGGCTGAGGCAGGAGGATCCCAAGTTCAAAGCCAGCCTCAGCAACTTAGCGAGGCCCTAAGCAACTCAGTGAGACCCTGTCTCTAAATAAAATACAAAATAGGGCTGGGGATGTGGCTCAGTGGTGGAGTGCCCCTGGGTTCAATCCCCAGTACCAAAAAAAAAAAAAGCATCTTATAGGGACATTTGCTGAGATTATGTAAATACCTTGTTTCTTATCAAACTTTCCACAAGTAGTTTTAATGTCCACGATTTAATCCTTCATGAATCTATTATAGTTATTATTGGTGCTGGGGATTGAACCCAGGGCCTACCACATGCTAAGCACATGCTCCACCACTGAGCTGCACCCCCAGTCCCTTGACAAGTGGAGATTTTGTGTGTGTGTGTGTGTGTGTGTGTGTGTGAGATTTGTTACTGGAGATTGAACCCAGGGGTGCTCTACCACTGAGCTGCATCCCCAGCCTTTTTCATTTTTGAGACAGGGTCTCCTTAAGTTGCTGTGGCTGTTCTTGAACTTGCAATGCTCCTTCCTTGGTTTCCTGAGACTACGGGGCGTGTGCCATCATGCCCCACCCAAATGATGATTTTCTTTTTTCTTTTTTTCTGAGATGGAGTCTTGCTTTGTTGCCCAGGCTGACCTTGAACTCCTATGCTTGCCCAGGCTGACCTTGAACTCCTATGCTTGCCCAGGCTGACCTTGAACTCCTAGGCTCAAGTGGTCCTCCTGCCTCAGCCTCCCCAGTAGCTTGAACTACAGGTCCAAGCAGGTACCAGTTCCATGATTTTCTAATTATATCATCCTTCTATATTTAGTAGAAGTAGAGTTCTCCCACCACCACCCCAATTTATTATTCGAGTGGATTCATGAATTCCTCTTTTTCCAGTGGACTATCATCTACAGCTACCATTATTTATTTTGATCCTTAAATTCTTCCAGATCTAGTCAGTGGGAACCCTTCAAACTGGTTCCTGGGTCCTTGTGACACAGCCTCATCTTTCTTTGAACCCTTTCTGGCTTTTTGGCACATCAAGCTGTTACAGGCTTACCTGTACTCCCCTAGCTCAGACTGAGATCAGTCATCTCTTTCAGGAGCCAAGTGTTTTATAAACGGAAAGCAATTTACAGGAGCCGTCTTCCTATTAGCCTAGTACTTTAAGTTTGTAAAATCCACTCATATTCCTTTAAAAGCCTTTGGTGTGAGAAAGAGTTGACCTTGAACTTCAAATCTGCTTCCTGGCTTGTGACCTCTGGTAATAGAAAATGGAAGCAATAATACCCACCTCCTGGGGTTGCGCACAGTAGGAGGGCCTGGATCTTTGCTTTTGGTTTCTTTATCCCCAGGACCTAGCACAGGGCCTGGCGAGCAGTAGGAGCTCCACAACACTTGCTGAAGGGAAGAATGACATGAGATGACAGTTGTAAGGCATTAGCATCGTGCCTGGCACACAGCCAGCCTGTAGTCAGGGATGGATACGGTTATCATCTACTGGACATCCATGAAATGTTATTACATACAGAGTTTTTAAACTTTATTTTATTTTTAGCTGTAGATGGACACAATACTTTTTTCTTTATTTTTTTTTATGTGGTGCTGAGGATTGAACCCAGTGCCTCACATGTGCTAGGCAAGTGCTCTACCACCGAGTCACAGTCCCAGGCCAGAGTTACTGTTGATGCCTTAGCTAGAAGCCTCTGCCCTTTAGGAGATGGAAACAAACAGGTGACATGGACTTGGCGGGCTGGGAGGGAAGCAGAAGGAAAATCCAGAGAAAGAGAGTGGGAGGCTGACCCCTGGATGGAGGACCATGGGAAGCTTAGGAGGCAAGTGTGGAAGGAGACTACTGGGAGATGGGTAGAAGGTCTGCGTAGACTCAGAGAGACAGTGGAGGTTGTCTGCAGTTTGAAAGCCCACGTGAAACTCCCAATCACATAAGAGACAAAGAGTTCACCCTGTGGGGACTCATCTCAAGGGGGGACCAGTACTCAGCCATCAGGGAACCCCTGGTCAGATGGTGGAGACACACAGCTTGCTTTTGGAGAATCTAATCCTCTGGTCTTCTCACCACTAGCCCTGCCCCCTGCTCCTTTTTTGCTCCAAACCTGGTGGCCCTTCAGACCCTGGATTTGTCCCCCATCTGTGCAGGAGGCCTTCCAACTTTGAACCAAGCTCTGTTTGTTAGAAACTTCTGGGTATTTCCTGGAAACAGTGGGGTGGTGAAACACTGCTTCAAAGTGGCCACCAGTCTCTCCTCAGAGGTATTTTGGAAGGTGACACCTTCCCCTTGCCTACCGCAGCCCCTCTCAAAGCTTACCCATCTCACCAGCACCCACAGCTGCTATGACAGCTAACCTGAGGGAAACCGCAGGGCTAGCAGTTGAGTCCGTCTGCTCAGGAGGAGCGGGGGGTAGATTGGGGTGGGGAACCAGGTCCCTGCTTGGCAAGCCCAAGTGGGCAGAGAAAGGGTCCAGGTCCAAAAGCAGCCACACTGCCACAGAATCCCCTGCTTAGTCCCTCTCTAAGGAGATACTGAATAGCAGTTTCCCTCTTCCTTGCACCCATTTTAAGACATGGAAACTAAGAAATTAACTTAAAGACTCCTAGAGCACATTGTGACAGAACAAGACTCAAACCCAGATCTCCCTGCTCTGTCCTGTATCCTCCTTCCACAATGCCAGTTATCCATAGAATCCAGAATTTTCCAAGATGGTTCCAGAGACTTTAAGAAGTGTCCTTGACAATACATCAAGACTAGTAATGTATTTTTCTTTTAAATTTTTTGAAAAATTATATGCATCTATAGTTGGTCTTGCTATTCTATAGTTAGTGCCTTTAGTAAATAGTGTGACATACCTGAGTATATGCATGCCCCAACTGGAATGGCTGAAATCCATCAACATATTCTGCAAGGGGCCACACTTCCCACTGGCTGCTCCCAGGCAATTTTGGATTGAGGACTCCATTGGTTTTGCTGAAACTTTCTTTTTCTTTTTTTCCCCCAGTTCCAGGGATTGAATCCAGAGACACTTAACCCCTGAGTCACATACCCAGCCCTTTATATTTTTGACTTTGAGACAGGATCTTGCTAAGTTGCTTAGGGCCTCACTTAGTTTACGGAGGCTGGCTTTGAACTTGCAATCCTCCTGTCTCAGCCTCCCTAGTGACTGGGATTATAGGCATGAGAGTTGCACCAGGTCAGGTTGGGCAAGGTGTCACATGCTTTAATCCCAGAGACTTGGGAGGCAAGTTCAAGGCCAGCTGGGCAATTTATCAAGACCCTGTCTCAAAAAAAAAAAAAAAAAAAAAAAGGCCTGGGGATGTAGCTCAGTGGTAAAGTGTCCTGTGTTCAATCCCTAGTAAAAACAAAAAAGATCTGCACCAGGTCTAAGACTTTTCCTATCTAAGGGCTCCCCACCGTGCTCTGGCTGTCCTCGGAGGTGATGTCCCTTGTACCATAGCTGACCACCAAGAGCTCCTTCCAGCTCCCTGGTCATTTTCCCTCAGAGCATTTCTCCCAATACACCTCTCCTGCACCTAACCCTCTCTGAGCATTTGCTTCTTGAAGAACCTGGCCTATCACATCAAGAAATGCTACAGGGTAGCCAGGCATACCTGTCATCTCAGCAGCTCAGAAGCTGAGCAGGAAGGTCATAAATTTGAGGCCAGCCTCAGCAATTTATAGAGGTCATAAGCAACTTAGTGAGACCCTATCTCGAAATAAAAAAATAAAGGGGGCTGGGGATGTGGCTCGGTTGTAAAGTGCCTCTGGGTTCAATCTCCAGGAACTCCCCCACCTTAAAAAAACCCACAAGGTTCATAAATAGTTCCCTGCTGCATACATGCATTGTTTCAATTCAGTACATATTTCTCCATTTCATATTCATGCTTTCATCAACCACAAATTGAGTTGCATTTCAGATATTTGATAACTTTACTATGTCTTGCCAGTTGTCTTATAATTTCCGCAAGGGACTGAAACTCAGTGCTTGTTTTTAAATCATTTCTTGTGGTGGTGGCTAGTGTAATACCTCTGTCATTTTATGCAAGGGGGGGCTATCTTCTTTAACCCGAAAGTCATGACCTCAAGTTGTTTTCTGGCTTGAACTCATTTCCAACTTTTATACCTCCTTAGCTCTTGAAACTGCTCAGAGTAAAGAGTTAAGAGAGCCCCTGCCAGCTGGGCACAGAACACAGTCTGGAATTGCTCTAATTCATAGGAACAAGTCTTCCAGAATCCATGACCATCCTCCCTGCCCAGACAGGCAAACCCTAATTTTTGTAAGATTTCTTTGGTTTCCTTTCAACTAAGAGTGGCCAAATCTACAGGTGAAAATAGTGTTGGATACCCTGAGGGTTTTGATCAAGGAAAGAAGAGTATATTTAAGTTAACTCAAGGGATTTTGGCTATGATGGAACTAGGGTTCTAGCTCAGTGGTAGAGAGCGTGCTGAGCATACCTAAGGCCCTGGGTTCAATCCCCAGCATCAAAAAAGAAAAAGAAAAAAGAAAAGATTTTTACTATGAATGGTGCCCCTAATTTATTTATTTCTTCCTTCCTCTTTTATTTCTTCTTCTTCTTTTTTTTTTTTTTTTTTTTTTTTTTTGCAGTGGGGATTGAACCCTGGAGGGCTTTACCCTGAACTACATCCCCAGCCCTTTTTTAATTTTTAATTTTGAGACAGGGTCTCACTAAGTTGCTGAGGCTGGCCTCAAGCATGGTATTCTCCGCTTCAGCCTCCAGAGTCACTGGGATTACAGATGTGGCACTGCCAGATCTGGCCCTTTTAGTTTTTCCTAAGGGATGCTGTGTCACCATGTTGCCCAACTCCGTGCACCTTCAAATCCAGGGCCCCAGTGATCCTCCGGCCTGCCTTTGGCTCCCGGCCTTCTAATTTCTCTCATACACTTTCCTAACTGTTCTCACAAGTGCCCATTTAGTTCTTAAAATGGCTGTGAATCTTAAAGACTCTGGAGTTAGACTTGGGCTCAAATTCTGACTTATCATTTAAAATCTCCAAGGTTTATTTCCTTTTTTGGAAAATAGAGATGTTACCTCTCTGGCAGGATGAAGTGAGATTGTGCACATAGTGACTTTCTTGCCCACATTTTAGAAGTGGGTGGGGGCAGGGGCTGGATCAACTGTGGCCACATAGGCTACACCAGAGGGTCCAGAAAGCCATGAAGCGTCTCACGCCATTGAGTGTGAAGGCGAGGGGGCCTGCCCTGTGGCAGAGGCCATCCTTGTTGCTCCTTTCCCTCAACACTGTGTCTTTGTCTCCTAACGCTCTGATCGCTATCCCTTCTGAGAGTGTTTTCTAGCTAGGCCGGAAGATTTGGGACAACCAGGACCAGGAGTGAAGTCGAAGGAGCTTCAGACGCTGTGGGTTGGTTTGTGTCCTGGAGCCCGCGTGTGGGGTTGGAGCAACCGGCGTGCTGAACATGAGCCCAGGGGCTGGGTGGTCAGCGCCAGGTGGAGCTGCTTCCTCCAGGGCTCTGACCCCTGGACAGTAAGAGGCACCATTTCAGCCCCTCCCACGCTCTGTGGACAAAGGGGAGCGCAGGTCCAAGAGCAGCACTCTTCCCATCACTGAGAGAACTTGGCTTTGCTGAGGTAGGCACGGATGCTGGCACAGGGCTGGGGTTGGGGCAGGACACAGCATCTTTGGCTGTCCAAGGAGGACGCTGGTGGCCTTCCTGAGGGAGGGGATGTGGCGCCATCCTGTCATCCCAGAATGTCCACCTAACAGCTCCCCTTCGTCCAGCCCATGCTCCGAGCAGCCTGCAGCAGCCTCCAGGACAACCACAAGCCTCCTGCTTTCTTTCTTTTTTTTGGTACTGAGGATTGAACCCAGGGGCACTTCAACCAGTGAGCCACATCCCCAGCCCTATTTTGTATTTTATTTAGAGACAGGGTCTCACTGAGTTGCTTAGGGCCTTGCTAAGTTGCTGAGGCTGACTTTGAACTCTCGATCCTCCTGCCTCATCCTCCCGAGTTGCTGGGATTACAGACGTTTCTGCTTTCTTTATTGTGGTACCCACAATAGGGATTGAACCCAGGTCACTCTACCACTGACCTATATCTCTAGAGCTTTTTATTGTTTTATTTTGAGACAGACTCTCATTAAGTTGCCCAGGCTGGCCTTGAACTTGTGATCCTCCTGTGCAGGCTCTCAAGTCACAGGCATTACATGTGTGTGCCACTGTGCCTGGCTATTGTTTCTATTTCATGCACAAAACACTAGAAAAAATAGGGATAGTAGGAACATACCTTAACATTGTAAAGGCTATTTATGCTAAGCCTGCTGCCAACATCATTCTTAATGGAGAAAAGCTGAAAGCATTCCCTTTATTTTTTATTTTTTATTTTTTTTGAACCGGGGATTGAACTCAGGGGCACTTGGCCACTGAGCCACATCCCCAGCCCTATTTTGTATTTTTATTTAGAGACAGGGTCTCACTGAGTTGCTTAGGGCCTCGCTAAGTTGCTGAGGCTGGCTTTGAACTTGTGATCCTCCTGACTCAGCCTCCCGAGTCGCTTGGATTATAGGCGTGCGCTACCACACCCAGCAAAAGCATTCCCTTTAAAAACTGGAACAAGACAGGGATGCCCACTGCCACCACTTCTATTCAACATCGTGCCTGAAATACTAGCCAAAGCAATTAGACAGACCACAGAAATTAAAGGAATATGAATAGGAAAAGAAGAACTCAAGCTGTCACTGTTTGCCGATGACATGACTCTATATTTAGAGGATCCAACAAACTCCACCAGAAAACTTCTAGACCTAATAAATGAATTCAGCAAAATAGTAGGATATAAAATAAACACACATAAGTCTAATGCATTTATATACATAA
>JAJEJO010003177.1:135961-155668 GCA_020662805.1 Glaucomys volans | reverse complement strand
CCTCTTCACCTGTGGGGCCCCCCCTTCTGTCCAATGTCCTCACCTCTTCATGTTGCCCAGAGATACCTCCTACCCCACCATGGCTGCACCTAGCTTGCTGAGGACAGCTAGTGGTGATCCTGGGCACCACAATCCCCAGGGGGAGATCCTGCCTCTCTACCCCAGGGCCTTCCAAGCCTCTGGCCAAACCCTGCCCTCCCAGGCTAAGGATCCAGACCCAGGAGCTGCCCCAACCTCCTCTGCCAGGAAGAGGCATGCTGGTGTGGTGGCACCAGTGAAGCGGGCCCCTCTGGGCTCCCGGGCAGGCACTGCCACACTGCCCTACCCGCTGAAGAAAGAGAATGGCAAGATCCTGTATGAGTGCAATGTATGTGGCAAGAGCTTCGGGCAGCTTTCCAACCTCAAGGTATCTGCCTCCTGGGCTCTGCTGTACCCCTCAACCCTTCAATCCATCCTGACCTCCCCTCCCAGGTTCTAGAATCAAGGATCTGAAAGCTGGAAGGCACTCTTGGGCAGCCTCTAAGGCCATGTGAGCTTGGAACTGTTCATCTATCCGGGTGGAGATACAGGATAAAATGGTCAACTTGTCCTGTTGGCTCTAGAAGACTGCCTGCCTATAAGATCTACAAGGGGAAAATGAAGCTCTGTGGGCAGGATTTTCCAGGGGTTACTGTAATGCAATGGTGGGGTGAGCTTTGGTATCGGTCTCTCAACATCTAGTGCAAATTCCTTTCCTGGAAATCCATTCTTTCTGGATTTCCAGTTAAGTCTATTTATTTATTGAAGGTCAGATCAGGGATGGCTAGATTTGGGTGAGTACACCACAGGCCTGACAACCAACCTTCTTCGAGGGGGATCCCATAAATCGGCTCTGGTGCTGTAGGCGGTAACTGCATCTTCCAGCAGGGGGCGCACGTGGCCTTATCTCTGTTAAAAAGATGGGAGGCTATGTCCAAATTGGCATCCACTGAAGTTGAGGAAAGTTATGGTTATGGGAACAGCCCTGTTGGAGCCTCTAGGTCAGTTTTGAAACTTTAACGAGTCTCAAGTCACCTGGATTGCTAGAAAGCCTGCAGATTCCTGGCCCAAAGATTTTGAGATTTTGGGATTTTGACTCATCATGGCTGCAGGGGTGGAGCAGGGGCTGAGAATCTGCATTTTTATGGGCTCCCAAGGCGATACTGATGCTTCTGGTCTGTGGATCGTATCTGAGCAGCAGTGCTCCAGGATACACCTGGGTTACTCTTTACCTGGCCCCCTTTCCCCTGTCATCTCTCCTACAGGGCAGTGGGAGTGTCTGGGAGTGACTGACAGCCTCTGAGGGAGGTGATGGAGAGGCGAGGGGATTGAGAGACCTGGATACCAACAAGGGGTCCTGTGGGGATGTGGGAAGAGATGTGGAGAAGACCCCAGGTAGCACTGGGGGCTCTGGGCAGTTGACAGCATTTGTCCCACACCTGGCTCAGGTCCACCTGCGTGTGCACAGCGGGGAGCGTCCATTCCAGTGTGTCCTGTGCCGGAAGAGCTTCACGCAGCTCGCCCACCTGCAGAAGCACCACCTGGTGCACACTGGGGAGCGACCCCACGAGTGCATGGTGAGACCCTCTTCCCCTCCCCTGTACTCCTGGTGAGCAATTCTAGGCCCTGGAGGGATGGCACCTGATCCTCCATTCTTCAGTCCTCCTGAGCAAAAAGGGACAAGAAAGGAAGTGGGGGGAAGGGAGCTGAAGGTGGGATGAGACTGAGTCCTGTCATCTTGGCATGAGTGATATCAGAGGAGGGAGGTGAGATGTTTGTCTGTGGAGGGATACAAGTGAAGTTTGGATCCTGGAGAATGCACGCACAACCATTACCTCCTGGGGCTGTTGATCAATGTAAGTCCCTCCTTCAAGTGTAACCCCATCCCTTGGGAAGTCAGAGGGCAGGAATTCTCTCCTTTTTTGGGAAACATTTTTTTAAGATGTTAATAGACCTTTATTTTACTCATTCATTTATATGTGGTGCTGAGAATCAAATCCAGGTGCTAGGCAAGTGCTCTACCACTGAGCTACAACCCAGTCCCTCTCTCCACCTTTTACAGGGGCAGAAATGAGTGTAGTGGCTATGAGTCTAGGCTACAGAGTCAGATTACTTGTATTCAAATCCTAGCTCCTCCTCCAATTTGCAGTGTGACTTTTGGCTAGCAGCTTCACTCCTCTGAGCCTTTGCTTTCTCAGTAGTTGTATTAGCACCTAGTTATGCTTCCCAAGGACCTCTTGGGGAAGACCTATGTGAGACCAATTTCTGGCATGTTTAGCTCCAGTAAATGTTAATTACATCCACTGTAATTAACTGCAGTCTCACACACAGGGTTCTATAAGATCAACTCATTCAAGCTACCCTAACTATGAGGTTATGAATTAATAATCATATGTTAACAATAATGAGAGGAAGGTTCAGAGAGAAGTCACTTATGCAAGGTCACACAGGAAGTGAGGAGGGACAGTAACCTCCATCTGCCTGGCTCTACTGTGCCAGATACCGTGGGTTCCAGGGAGAAATCACTAGGCAAGACTTCCAGGCCTACATTGACAGGGAGGCGGGTAGAGGGGTGTTTTCAAGATGGGGAGGGGGAGACCTGAGCCAGCTCAAGGACAGGGCTGATGCCCGGTGCCCATTCCCCTCAGATGTGCAACAAGCGCTTCAGCAGCTCCAGCAACCTCAAGACCCACCTGCGCTTGCACTCGGGAGCCAGGCCCTTCCAGTGCAGTGTCTGCCCAAGTCGCTTCGCCCAGCACATTCATCTGAAGCTGCACCACCAGCTGCACACGCCCCGGCCCTGCGGCCTCACTCACACCCACCTGCCCCTGGCCTCCCTCTCCTCCTACCTTGCCCATTGGCACCAGGGGGCACTAGACCTTGTAGTGGCACCATCAGCGAAGCAGATGGCCTGGGACATGGACAAGGTCAAGGTGTCCTCAGCATCCCAGGGAAAGCAAGGTAGCCAGCCTGAGTAGTGGCACCAGAATGGCCCTGGGAAATGGGCAGGGGCAAAGCAATTAAAGGATTTTTTCAGTGACAAGTTGGGGCCTCCTGAGTTTCTGCACTGGAGGGGGAAGTCGCCGTGCATTTGCCAGACCTTACACCTCACCTGGAAGCAGGTCAGGGGACACAGCCACAAAAAGCCTATCCATGGGGTGGGTTCCTGAAGTCATCTACCTCAGGCCAGGTTTGTTTCCATTCCCAGTCTATGTCCTATATGGAACCAAGCCCTCCATCTCAACTGTCCAGGCTTCTAGGACTCGGCCAGGTGCAGACCACATTGCCCCGCAAGGGGCACTTTGCCATCCATTCTGAACAGCTTTCCCAACACCTGTCCAGATGTTCCTTTGCTGCTTCCAACCACCTTCCAATCTCACAGTTCCTACTCAACCACCATTCCCTCTCAGTTGGCACTCCCTGATCCTCCAAGATATTTCTGTCCATTTTTTTTTTTTTTTTTTTTGGTACTGGGGATCAAACCCAGGGGTGCTTAACCACTGAGCCACATCCCCAGCCCTTTTTTGTATTTTATTTAGAGACAGTATCTCGCTAAGTTGCTTAGGACCTCACTAAGTTGCTGAGGCTGGCTTTGAACTCACGATCCTCCTATCTCAGCCTCCTGAGACCCTGGGATTACAGGTGTGTACCACCCCGCCCGGCATCACTGTCCACTTATGATCCAAAGCTTGATGTCCCCTGTGTATCAGGCCCACTTAACACAAAGGTGAAGGCAAAAGGAGAGGCGAGTTAAGGGAAAGGGTGGAGGCGGGATAAGAGCTACGGGCCAGAAGAACTAGCAAAGAGAGCCCGGGGAATTGGGGCCCTCTTGATGGCCTTCCTCCCAGCGGTCCCGGGGATCCTGTCAGTTGTGCAAGGTGCTCCTCATCTGGTGAGTCAGAGAGGCAGCGTCAGGTGGGGGAAGGGCAAGGCTAGGAGGCAGGAGGCCCAGCTTATAACCACCATAAACTAAGGCTGTTATTAAAGACAGATTGTCCCAGAGGAGTTCTCGGGTTGACTTCGGGCAGAGGGCGCCCTCCGGGCCCTGTGGGTTTCGGCGTGGCTTTCCCCAGGCTGTGCGGAGTGAGGTCCGCACTCTGTGTCGTAGGCTGCTCCGGGCCGAGAGAGAGCGCTCTCGCAGGGTGCCCACCACGGAGGGCAGGGTGGGTTTCGGCCCCGCCCGGAGAGCAGCTCGGGGTTCCAAGCCCACTTCCTCACACCTTGGACCTGAGCGGGCCCGCACCGTCTCCGACCAGGCCCCGCCCCTGGCCAGGCCCCGCCCCGCCCCTGGCCAGGCCCCGCCCCCTCCCGTGCGCCCTACCCGCGGGGGCGCCCCTGGCTGGGCCGTGGCTCCGCGCCTGGTTCACCGCAGGTTCCCCTTCCTTGCCCCACCTCGTGCAGGTCCAGCTCCCCGAGTGAGCGCACCGCATCCGCCCCTGGCGCCTCCGGAGGCCCGAAGATACAGCGCGGAAGGGCCGAGAGCTGGGGTCCGGGCGGGTGGAACAGGGCGGAGCGTCCCGGGGTTGGGCAGAGCTGACCCCCTGCCCCGGGGCATGGACCGCACCTCGGCCAGGTACCCGCCCGCTAGGCCGGCCGGCGGGGCGGCTGTTTGCCAAGGGGGGCGGGCCGGAGGCGGCGTTTCTCCGCCAGGGCAGCGGATCCGGGTGCCCGGCGGTCAGGTGCCCCGACGGCCTAAGCCCGAGGCCTCGGCCTCATCATGACCGAGCGGCGCGGGTCCCTGGGAGCCCGCCTGGCTCGCCTGCTGGCTGGAATAGGGGTCCGGAGGGAGCGCAGGGGGAAGGAGACCTCAGAGGAGGCCCGATCCCGGGATAGGTGAGGGAAGACCGAGAAAGACCTGCGGGCACCCCCGGCTTACGGGTGTGTGTGTGTGTGTGTGTGTGTGTATTAGTGTAATGAGTGATCAAGTAAGAGTGTATGAGCATCTCAGAGCATGCGAACATATGTGTGGATGTGCCACGGTTTGGGATCTGTGAATGTGGAGCATCCCTGTGCTCTTTTAAAACCTTAAAACAACTTTGCCAATTTCCTAAGCCAGGCACACGCCCGCACAGGATTTCCTCCCCAGAGACAGTTTAAAGGCAACTGTTGTAGTTCCTCCTGCCGCTGTGGACTTTGATTCTCACTTTACCGGCCAATGTTCCTGTTCTTCGTGTCTCTCTGTCATGAGTTTTGACAGGTTTGTGGCATTTGCCCTCAGATGCCACAACAGGTTTTCCCCTGTCATTCCTGCACCTGGAGATAGCTTTAGATTGTAATAACAATAAACCTTTATTCACCACTTGTTTCACGATTTACCTGCATTGTTTAGTGTAATCCTTATGGCGGCCCTAAAAAGCAAGTATTCCCTGTGATTCAGATCTGGAAATGGAGGTCCAGAGAGGTGAAGTCACCTGCCTAAAGTCACACAGTTGGGAAGTGGTGGAGCTGGGATTCACACTTAAGCAGCCAGACTCTAGAGCTCACGTCTGTCCTGAAGCTCTGTTGCTGCAGAAACTGCTCACTACACACCAGGGGACCCAGGCTCCAAACTCAGTGTCACTGGCCAGGTGACTCTGAGTGAATTAATTCACCTCTCTGAGCCCATTCATGGTAGCTGATGGGGAGAAACAAGGAAAACGTCTGTGGCTGAGAGAATACTGGAAATCCAAGAGATCCCCAGTAGCACGCAGGTCCTACATCCGCCAAGAGCGTAGGGTGTGCTGTCAGGCATGGGTGTTTGTGTGTCTGTGCAGTTACCGGGCAATTTGTTCTGATCTTATCATGACACAGCTGTCTCTGGCCTGCCCCAGGAGGGTGAGGGCGTGGTGGGGACAGAACGAAGGGAGGGGTTTGTACTGCTCCCTCACCCTAGAGAGGAAAGGCAGCCAGCCACCCTATGCCTGGAAGCCTGAGTGCCCGGGGGTGCCCACACCTTGCTAGTGCCCTGCCCACCTGGAAGACACACCCTCTCCCTTTACTCTGTCTGGCAGAAACCTGCCCTGTAGTCTCTGGCTGCTCTCCCCCTCCTCCCCACTTGGAGAGGAGGCTGGTTTGGGGATGCAGGTGAGTCAGGAGTCAGCAGGGCAGGGGAGGGGCTGCGGGGCCAGCGTGATGACACATGCCATGTGTGCACTTACACTCTGTTCTCAGCTGTGAGAATGGGCCCCTGAACTGAGGCACAAGCCTCTGATCCTGAGGATTACCCAGGGTGAGGATCTGGAGGGACCAAAGCACTTCCCCATATTGTCCCCATTAGTGTGGTAACGTCTAGCCAATACTTGGAGTGGGATAATCCTGGTGGCCTAACACCAAGTCAGACTAGCTGTGTGGCTCCATGCAAGTCACTTTGCCTTTCTGGGCGCGAGTTTCCTTATCTGAAAAATGAGGGCCCTGCCATCCACCTGCTAGGATTCTTGTGAGGCTTAAAGATGATTACACAGGCACAAAACCTAAAGCCAAGCCCGGCACACAAGGGCCTTGGCAAAGGTGGAGCTTTGGGATCATCTGGGCATTGACCTCTTTCTCCTCATCCTGGCCCTGACACAGGCTCAGGCCTCATTTTGATCCCAGGCCACGCCTGTCACTTTCTCTGCCTCTGGGGGAGGGAGCTGAGGCGGCCTTCTCGGAAGGTTTGGGGGCTCATCTAGCAGGCTGTGGGCTCTGAGAGAAGGTGGGGGAGAGGGCTGGGCCCAGGTCGGGGTGAAGGTGTTGGGATGGGAGAGGCTGTTCCATTCCTTTTCCCTGTGCTTCCTTCCCAGGCCCTGGGGTGGCCAGAGCTGCCCTGACCTGGCCCAGAGCCAGGGCAGCACCAGCGATGTCAGCTTTAAGGTAGGAGAGAACCCACAGGGGAGGGAGGAAGGGGACAGAAGCTTGGGGAAGGCTGGGCAGGCCCTGAGAACCCTGACTTACAAGTCAGACAACTGGAGTTCCAGTACTTCCTCTGCCACTGATTCACTATGTGACCCTGGGCAGATCCCTTCCCTCCTCTAAACCTCTATGTCCCTATCAGCAAAATAGGTACAGCAATGCCTGTCTCAAGGCTTTGGGGAGAAATGATGTGGTGGATGTGAACATCCTGAACAGGACCCAATGCTCAGGATCCATGTGCTTCCTAATGATGGGGTCCTTGGGAGAGGCATGGAGGGACAGAGTCTGTTTCCAGGACCCCTTCTCCCAGCCCCTTGACTTCTGCCCATCTTTAACTCCTCTTTTCCCTCACTTCCTGGCATAGCCACTCAGATGTGACACTGGGCCTGTGGCTTAACCTTCTGTCCAGAGTCCCCTCTGCAGTGAATTGGACATGACTGGCATTCCCCCCTTGGAGAAGCAGAGGCAGCCTTCTCTGGAGGTGGCCCAAGCCGCCACAGGGCTCTCTTTGGTCCTGAGTACCATGAGTAATTACTAGTGTTTAATTGAGCACTCATTATGTGCGGGCGCTCAGCAGGGACCATCTCACACCATCTGTAGGGCACTCGCAGGAGGCAGGTGCTGTTGGCATCACACCAATTCTCCACACAGGGAAACTGAGAGGCAGGTGGTATCACAGATAGCGAGTAGCAGAACTGGGCTTCAGGCCCAGGATGCCTCCATCCAGGCCATCACACCGTTCTGCTCTCCTGGGGTGTCCAGTCCCTGGGGCATGATGGCTGCATCTATTTCATAGATGAGTAAATTAAAGCAATTGGGATCAAAGGCCCTTGCTAGGAGGAATTTTTGACCCCAGATTTGGTTCCTTTGTTGCCAAGGATAGAAGCCCATCCCTGAAAACTGGTAATTTGGGGGCCAGTGTCCATATGGGTCTGGACTCCTGAGTTCTCTCCCCTCATTCGCACACCAAGGCAGGAGCCCAGGGAAGAGCAGACATGGGTCAGGTGATTGTTCCAGTTTCTGAGGAACCCTCTTCCTTTCCCTGCTCATGTCCTTGGTTTATCTCTATGCCCAGGAACCTCTTCCCAGGTGTGTTGTGGGAACTGTAGGCTGGGGGGGGGGGGCAAAAGGGAGGTGACTGTGGCCCTCTGGTAGCCTAGAGCAGGCAGAGGCCACGGGTATTGAGGCAGGCATGCCCACGCAACCCCTAATCCCGAGGTCAGCGCGTGCCAAAGGGCCTGAGGCCCAAGGCCGCTGGGAAAGCAGCAGCAGGCCAGCACCCAGGCTGAGATCACCAGGTCTGGAAGGCATGACCGGCTGGTGGCCTGCTCCTGGGAGGCAGCGTGGTGCCTGAGATTTCTTTGCCGTGTGACCCTAGTCATGTCCTCTCTGGGTGTCATTTTCCTCACGTTGGGAGGGGATGTGTTAAATGTTAAGGGCCTCTCCAGAGTCCTGCCGCTTTGTTCAGCTCTGGTGGCCTGACAGCTTGGAGTCAGAGCCCTGCTTGGTTCTCTTGTGCCAGCGACAACAGCCAGGGGACCCTGGGATGCCGGGAGGTGGCAGGGGGGAATGCCATCACCATTGTCTCTGCCTCTGCTTTCTGCCAGGTCCCAGTCCAGAGCCATTCAGAATGGGACCTTCGGGTTGGGGGCCATGGTGGTTTCTGGATTCGGAAGCAAGGACACATCTCCGGGAGACCCAATCAGCAGCTGGGGCGCTTACAGAGGCCAGCTGTGGGCAGCGCCTCTGACCTGGCCAGCTGTGCCTCCATAGCGTCTGAGAGCCAGGCCCTGGCCACGGCCTCCGCGGGGTCCACTGGGGCCAGGCCTCCTTCACCCCCAGGGCCTGCTCTTCCCCATCTGGGACAGGGATCCCTGGGCTGCACCTGCCTGCAACCCCCTCGCACAGCCTCCGAGGTCCCGCCCCACAACCTGGAGGACACGCCCCCGCCGCCCTGCCCCGCATCCCTCACCCCGGCGGAAGGGGCAAAGGGCGAGCCCGACACCCCAAGGCCAGCCCAGTCAGGGCCAGCCCAGACCCTACACACGCGTCCCTCTGCCAGGAGGACCCGCTACCACATCACTGTCACCCTGCAGGGGTGCAAGCAGGCGCCTAGGCAGGAGGGCGAGGAACCGGCCCAACCAGCTCCCCGCCCCTGCGGCCCTGAGGAATCCAGGGGCTGGAGGGAGCCTCCCCAGGGGCTCCGCCCCATCACGGGGTGCCGGGCTGACCCGCCCCAGGAGCCCCGGCTGAGAGCCCCGCCGCTTCAGGGGAGCACGGCTCAGGTGCAGGCGCTCCAGGCTGGCGGAAAACCTGGGACCCCACACAGACGGTGAGTAGGGGCTGCTTCCTGTGGGGCGTGACAGTGGGAGGCGGGCCTGGAGGCTGCCCCCTCGTGGGTCTCTGGCTTGTCCTTGGGCTTCCCCAGCTCCATTCATTTGGTACCCTGGATGTGAGCCCCTCTGCCCTCCGCTCACCATTCCACTTCTGCCTTCCTCTCCTTCCATTCTCCGACAAGCTACCTCTGGGACCCCACTGCTGTCCTCTTCCCCTGCCCATTCAGGGAGGGTATGTCCCATCATGGAGAGGATGGGCACGTTAGGGGGTCACCTTCTCAGCAACACCCACCACTCTCCAGTTCTATTCAGGAGGCCACAGACCCAGCCTGGAAACAAGCAGCTAAAGTGCTGGGTATCCTGGAGCAACCTGCTTTACCTCTCTGGGCCTTGAATAGTTGAATGGATTTGGTAGTCAGAGATGAGGAAGAAGGAGGGTGGGTACAGGCACATGCTTTGAACTCCAGAGTGCTGGGCTGCCAAAACAGCAGGGATGCTTATTAATTACCCCTCAGTAGCAGCAGTAATTACCCCACCTGGCTGCGTACTGGCGGTCACAGGAGCAGGTTCTGAGGTTCCCATGCCTTAGTTTTTATTTGTGTTAAAATGACTCTTCTCAGTTTGCCTGGTGAGTGCAGAGAGGGGATGGTGAATCCCTCAGAACTCAGGAGAGGTGCACAGGGGGCCTCCCTGGGAACAGCAGGAAGGGACCCTGGCCTCAGACAGGATGGTGTCCTGGCTGCCTTTTACGGTTTGTTTTCTAAGCATAACTTTATTTAATTTTTACAACAGTTGCATGCAGTGGGGATAATCCCACCACCCCTAATTATGGTGGGTACCCAGGCTCAGTAAGGCTGAGGCACTTGCCCAGGGCTGGCTGGGCAGGGAAGGAGCCAGAACGAACCGGGGTTTCTTCAGCTCCTGCTCGGTGCCCCCCTGCTCCCATCTTGCCGGGCACCCTGTGTGGACGGCGGAGGATTGAGCCCAGTTGCTGTTGGAACCTCTGGCCATCCTCTGGCACTGAGTTTGCAGTGCTGTGCCTGCAGAGGCCAAGCCAGGGATGCCCAGGTCCTCTGGCAGGGTTCAGTGCACCTGGTCCTAGAAGGAGACCGGGCGGGGGCCCAGGCTAACTTGGGAACTGCCTGGGTTCCCCGCGTGGGGAAGGCAGGTGGCAGGGGCTGGCCTTGGAGAAGGGGAGGGCAGGAGCCACGGGTGACTGGGATGCCAGGCTCTCTGCCACGCCCCAGTTATTTGGAGCTGAGGCTTGGGTGGGAAGCTGGGACCCGCTTTGAGAGGTGGCCTCCAGGGACACTATCCTTCTCAGTCCATTTTCTGGGGACAGTTCTCTAGGCAAGGATTGGCAAATGTGGGGGTGTGGTGGGGTGCAGGGCAAGGAGGAGGCGTGTCTGCATGCATGTGTGCCCATGTTTTGGTGCGGGTGAACTGCAGGGGCAGAGGGCGGGAGGCCGTGAGCTGGCCGAATGTGTCCTGGCAATGTGGGCCCACAGGGGCACTGTCTCGTGCGACCGTGTGACCTGTGTGTCTGTCGGGTGTTGCTGTCTGTTTCTCAGTGAGCGGCTGTGCGTGTGGTTGGGGGTGTCTGGCTGTTTTTCTCGGTAGGTGTCTGTGTGTATTTTTGTGCCGAGTGACTCCGTGGGTCTGTGTGACTCTGTGACGCGGCATGTGTTTGCCAGCATGTGGGCCTGTGGACTGGTTTGGCCTAGTTTGGGGGTGACTCACAGTAAGCGGGGAGAATCCAGGACTTGTTGGGTTAGACAAGGCTTTTCCCACACTCCCCCCACCCCTCGGCCTCTCCCTTCTCAATCCCACAGCCTTATTTGGAGGTTACAGGTCACCCTGCCAACAAATCCACTTCTGATCTAGGGCCCTGGAGAAGAGAAGGCTCTGGAAATGGCCTCTTGTGCTTGTCCAGGAGAGGCAGCTGGGTGGGGGGTGGGGGTGTAGGTAGGCAGATTCCAGAAGAGTGTGTAAAACATTCCCACAGTCATGACCGTCCAGGGATAGGGCAGGTGAACTGTCAAGTGGTGACCTCTGTGTCCCTAGAGGTATGCAGGGAGAAGCCAATGAACACACGCTTGTGGAATGAGTGACCATCAGGGGTGTTGGCCAGGGTTGGGCCGGGCTGTGGAGGGCGGAATTCTGATTGCCAGGAGGTCCCAGACAGTATCTGAGCTGATCACCAGCAGCTTCGTTTGAGGCTGACTTCCTGTGGCTTCGCTGAAGGCTGCGGGGCCCTCTGAATGTCTGATTCTTTGCCCTTGGACTCCTGGGCACCACGTTCATGAGAAAGCTGGCTTTGGGTGAGCCTCGTCAGGGTCTCGCTCCTCACCTGACACCATCAGCACTGAGTGAATGTGAACGAGGGAAAGAAGGGGTCAGCACCAGTGTGGGGCTTATTGTGGACACCCTCAGGGACAAGGAGTCTCAGTGAGTGGCAGGTGGTTATTATTCAGAAATGGAGAGGGGACTCGGTGAGGAGGATGGGGACCCTAGGAGGGCTCAGTGAAGGGGGAAGCTCCCTGTCAGGGGAGTGCCAGGAGAAGGAAGGCACTCCTTAATGAGGACAGGGAGGGTGCGGGGCCTCAGTGAAGGGCTGAGATCTGGGACCTTGGGTGTCTGGGCATGTGCCATTCTCAGGAAGCCCTGGCCTGGGGAAAGGATTGGGAATGCATCTCAGCTTTCCCCTTCCCTATCTGTGAGGCTGCCCAGGGCCCCCAGGCCCTGCCCCAGATGCTGGCGTAGCCACCAGTGGTCCTGGAGTCAAGTCAGGCTTCCCTGGGCCTCAGCCCCTTTCATCTCTGCCCCTCATAAAACCTGAGTCACTGCTGGGGCCATAGGGCAGGGTCAAAGTTCTGGGTTCCAGGGACTGGGGTTGTCACTCAGTGGTAGAGTGCTTCCTAGCACATGTGAGGCACTGGGTTCCATCCTCAGCACCACATAAAAATAGATAAAGGTATTGTGTCCATCCACAACTAAACAATTTTTTTTAAAAGTTCTGGGTTCCACCAGCTTCTCAGGAGGGAGGGGGATGGAAATGGAGTGGGAATTAGGGCGATGGGTCCATTCCTGGCCAGCGTGGGGCCTCTGGGAACTGCTTCACAGAGAAGTGGCACAGACGTAAAGACAGGCCACCTTCTCTAGGGTCCCCAGATCTGAGAATAGGATCCCTGTAGTCAGGGTAGCCTACAGGTCAGCAGGTGGAAGTGGAGGGTCCTCTAGGACTGAGGTGGCTCCCCTTAGAAAGTATACCCTCAAAGCAGAGACTCAGTTTACCAGATAAATCAGGGAGCTTGGAATGCTGGTTATGAACTTAGGGTTTAAGTCTTTTTAAAAAAATTGTAGTTGTAAATGGACACAATACCTTTATTTTATTTATTTATCTTTATGTGGTGCTGAGGGTAGAGCCCAGTGCCTCACACATGCTAGGCAGGCCCTCAGTCACTAAGCCACCACCCCAGACCCAGGGTTTGAGTCTTGACTCTGCTACTGTGTGACTCTAGACAAGTTCCTTAACCTCTCTGAGCCTTTTTATTTATTTATTTTTTTTTTGCGGTGCTGGGGATTGAACCCATGACCTTGTGCTTGCAAGGCAAGCACTCTACCAGCTGAGCTGTATCCTCAGCCCTCTCTGAGCCTTTTAAAATCTCATCTGCAAAATGGCAATATTTGTTTATAATTTAGCAACAATACATTCGTTTTGGGCTCTCAAATTCATAAGTTCAATGGGACAACTAATGAAAACAGGAAGGTGTTTGGCACAGAGGAAGCCCTCAACAAGAGGCTGCTGATGCTGCTGTTACTGTTAAAGCAGAGAAATTCACCAGAGAGTTCTCTGGGAGATTATGGAGACCCACAGAGATCATGGGAGGGTCATAAAAGAAATAAGACCCAGGTCCCATCCCTCAGGAAGAGGCTTGAGGGAGTAATGGGCCTAGAGTGTGGAGGAGGGTTGCGGGGCTCAGAGTTAGAAGATGTGACACAAACCCCAGCCTGGCCACTTAGTGCTGCACCCCCTGGGCCACAGGAGAGAACTGGGGGAAAGTACTTCATAAAGTGCTGTGTCCCAGGGGGCCGTCGAGACCCAGAGTCGCACACCAACTCGCCCCTAGGCCTGACCAGGGTCACCGCATGCTCCTGCTGGTACACATGTGTATTGCAGCCCCGCCAAGGTCTGGTCACAGATCTCCAGGTGACACTGGGAAGTTTGAGTCAAGATTTAGTTTATAAGGCACGTTTTCATCTTTCTCTCCTGCTAAGATCCTGGCAAGGCCCTGAAGCACATGCTCTTAGAACTCTCGTTTTGTGCTTGGGGACCATGATGCCTGAAAGGGAGGACAGGCCTGCACCAGGCCGTCCAGTCAGTAAGCGGCCTGGCTGGGGTGGGCAGCTCTGCTTGAGGCTAGAGCCAATTTTTCTTTAACTTCCGTTTTAAGGGAACAGGGTCAGAACAGTGCTTGCCCAGTTTCTGGCTTTCTGGTTTCTTCGTTTGTGGCTGCTGTAGGTCCAGACCCAGGGCTCCTTGGGCAGAGACCCAACCCCACCCATAGGCCCGAGGGCCGGACACATCTTCCCTGCTTCTTTCCCTTCTCTCTCCTTCCAGGTCAGGCCTCAGCTTTGCCCTTTGAAGGACCTTGACAGAGAGAATCACTTGAAAGTGGAATGAGGAGTGGGTTAGAGGCTCTGATGAGGCAAATCAGACCTGGGAGGATCTTGCCCACTTTACAGATGTGGAAACAAAGACCGAAAGGTCCAGGGACTCTCCTGACCATGGCAGGGGTGGTTACTCTGTACTTCCAGGAGCCAGCTTGCCCCCTCTGATGCTCATCTCTCTTCTTCCTGGCACCCTCTGCAGGGAGCTGGACCACAGTGACCCAAGGACACCTCCGGACAGGTTGCTGGGGCCCAACATGGAGGAGACAGCTGGGCCCCCAGCCCGGGCCGAGGCCCGAGTCGTAAGTGCCACACTGACGTGGCGGCAGCGGCCTCCAGCCCAGGAAGAGAGCAGACACCGTTTTCACAAGGTGTCCCTGGTGTCAGGGGCCCGGATGGAAGCCCCCCAGGAGGTGTTTGAGCAAAACCACTACAGAGAGGACCTCAATGGCTTTGCTACCCGGGAAGAAGAGACTGTGAATTCCCAGGGCCCTCGGGGCGAGACTGCCTCCGGGAACTTCCAGAGCCATGGGCCCATCTTTTCCAAGAAGTACACACCACCCCCCAAGGAGAAAAGGCCAGTGGGGAAGCTGAAGGGGGCCATGGACCAGGGTGACAGCAGTGCCCAGGCTCCCAGGACGGAGCCACCAGGCGTGGGAGCCATGGCCAGGACTGAGCTCTTGGTGCCCTTGCCAGGGCCCCGAGAGCCAAGCCCTCACCCGGGCGCAGCTCTCAGCAGCAGGAACTCCAGGAACCATGAGGAATGGCGAGTCACCCGCACTGTGCGGACCACCACCGTAGTGGGAGGGCATGTGGACCGCCGGGTGAGCAGCTCTGTGACAGTGGGGCCAACGCCATCAGGCGAGGTCCCTCCCAGGGGCCGCAATGTGACCCGTGTCCAGGCGGTGGTGGTGAGCCCCAGGGCCGAAGCCTCGCCCAGCCGCAGCCAGGCCCTGGAGATGCTGAGCAGCCTGGTGCCTGCCGAGCACAGCCCACCCACCAGCCGCCTGCCCCGGCCCACCGCTTCCTTGCCAAGGAGCCCAGGCCTGGGCGGCACAGAGGGGACAGGCCTGCGGCAACCGCCTGAGACTAGAACAGCTGAGCTCACGGACAGCTCCACCCCTGCAACCACTCCAGAGGGTGCCCCTCTGCCTCAGAACCGGCACATCCCTGAAGCCTGCCCAGACCAAGACCAGGGCAGAGCCCGGGACACCAGGGCCTGTGAGCCCCCTCGGGTGCAGGGACCCTCCACCCCCCACACTCCACGCCCTCTCCACACTTCTCAGAGCCAAGTGGCAGTGCCCTTCTCTCCCAGACTCCAGAGACGCCTCCCCTCCTCGGGCCTGGCCCACCCCCCAGAGCAGCAGCCTGCAGTGCCCACTCCCCCTGGGGCCCAGCCCACTCCCCATGTCCTACCTGCTGTTAAGAGGGAAGGGCTCGCTGATCGCCCTGCTGCCCCCATCCTGCCCACGATAAGTGAGTTTGCCACAGTGCCAGGACAACCTCTGGCTCTGTCCTCTGAAAGGAGGAAGGCCGTCCCCAGCCCGGAAGGTCTTTCTGCTCCATCCTCCCCAAGGAATAAGTTTGCTCAGGACTCTGGAAATGGGCCTGTCTCCCTTCCTCCAAAAGAGGCAGCTCAGGGCCCGGGTGTTCCTGCTGACCCAGCCCCAGCCCAGAAAGAGGCAGCTCAAGGCCCTGGTGCTCCCTCTGCCTCCTCCCCCAAGCCAACCAAAGTTGTCCAGGGCCCAGAAGGAGCCTGGAGCGCCCCACAGGGGGCTGTTCAGGGTGCCGGAGGCACCCCTTCCCCTCCTCTTACCCCAGACAAGACCATTCAAGGCCCAACTGTTCCTGCTCCCCTGCTCCCCGAACAGGGTAAGGCTGTCCAGGGTTCCAGGAGGAGCCCCGCCTCATCTCCCACCCAAAAAGAGGTCGTCCAGAGCCCTGCTGTCCCCCTTGCCCAGTTGTCCTCAGTGGACAAGGTGTCCCCCAGCTCAGAAGGCACTCCTGTCCCAGTATCAAAGGGAACAGAGGCCAGCATGGAGTCCCAGCTTGCCCCTAACTCCACCGAAGGCAAAATATCCCCAGAACCATTGAGAGAGGAGGATGAGGTGGCCCTGGCTGCCGACCTGGAGATTTTCCTGGACACGCTACGGAGCATGGAGCCCCCTGAGATCCTCCGCACTCACCGGCTGCCCCGAGCCCCCCGCTCCTCCTACCTGGCCACGTATGCCACACTACCTGCCATTGAGGAGGACCAGCCTGGGCCATGTGTCCTGGAGCCCAGCCCCCAGGAGGTGCATCCACTGGAAGAGGAGGACGAGGAGGAGGAGGAAGAGGAGGAACCAGAGAATCCCTACCTGAGCGACGATGAGAAGCTCCAGCGCAGACAGGAAAAGGTGGGGCCCAGCCCCTCCCGGGACCTGCTCCCTGCCAGGCCCACCCCGGTCTCTTGCTCTCCTCTAGAGATGTTGAAGAAGCACGTATCAGGTGCCAAGAGCCCCCACCTGGAGCCAGGAATGGAAATGCCAACCAGCAACCGGCGCACCTCCCGACTTGGAGGCAGCCTTCTCTTTGGCAATCTGGTGCCTGCCACCAAGGAGGCCCCTGCTCTGGAACCACTGGGCAAAAAACTATCTGCTCTGCCGCCCCATGGGGCACCGGGACTCAGGAAGGTGCCAGGACAGTCGCCCCTGCTCTGTAGCCGAAGGCCACCACCAGAGAAGCCTGCCTGTGCCCAGCCCCCGGAGGGGTGGGTGAGTGAAGTCTTGGGAGGGCAAGGGAGGTGCCTGGCCTCTTTTGGGTCAAAGTTTGGGAGAAAAGTGGTTCAGGGGGTCAGAGTCTGTGGAGGCAGTAGGCTTGGTCTAAGGTGAAGTTCAGCAAGCCACACTTCTCCGGGCCTTAGTCCCCTATCTGTTCCGCGGGTTTGCACTATGGAGTCCCGAGGGCTTGGTGACTTGCGTATCCTGTAAGCTGGAGAGGCAGGGAGATGAAGCCCTGGCATTGAAAACAAGGGTGGCATCCTTTGTGGACCAGTTCCTTGAGGGTAGAGGACAGTAGGGAGGACAGAGACCCTTAGATTGGCGAGCTGTGGGGAGACAGGGGACCCTGTAAGCCCTCTCATCGCCCACTCTGTTCCAGAGCCCAGCACTGAAGACCCAGGGCAAGCTGAACACCAGACCTGGGAAGGTAGGATGTGAGGCAAGTGGGTGGGTGGCAGGAGACAGGGCCTGGGACAGGGCCTGAGGACATGTGCTGCCCTCCTCAGGTGATCGTCTTCTCAGAGCCTGGCTGCCAGGGCAGTAGCTGGGAGGTCTGGGAAGACACTGTTGACGCCTCAGGCTGGGCCGCTGCCTCCGTCAGGGTGGTGCGAGGCTGGTGAGTGGGGAACACCCGGGGGGGGGCCTGGCTGCGCACTTGGGGGTGCAGAGGGCAGCGAGTCTGGTGGAAACCCCATCAGCTGCGGTTATGGCCCCCACCCCACCCATGACCCTGGGGTCTTTGTGCCCACAGCTGGGTGCTGTATGAACAGCCAGAGTTTCAGGGCCGGAAGCTGGTCCTGCCTGAGGGAGACATGGAACTCAGAGTCTCGGGGTCAGCATGGAGTATCCAAGGCATCGGTTCCCTAAGGAGGGCTGTCTATGTAAGTGGGCTGGGATTGGGGACAGGTATTGCCCCATCTTCCCTGGACCCTGTGGAGGGGGACAGCATCAAGTGCCTAGTGTGGGAGAGATCATATGGGGCAGGGGGTGGAAGGGGACTTACTATGGACTGACCTGTAGTTCCTGACCTTGGAGGCACTGGGGAAGGGAGGGACCCTGGGAATATGCAGTGTGGTGGGGAGGCAGGGCCAGGCAGGACAGCCCAGCCTGGAGAGCAGCTTGGGGAAGTCTGTTGGAGCAGGAGGAGTCGGAGCAGCAGAGATGGGCCAGGACTGCCCACCATTCAGAGCAGGTGCTATAGGTATCTGCCTGTTCACTGTTCACACATGCTCACTAAGGTCTGCTGTGTGCCTGGCACTGTGCCGGGTGATGGGCAGGTGGGGAGGCCTGCCTTCTGCCCTGTAGGATGGACAACCAACCAGACTGTGAGGGCTGGTTTGAAGCTGGAGAGCTGTATAACCAGGGAACAACGACTCCTGGCTGCCAGGAGAACAGTGGAGACCAGGAAGGGCTGGGATTTCCAGCCCAGGAACACCTCTAATTTTTGAATGAGGGATGTGTGGTTTGAAAAGTCAACATTATAATATCATAAACGGCAAAACAAGCTGGGTGCAGTGGCACACACCTATAATCCCAGTGGCTTGGGAGGCTGAGGCAGGAGGATTGCAAGTTCAAAGCCAGCCTCAGCAATTTAGTGAGGCCCTAAGCAAGACGTGAGCTCAAAATAAAAAAGAAAAAGGGTTGGGAATGTGGCTCAGTGGTTAAGCACCCCTGGTTCAATCCCTGCCATTAAGAATGAATGAATGAATGAATGAATGAATAAATGAACAAATAAATAAATAAATGCCCTCTAGGGAGACCCAGAAGAAAGAGCAGTGACCAGGCAGGGCCCATTCCACTATCACCCTTGGGGGTTTTGTTTGGTGTTATTGTGGAGAGGAAGAGTAACTGGGTCTGGAGCTCTTGCACTCTTCCTGGCAGAGAAGGCAGCACCAGGTGAGCCTCAACTAGGGCAGTGGCCTGGGAGGATGGTTGGTGGTTTTTAAAACCTCTCCTGAAACGCACAAATGTTTGTGGACAATTTATTGTGAGTTTCTCACAATAAATTCATTTTCGTGTGGGAGGTAATGAAGTAGAAGAGGAAAAACAAGGGCTTTGAAGTTAGCAGGTTTTAGAATCATTTGATTCACTCAGCACTGAGTGGGCACCTACTGTGTGCCAGGCATGTGGGAGGTGCTGGGTTGCAACACTGAACAAAAACTACCCTGCTGTGCTCTTGGCTTTGCTCCTCACAAGCCATGTGACCATGAGCAGCTTGCTCAATTCTGCAGAGCCTCCTCTGTAGATGAACTAATAACGCCCATTGGGGGACTAAATGGGTCGAGGTAGGATGTGACCTTTGCCAGTACTGTGCACTCGGTAGGTGAAGAAACACCCCGGACACGCCAGAACACAGACCTGCTGCTGCCAGGGATAAGGTGGAGATAACATCAAGCCAGTCTGGGGGCTGAGGCCATTGCTTGTGGTCGGGCATGTGCTTAGCATGCATGTGGCCCTGGGTTTGATCTGCAGCAACTCCCCCTGCAAAAAAACCAGTCTGGACAGAGGCTGGAATTCTGTGTAAGGCTGGCCCCCAGGAAGTGGCTGTCTTACCCATTCCCCTACCAGCAGGCCACCCAGAGGCAAGGAAGGGCATGAGGCTTTGCAGGTTCTCCTGGAAACTTTGGTCTCAGCTCCGAAAGGACTAGTCAGGATTTTGGTCTCCCGAATGGCTGGCTGACCTTGGAGAGGACAGCCCAGCCATCCCCTGGTTTCCTAAGAGACAGCCAGAAAGGGTTTCCTGGAGGCTCCCTGGAACCCTGGCTGGACGGGCTGGAGGAAGCAGAGGCGGCAGGCAGTCTCCAAGGGCGGCTGGTATATCTTTCATTGCCCTCACTTGCTCTGCAGGACTACAGCATCCCCGCGATCAGCCTGTTCTCTGAGGAGGGCCTTAAGGGAGAGCACGTGAAGCTAACAGAGGCCGTGAAGGACCTCCAGGGCCTGGAGAGGCCCCTTCAGGTGGCCTCTGCTGCTGTTTCTGCAGGACTGTGAGTCTAGGCTATTCTCGAATCCCTCATTTAACATTCACTGTGCTGGGTGATGGGGACACAGGGTGA
>JAJEJO010003177.1:118945-130961 GCA_020662805.1 Glaucomys volans | reverse complement strand
GACAGCCAGAGCCCCCACCTGGCCTCTGTGGGGTCCCTGCGAATTCTTGGAGGCTGGTGAGGACTAAGGATGCCTCCTTCTACCGCATCACCCTACTTTACCCTTGGGCTGGGGAGCCACCTGGGCTGCCTAGGGTGGGGGAGCTGACTTACCAGACACCGGCTTCCTGTGACTGAGTCTGTCTTTCCATCCTCCCCCTGCTTCCAGCTGGGTGGGCTATGAGAAGGAGGGCTTTCGGGGCCACCAGTACCTGCTGGAAGAGGGCGCATATGCTGACTGGTCGCACTGGGGAGGTTTTGACCAGTGGCTGACCTCCCTTCGGGTCATCCGGACGGTAAGCAAGCGCAGTTGGACTAACCCTCTGCCTCTGGCCACAGCCAGACCTCCCCCGGGACAATCTGAGAAAAGAATTTGTACCCACTCTCCCTGTTCTCCCCGAAAGTGCTCCCTGGGGTGCATCAGAGGGCTTGTCTCCCTCCTGAGGCTCTTCCCCAGGCCCCTCGGCCGCCTCACTCCTAATTCTCTGTGTCAGCTGAGTCCCTGAGGTCCCGACACTCCCAGGGGTTTCTTACCCTGGGCAGGAGAGACCTGACTGTCCCTGGGGCTTAGGACTTCGGGGACCCGGCCGTAGTGCTGTTTGAGGCCATGGACTTCCAGGGGCCTGGCGTGGAGGTGAGCGCGGCATTGCCAGATGTGGAGCTAGTGCGACACGGCCCGCGCACCCAGGCGATCCACGTGCTCAGCGGCGTGTGAGTGCCCCTGGCTCTGAGAGCCTGGCGGAGCGGCCCCGGGCGGTTGCGGGAAAGGTACCGACTCCTCCTCTGCTGACCCGCCCCGTCTCTCCTGCAGGTGGGTGGCCTATGAGCAGGTGGGCTTCTCTGGGGAGCAGTACGTCCTGGAGAAGGGCGTGTACCGTAACTGCGACGACTGGGGCGCGGGCAACAGCGCCCTCGCCTCGCTGCAGCCGGTCCTGCAGGTGCGTGCGGCGCCTAGCCGGGCCCCGGCGAGTCAGGGAGGCGCGGGGCAGAGAGGGCGTGGCTGAAGTCCCGCCTCCTGGGGCGGGGCATCTGGGATGGGGCGGGGCCGGCGGCCGTCTGCAGAGCTGCGGAGCTCAGGTCCGGCGGGCAGTGTGCAAACCTACGGGAGCTGAGGCTGCAGGCTGGCACCCCTTTTGAGCCTCAACTCTGGTTCCTCCCTTCAGGTTGGGGAGCACGATCTGCACTTTGTCTCAAAGGTAAGAAGCTGGCACCGCAGGGGCTGGCAGTGCGCCCATCACCTCTTCCCTCAATTCGGAACTCTCCCTGTCGTCGCCATTCCTTCTGTCCCACTTGGTTGCCCTCCTTTACTTTTATCTCCACCTCTCTTTGCCTCCAGATTCAGCTTTTCTCCGGCCCCGACTTCCTGGGCGACCACATCTCCTTCGAAGATGACCAGGCCTCTCTGCCCGCCTCCTTCCAGCCTCAGTCGTGCCGAGTCCACGGCGGCAGGTGTGCACTTGGGGAGGGGGGCGTGGCAGCGTGTGCTTAGAGCAAGACAGGGGCCCTTCTTCCAGGGGATTTCCTTCCTTCCCCCAGCTTCCTTGAGGTTCGCTGTTCTGTCCCAAGTCATTTAATTTCAAAACAAACAAAACAAAATAAAGTTTGAATGGAAAACTAGATAGTATAGTTATATATAAAGAAGCCCAATTTTTTTTGAGATGGGGTCTCAGTGTGTTGCCCTGGCTTGCCTTGAACTCCTGGGCTCAAGTGATCCTTGATCCTTGATCCTTGTGCCTCAGCCTCCCAGATAGCTGGAACTATAGGCCTGCCACAGAATCAGCTACATTTTTGAGTGGGGGAGAGGAGTATTTAAAATCCCTGATCCAACATAAAACTTCTTAGAGGAACACTTCATTCAATACATGTCTCTAATAAGGTTTCCTCATCCTACATGGCTTCATGTCATTATCATATCTAATAACATTAACCATAATTTGTTAATACTAATACCCAGTCCATGGTCGAATTTTTCCAGTTGTGTTAAAAAATTCCCTTGTAAAATTAGCTTCTTCTTCTTCTTGTTGTTGTTTTCAGGATACAAATAAGGTACACACACTGCATCTGATTGATTTGGCCTCAAGTCTATCAGTCCTCCCCTTTTTGTTTCATGCCATTTATTTGTTTGAAGAAACCCAATAATTTAGCCCCGCACTTTAGCACATGCCCTAGCAGCTTGGGAGGCTAAGGCAGGAGGATCACAAGTTCAAGGCCAGCCTCAGCAATTTAGCAAGGCCTCAAGAAACTTATTGAAACCCCATCTCAAAAGAAAAAAAAAAAGAAACCCAATAATTTGCTTTGTAATACAGTTGCCTATCTTCTATATTTGGCTGATTGCTTCCTGGTGGTGTCTTTTAACTAGTTACTTTGTCTCCCATATGTCTTGATTAGATTCAGGGCTTTTGTTTTGGCAAGAAGTCTGACATATACTGACTGTGGCATCACATGGCAAAGTGCATAATGTCTAGGTGTCTCCTTTTAATGATATTGAGATCTCTACATTATAAGAGACCTGTTTTTTTTTTTCCCAGTACCAGGGATTGAACCCAGTATGATCTATCACTGAGCTGCATTCCTAGCCCTTTTCATTTTATTTTGAGACAGAGTCTTACAAGTTTGCTGAGACACCTTGGACTTGGAATCCTGCCTCAGCCTGAGTATCTGGGGTAACAGGCGTGCACCACTGCACCCAGCTATCTCATACTTTATTATTTTTCACCTTGTGATTCTAGCATCCATTGATAATTGCCTAAATCCATTATTTTTCTGGAAGCTATAGAATTATTTTCAAGTTTTTGTATTCCTTCTGCATATATTAGTTAGAATATTTCTATAAGGAAGAATTTTCCTGCTGAACATGGTGGTGCATGCCTGTGACCCAAGCGACTGGGAAAGCTGAAGCAGGAGGATCACAAGTTTGAAGTTGGAGGCCAGACTCAGCAAGTTAGTGAGACCCTGTCTCAAAAGGAAAACTAAAAAGGACTGGGAACGTTAACTCAGTGGTAAGGCATCCTCCTCCTGGGTTCAATCCGTACTACTGAAAAACAAAAACAAAAAACCTTTTTCTTTCAACTATTTGACTACCTGAAATAGTTTATACAGACAGTGCCATTTGATCCTTTCCCAAGGATCCATGTTTGACCCTTTCTTTTTATCAATTTTCAGAATAATTTCTAAATTGATATCCTAGCAACAACCTCCAAAGCTGACCATAGATTTTTTTTAAGTAGTGTAACAAACTCATGGATTTTTATGCAACTGTTATATTAGTCCTTTGCAGTAGGTGTTCCCTTATATGCTTAGATTGTTACGTCTTTGGCTAATGAGAGCCCCTTCAGATTGCCTCTGGGTTCTTTTGATATGATCCTCATAGTTTTGAGAACTTCCTTGTTTTTCGGAAATGACACGATGCCCCAGGATCATTTTGTATGTTTCTTGCTCCAAACCTGATGTCAGCCTTTTCCTAAGGAACTCTTGGTTTCTTGTAGTGGGAAATGGTATTTAGAGACCAAAATCCACTGTTAGGTGTTTCAAAATTAAAATACCAAGATTGCTACTCACAGTAAAAATCACTGAAAGCTGCTCAAGACTTTGCAGTTCTTTTGTCCTCAGGACATTCACATACTCTTTGATATATATATGTGTATGTGTATATATGTATGTATATATATGATATATATATATATAAAATGCTCTGTTTTAAAGACATTTAAATTTAAAATAATCTTTATTTTATGTGCTTATGTCACCAATCTGATATATATTTAGTTAGGGTCATTAATTTAATTTACTTTTGATTTTTAGGAATACTCTTTATTTTTGCTTAATTCTTTTATTTTTTTTCCTCCTGTGCTGGGGATTGATCCCAGGACTTCACCATGCTAGGCAAGTACTCTACCACTGAGCTATACCCCAGTACTAATTCTGTTTTTTAATTTCATAAAATACTTGCATGGTGTCTTTCTTAGCTCAGGGCTGCCATAACAGAATGTCATAACTCTATGCCTTAAACAACAGAAATTTAGCTGGGTACAGTGACACATGCCCATAATCCCAGCAACCTAGGGGACTGGGGGAAGAGGATCACAAGTTCAAGGCCAGCCTGGGCAACTTAGTGAGACCCTGTTTCAAAATAAAGAATAAAAAAGGGCTGAGGATGTAGTTCAGTGGTAGAGTGTACCCCTGGGTTCAATCCCCAGTACCACCACTCCCACAAAAAAAGAAATTTTATTTTCTCATAATTCTAGAGGCAAGTCCAAGGTCAAGGTGCTTGCTAATTCAGTTTGCCAGCAAGGAGTTTCTTCATGGCTGCAGGACACATTCCTGCTGTGTCTTCATATTGTAGAGAGAGAGAGCAGAACCCCTGACTCTTTCTCTTCTTATAAGGATGCCCACCCCATTGTGGAGACTCACCCTCATGACTTCATCTGAACCTCATTACCTCCCAAAGGCCCCATCTCTAAATACCATTACATGGGTCGGTTGTCCACATGTGATTTTGGGGAGACACAAATATTCGGTCTCTAACAGTCCCAAAGATTCCACCTCTGTCCCTCCTACCTTTCCCCTCTTCCCCCCTACCCCCGGAATCTCTTTTAGTGTTTACTTTGCTCATCTATTGTTTCTTTTTGATGATATATGCAAATATACAGTCATTTGTAAATTTGTATATAAATATAGAAAGCAAATATGTTTTGATTTCTTCTTTCCCCATTTTCTTACACAAAAGGGAGCATAGTACAATCTGGTGAATGTACCAAAAACTCCTGAACTGTATAGTTGATTCAACCAGGCTCCTATTGATGGCCATATGGGCGGCTTCCACACTCTGCTATTGCAAACAGTGCTATACTGCTATAGTGTCATGCAAGTGTTATTTCATGTTTTTGAAGGGTATCCTTGGGATAAATTCCTAGATGTGGGATTGCTGAGTAAATTAGTCATGGAATGTTGCTTGATATTACCAAACTCTCTTCCAAGGGGCAGTATGATTTCAACCAGTCCTTTCTTAAGTCTGACCCTAGTCCGTGCTGCTGTGGTGCCTGTCCATCCTAGACCTCCCTAGGCTGGGGGAATACCGTAAAGTCAGTGTCTACTCTTAGACCTCAGGTTGTCTGGCAGGCCTGGGACAGGGTAGGCTTGTAATCCCTCTTCTGCTCTTCCCCTTCCCCAGCTGGATCCTGTTTGATGACAAGAACTTCCAGGGAGACCAGCACATTCTCTCAGAGGGCGAGTTTCCCACTCTCTCAGCCATGGGCTGCCTGTCCTCCACCATCCTTGGCTCTCTCCGGAAGGTACCCCTGGTGAGTGCCCCTGTCCAGTTCCAGGCAACCCTAGAGGCAGAGTGTGGAGTCCTGCTGGGGAACCTGGGGCCCAGAGCCCCATCTCACTTCCTGGAAGGAACCCATGGTCATGTGGACCTAAAGCTTACAGTGCAGAGTGGCCAAGTGGTGTGTCCAGATGTAGAAGTAGGCAGGGACGGAGGGGTGGACACTCGGGAGCGGGTTTCAGTGATGCTCCAATGCAGGAGCGTCGGGGGGACACTAGGAAGAGGGTCCTACAGCTGTCTGTAGGACGACAGGAAAAGTAAGGCAGCACGGTGGCTGCTTTGGTGATCCAGAGTGAGCGGTGGTGTCCTGCACTAGGGAAGAGGAGGACAGGGGTGCCGCTGGCCTCCTTAGGGCCCTTAGGACCTGGGCTGCTATCAGAACAGCTAAGCACACTTCAGACCTTTAACCCTCGCTGTCACCCTGTGAGGTGTTACCATCATCAGATGTGGAAACAGGCTTGGAGCTCCCGACTTGCTTAGCAGGTTCCCGCCAGGCAGCCTGGCTCTGCAGTCCAAGCCCCTCGGGAGGCACACAGCCTGGGGTTTGAGGCCAACCTTGGGGCCTCCAACAGGGGGTCTCACCTTCTCCATCCTGCTTCCTCTTTGTTAAATGGGGATCACAATAGCACCCATCTTATGGGGTTATTGAAGCATTACAGTGGGATCAGAGAAGATGCTCACGGGATCTGGCGATCAGGGAGCAAGGCCATTGTCGCCAGTGTGGGTATTACAGCTGTTCCTGTTTTGAGGGTGGAAAGTGGGGCTGTATAATGCACCCCAGGTTTCTGGTCTGGCCATTAGGTCTTAGAAGTGCCATTTACTAGAGAGGACGTCTGCTGGGGCCGAGTCTGGTGCATGCTACACCTGAGAATCTGGGGACGCTCTCCCGCAGTGTCCTGATGTCCGTGAAGGAGCTCGGGAGGGGTAGGAGCTGCGGCGTGGTCAGGGGCAGCGTGGGCCCTGTGGCCTCACCCCTCCTGCGGGCCCCAGCACTTTTCAGAGCCCGCCATCTTCCTGTACGGCCTGGAGTGCTTCGAGGGGAAGGAGATCGAGCTGGACCGGGAGGTGCGGAGCCTGCAGGCGGAGGGATTCAACAACCACGTGCTGTCCGTGCGCATCGAGGGGGGCGTGTGAGTGTCGTGGGGGGCACGAGGGCTGTGGGGGCTGGTAGCGGGGAGGGGTGAGCGGCAGACGGGGGACCAGGGGCCTCCTCCCCTCCCGCCAAGTGAGGAAGGAGCAGACTCGGGAAGGTCACTAGTTCTCAGGGCGTGGACCCCCAGCCCCGTGGGCTTCCTGGGGCCCTGCTTGGCCCTATGAACCCCAGATCTACTTCCCAGCCTTCTCCCCCCCCCCCCCACTGAGGACCCTGGCCCCTGCAAAGGAGTTCCCACACGAGAGAAGAGGAGGTGGACGTGGCCCTGACGTCCTGCCCTCTCCCCGTCTCTCTCTCTATGTTCCTGTCCGTGGCACCTGCTGGGCCCAGCTGGGTGCTGTGTGAGCACAGTGACTTCAGGGGCCGCCAGTGGCTGGTGAGCAGCTGTGAGATCACCAACTGGCTGACCTACAGCGGTACCCAGAGGGTGGGTTCTCTCTACCCCATCAAGCAGGTGGGTCCCCGTCAGGGAGCGTCTGCTGCCTGTCCCGGGTAGGCCTCTGTGGGGTGTGTCTGCATGTCCCCCAAGCTCAGCATCGATGGACTTTTGTCACAATTTCTGCCCCTTTTGCCACTTCTTGCACCATTATCTATCTAAGAGGTTTCTCTAAATTTTATTTTACTGTATCCTTGTCCTAAGGAATAATATCCATAAAATCATGACTTTGATATACATATGTGCTTTATTTCTTAAAGGACATAAGTATATTATCACTGAATTTCCAAAAATAAGTTTCTCCAAGCCAGGCATGGTGGTTCACGCCAGTAATTCAGGCTGCTTGGGAGGCTGGGGCAGGAAGATTTCGAATTGGAGGCCAACCTGGGCAACTTAGCAAGAGCCTGTCTCAAAATAAAAATTTTAAAAATGGGCTGGAGGTGTAGCTTAGTGGTCCCTGGGTTCAATCCCTCAAATATTTTCTTCCACATAGGACTGAAAAGTACCTCCTGTCCCACCTCCAGTAGTAAGCCCCTCACTTTGGAACCAGGTGTCTGCACCTGGATGTCTGTGCCCGCTTGCCCGGGCATACGTGCATGTCCACAGCAGCGCCACCCTGAGCTCCGTGTGTGCTCCGGAGGTGACCTCTGCCTGGTTGCAGCACTGCCTGTGCCCGCTGAGCAAGCGTGTGTGTATGTGGGTGCCAGGGGAGCCCTGATGTCCACGGACTCTTCTGACATCACTGCTGGAGGAATCCTGGAGATTATCTCCACCCGGCACATTTTACAGATGGGGAAGTAAAGTCCCAGAGAAATAGATGAGGGTTTGCTCTGCAATCTTGAGCAAGTACAGTACCTCCACGGGCTCTGTTTCCCCATCTTTAAAATGGGGACAGCATGTGGTATCACGGGTGTGTTTGAGGACTGAGGATCTACAATGGACGTGGACCCCTGGGAGTGGTGCTGGAACCGGAAGCACTTGACTTCAGTCCTATTATTGCTACTGTTACTGTCGCCACACTCCTAGGCCCCCTGCTGACTTGTGGACAGTCTGGTGTCCACCTGGTCACCACCCCCTTAGCGTGCATGTGTGCCTGTTTCTCTCTGGAAGCGCGTGTGCACACAGCTGGCTGCACATCTGTCCTGTAGGAAACATAAGCACCTGGCAGGGAGGGGCCCGTGGGGGGGGGGTGGGAATCTGCCCGTTTGTGTCCTCTGTGAGTTTCTGTGTTACCTCATGGACTGCGGGTGTATTTGTCAGTGTGTCCCTCTGCTCACGTCTGTGGGCATCGGTGCACAGTGGTGGGTGAGTGTGAATGACCCATGTGCCGTCAGTGTGTGTGCAAAGAAGGGTGAGGTCACGGCATGGCAGGGTCAGGGCAAGTTGGGCGTGAGGAGGGTCCAGAGTGGAGAGTGGTGGGCATCCTGCCTGGGGACTCCTGACGCCCGACCTCTCCCCCGCCACCAGCGTCGAGCTTATTTTCGCCTCTGGAATGCAGCCCTGGGGGGATTCCTGGCAGTGCCGGACCACGTGGAGGACATGAAGGCAGGCCGGGTGGTGGTCTCTGAGCCCCGAGCTGGCGGCAGCTGCATCTGGTACTATGAGCATGGGCTGCTGAAGAACCAGGTACTGGTTTGGGGCTGGGAGGGACTCCTGGGCCCCAGGCCTCTGCAAGCCTGCCTTGGGGAATCCCAGCCCAGTCAGGAATAGAACCCCGGGGACCCTGTGGAGGTGGAGGATGCAGGCGTGGAACCCTGCAGGTCATGCTTTCCTTGGGACCTCAGTGTCCAAACTGTTGACCTAGATTCCTCTAAGTAACCCCCCATCTCTGATATCCTGTGTCAGAACTTGAATCCTATCAGTGATCATAGACTCACTCCCGTTTCCTGGACACCTATTGTGTTCTAGGGGCTGGGACCAGAGCAGTAGGAAGACAGAAAGACTTCTGCTCTGCTGAAGTTTACATCCCCCCGAGGAGAGACAGAAACAAATGAGCAAAACATCTTATTATTTTAGATGATGAAAAGTGCAATAGAGGAAAGGTAGATCTAGGAAGGAGGACTGGGGGTTTTAAGTAGCTCTGACAGAGCTGCCCTTCCTGAGAAAGGTGACCTTTGAAGGGGGAGCTATGCAGGTGTCTAAGGGAAGAGCGTTTCAGGCAGAGGGATGGCCAGTGCAAGATGTGAAAATGCCTGGCATTTTCTAGGAGGGGCAAGGCTACCTGAGTGGCTGGAGTGAAGTGTGTGAGGGAGAAGGCAAGAGATGAGGTGAGAAGGGTTGTGGGAAGTGTAGGTTTTATTGGTCATTGTGTTTTGTTTTTGAGGGTTTTTTTTTTTTTTGCTATGGGCAGATTCTATTATACTCAGCTTTTTATAGGTGAGGATATCAGAGCACAGAGAGGTTAAGTAATTTGCTGAAAGTCACAGAGTCAGTAAATGTGTGGATGTTTGGTGCTAAAACCTATGTCCTACTAGAGCTAATATTTTCCCAGCCCTTTTATGGTTTCTCATGTTAAACCCTCAAAAACAACCAACCACCACAAAACAAAAAAACTAGTATTCGGGATTCTTATCTCTAAGAAAACAGAAACTCAGGATTGAGAGACTTGCCTAGGACCACAGTTCACCAGAGCCAGAATTCAGATCCAACATCTGGTGGGTGTTTTGGGTATGGTAAAGTCCCCATGGGAAAAACAGTGCCTAATGACCTCTTGGGGCCTCAGGTGGCCCCCACCATGAGCCTGCAGGTAATTGGACCTCCCAGTCTAGGCTCCAAGGTGGTGCTCTGGGCTGAGAGCCGCCTGCCACGACAGACTTGGAGCATCAATGAATCGGGCCACATCTGCAGCCAGATGTTCGAAGGCCGGCTCCTGGATGTGAAGGGTAACCTGGGCTGCATGCGTGGCAGGGAGCCAAGGGCAGCATCATCCCCAGCCTTCTCTGATGACCTCTGACTCCCCCATGCTCTCCTAGGTGGCCGAGGCTATGACCGGGACCATGTGGTGCTGTGGGAGATGGCCAAGGACAGGGCCTCCCAGACCTGGACCGTCCATCTGCTCTGAACCTCCTTCCCCGACCCCAGAGCTTTGCTGGGATGGAATGTCTTTACAGGGTTTTTTGTTGTTGTTGTAACATAAGCTATTTTCTAATAAGCTGCCAGGTATCTTTGTCTTTGTGTACCTTGCTAATGGGGTGAGGATGGTCCACTGACTTTCCCCCCCACACTCAGCTGGCTTCCTTCCACCCTGCTGGGTTTTTTGTTTTGGGGTGCTTTGTTTTGGTGGGCATGGGGGTGGGGGGTGGTAGGGCTAGGGCGTGAGGCCTCCCTCTGCCACCAGAGGGAGCCTGGGACCCAACTAATTGGTGTGTGTGGCCCTTCATGCAGTCCCACCCAGATGTGTCCTGAGCCCGTCCCTGAGTGTTTGGGAGTGACAGTCCAGAGATTCCACCCCCCCCCCCCAGATGGTCCCATACTCAGAGGACCCCCACTCCAGTACCTGGGTGTTGTCAGAATGACAGACTCAGGTCTGGCACTGGGCGTGAGGACACAGACATGAACCAAGCCCTGAGGTCCCCACCCTCAGAGAACATGGTCCAGTGGAGAATTCCCAACGCATAAAGTGACACAGTCAACAGGAGAAGGACACAGTGGAGGGTGCCCAGAGCAGGACCCTCCTGCCTGGAGGGGGGCCCGCAGCTGACGTACACGGGATGTGGGGCAGCTGGCCAGACGAGATGGTAGCAGAGGAACCTGTTTCAGGGGTGCATATGAGTCCAGGGGTGAAAACTCTGAGGTTCAGCATGTGGGGACACAGTGGGTGGGGCAGGGGGGGTGAGGGGGCCCCTCTGCCCTTTCCTCTGACTTTCCCCAGTTTGGAGGTTTGGTCTCAAAGAAGCCAGGACAGGGCCGGGGACCCTATCCCAGCTGAGAGGACAGGACATAGGAGGGAGAAGTGCCCTCTGCCCTTAGATTTGTGGCCACTCTTGAGGCCTCTGGCAGAAGTCCTCAGAACAAGGAGGGACAGGAGGGTCTGCACTGGGGCTCCCTTCCCCTCTGGAGCTCCAAACACCAATACCCCAAACCCAGGAGGGGGTGGGTAGAATGGTTGTTTATTCTTCTGGCCTTCCCAGCCCCGGGGGTGGTCGGGAAAATAGACAGCCATCTCCTAACCCTCCTCCAGCCCCCAGTAGTCAGAGATGTAAGGATGAATGATCTGTGAGCTTGTTTTCTGGGCTGCCAAAATAGGGGTGGGGGGAGTTCCTGGACCTGGGGATTGCCCCAAATCTGTCATTCTGAGGATACCCAGGTACTGGGGTGGGGTTCCTCTGTGTCCAGGGTTATCCAGGGTCTGGGGAGTGGGATGGTAGAATCTCTGGGACAGTCATTCCCAAACACTCAGGGACAGGGGAAGTAAATTCCACTAAAGGGGACAGTGAGGGTGGAGGTTTCTGGGTCTTGTCGCCTAATGTGACTGGGAGGAGAGAGTCCTCCGAGGTGGACTCTGGGTAGGCTGCTGGGAAGGGCATGCTGGCCCGCTTGCTCTGTTGACACGGGCGTGGGAGGCTCCTGGGTGTGCACACACAGCTGTGGGGCCTGGCGATGTCCAGCGACCACGCGCAGGGCCCCTCCAGAGACAAGGAGAACTTTATTGAGCCCCAGCTTGCCCCTTCATATCAGTACCTCTCCTGCGTGGCCACTGCCTGTGCGGCACTGCCTGTCCCCTTACCCCACTTGGGACCTCTGGCATCAACCCATCCTGAGGGCTGGCAGGCGGCGGGTGTTCTCTGGCTAGTGATGGTGGCTGCTGTTTCAGGGGGCATAGAGCTAGACACTGTCACCTCAGCTGAGGTAGAAGAGGTGGATGAGGGTGTTGGTCAAGAAGAAAAGAACACTGCCACCATCCATGTTGCTGAGAGCTGGGGCCCCACCTTTGGTGGGTCTCGGGGTTGTTTTGGCGGCGCTGGTGGTCGTCCCCGCCGCGGTCGTTGGCGCTCCTGCAGGAGCGCCGTCGCCGCTGCCGCCGCCGCCGCCGCCGCCGCCGCCGCCGCCGCCGCCGCCGCCGC
>JAJEJO010003177.1:0-118935 GCA_020662805.1 Glaucomys volans | reverse complement strand
CCGCCGCCGCCGCCGCCGCCGCCGCCGCCGCCGCCGCCGCCGCCGCCTTCGCCGCCGCCGCCGGCACTGCTCCCGTTGCCAGCCGCAGAGGACCCAGCAACAGTCGTGTTTCCCAAGACTCCAGTTTGTATCTGCAAGAAGAGAAGTGGGGGATGCTCAGGGGTTCAGTTGTCGTTGTTTTGTGTCTGTCCTGGGGACTGAACCCGGAGCACTTTACCACTGAGCTGCATCCCAGTCCTGTCCTCTTTTTATTTTAGACGGGGTCTTGCTAAATTGCTGAGGGTCTCATTAAAATTGCTGAGATTTGGAATTTCGATCCTGCACCACCACACCAGGCACAGGGGGCTGTTGAATGTCACCTTGACTGAGGAGCAGTCTCCCAGCCCCTCTGCCATAGGCCCTGGCGGGATGTTTGGCAGTTTCCTGACACGAGGTGGTTACGCCCATCCCCAAACTTCCTTTCACCTCTCCCAGACCACCAGCACCTCCATCAAGGAGGTAAACAGGGGAGCCCCAGCCCGAGAACCCACTCCTGCAAGGGGCTTAGCACCCCTGAGCCCATTTCCTTGTCTCCTGAATGGGGAGAAGAGTCCATCGCAGCTGGAAGGGTGATGTGAGAAAGCCCTTGGCGAAGTATGGGTGGGCGGGTGGAGTGGTGGAAATGGCCAGTTGGTGACAAGCTGTCCTTGATGGTTGATAAAACTGCAACTGAAGCTGCTCTTAATGGAAATTAAGCTGTTTTTGATGGTGATCAAGCTGTCCTTGATGGTTGATGAAGCTGTTCTTGATCAAGAACTTGATGGCTCTTGTCTCCCATATTGACTGGGCCCCTCTGGGCATGTGGGAAGCTGATTTGAGACTGGTAGGGTGCATTCCTGACCCCCAGGCCTCTCTCCTGCCAGGACAGGACCCCCCACCCCCACCCCCCACGGCAGAAGCCAAGCAGGCTCTGCTTGGACATTTCCTGGCCTCCTCCCACCAGGACCCTATTCCACAGGCCCCTGTGGGACGCTGTTCCTCACTCGGGCTCTTTCCACACCTCTTAACTCCCTAGCACTGCACAGCACCCCGGGTGACTCTGTGCCTGGCACCCGTGAGGCTCCCCTGATATGAACACAGATTCCACCTCAGAGGCTCTTAAGCGATCTGACCATGGCAGAAGGGCTTGGGCAGGGAGGCTCCCTGGGCCTGGGTTCCCTGTTGGAGCCTGTCTGCCTCTGCCTCCACAGGAGAAGGCTGGGCCCCAGAGCCCAAATTCCCTCCATCCCATGGCAAGCAGGTCAGGGAATCTTGAGGGTGGCACTGGGGGCTTTGAGGGGATTCTACCTGAGTCAGAACCAGCAGGCTGAAGGTGAGTAGAAGGCAGAGGAAGCCGTTCATCCTGGGAGGACCTTGCTGGGAGCTCTTGGTAGCAGCTATAGATGAGCTCAGAGCTTTCCTGCAGGCCTTTTTAGGCTTGGCTGCTTTTGAATCCCGAGGCAGGAGGTGCAGAGGGGTAAGGAGAGGAAGGAGGGCCTATGGGGCGGGCAGGGAGGGGCTGGGAGCTGCTTCCTTCCTACGGGTGTGGGCTGGATAAAGCCAAATTCTAGGTTCCAGGACCCTGCAGATGGTGAGTTATAGACAGGTGTGAGCCACCTCCCAAGGGATGAGGGGTAGGCAGCGCAAGGGGGCAGCAGACAGGGCTGACATCCTGGGCATCACATCTTGATTTAACTGCATGCTCACTCGGAGACCCCAGGCCTTTAACAAAAGAGCTGCAGAAGGATTAAATGCAGTAACAATCCATTTTTAAAAGCCAAAAATGTGAATAAATATTAGATTGTTTGTGGGTTTCTTAAAAGATTAGGGTAAGAGACAGGAGCTGAAGGAAAGACTGGGGTAGACTCAGGTTTTTTTTTTTTTTTTTTTTTTTTGAACCGGGGATTGAACTCAGGGACACTCGGTCACTGAGCCACATCTCCAGCCCTATTTTGTATTTTATTTAGAGACAGGGTCTCACTGAGTTGCTTAGGGCCTCGCTAAGTTGCTGAGGCTGGCTTTGAATCGCGATCCTCCTGACTCAGCCTCCCAAGTCGCTTGGATTACAGGCGTGCGCCACCGCGCCCGGCAGACTCAGGTTTTGAGATGAGGTGGCGGACGGCCTGCAGGTTCTGAACTGAGGTTTGGGAGAACTCTGTGAACACGGTGAAGCAGCTGGGCTCGTTCCCTCCAGGGCTTAGGTTCCTCATTTCAAGTGGAAGACGAAATGGATTATTTCTGAAGTTTCTTCAGGCCTAGTGTTTAGTGATTTGGGTAAAGAAACTAGTAAATGAGGGTTTTTTCTTTGTTTATTTGCTATCAGGGATTGAACCCATCAAGCCACATCCCCAGCCCTTTTTATATTTATTTTATTTAGAGACAGGGTCCCTCTGAGCTGGTTAGGGTCTCTCTAAATTGCTGAGGCTGGCTTTGAACTTCTAATCCTCCTGCCTCAGCCTCCTGAGCTGCTGGGATTATAGGTGTGCACCACCGCTCCTGACAAGATGAGCTGTTGGTATCAATCTGGGGTGGATGGGAAGGGAGCCAGTAGAGGGGACAAGCAGGTGGCCAAAATACAGTGGATAATCGGATTTGGGTGGGGCACCATGAAGTCCCAGCTAGGGGTCCAGTGATGGGATTTTCCCCCCAAAAGATCTGAGGACTTACTGGAGTGAAGGGGGAACTTGACTTAGGACCAGTGGGGCTCTTGACTTATGCGATGGAAAAGAATTTCAGCTCATGCCAAAGACATTGGAAAGCAGAGACATGTTCAAGGGAGAATGGGGGCAATCTCAAGGAGCCGGCCTTGAACTGAAGGAAGGACTACCTATTCTGACTATCTCCGGAGGAGAGACAGGAGTCTGTTGGCGTGGAGTGTTAATATTTACAGAGGGGTGGTTGCTAGGGGCTGGACTACAGGTGGAGCCAGGGTGGAGCTATAGGACTTCAGCCAGTTTTCATTGCACTTGTGCACTGCCCTCTTGTCAGCCCAGGGTGTGGGTCAAGCACAGGTTGCTCAGGAGTCACAACTATTTGTGGTACTTTTTGTATATCAATAGTTTATGGGTGTTTCCTTTGAGACTCAGAATCTCCCTTTATCCCCCAATTCCTATCTCAGGATGAATCCTGAAGCTGTTTGGATGGTCCTCCGTGGTATCCATTCTCTCACTTTGTTCTCAGTGATGCAGAGCAGTATGTTTTATAATTATACCCACTTGACTGATGAAGAAACTGAGGCTGAGATATTGAGTGACTTACCCAAGGTGGTAAAGGGTGGAGCCATCTCATTTGAACTTCAGTCCAGTTCTGTCTGATGCCACAGCTATCACTGAGCTATAACCCCAGCTCTTTTTATTTTTAATTTTGAAACACGTCTTTCTAAGTTCCTGAGGCTGCCCTTGAACCTATGATCCTTCTGCCTCTGCCTCCCGAGTTACTGGGGGTACAGGTGTGAGTCACTGCACTAGGTACCAAGTAAGTCTTGCTTTCTTGTCCTCCTGTTCCCCAGAACCCAGGAATTGTCTCTGCAGCCCAGCTCCTGCCTCACCCACCTCCCTGGCTTAGTTGGTGTCCTATTTATGTGCCAGATGGTGATGGTGAAGGGGACTCCCCTACACTTCCCTTCTGTGGTCAAGGCCTAGGTATGTCAAAAGCCTAGGTAAAACCAGAGGGCCTCCAGCTCAGAAGAAAAAAGAAGTGAGAGTTAAGACTGGGGAGGAAAAGGCAGGAAGTGGAGAGGGGGTGGGAGGGAAGTGAGAGGAGCCCCAGTCACCTATCACCCCCACCCCTATCTGCTCCTACACACACACACACACACACACACACACACACGCACACACACAGGGTGGTGATTCTGGGGGCTACTGAGAGGAGCCAGGCAAACAACAGGTGAAGGAAGGCCACTGACCCAGGAGACAAAAGGCCCAAGGTTGCACTGTTGAAAATGAGTCCTGTCACTCTTGTCAATCTTCTCCCTTGTTTGTTTGTTTGTTTGTTTGTTTTTGATACCTGGGATTGAACCAGTGGCACTTAACCGCTGAGCCACATTCCCAGTCCTTTTATTTTTTTATTTTGAGACAAGGTCTCTCTAAGTTGCTGAGACTGCCTTTGAACTTGTGATCCTTCTGATTCAGCCTTCCCAGTTGTTGGGATTACAGACTTGCCTGAGAAGCAGTTGGAGGGACTGAGCCCTAGGGCCCAGTAGTGGTTCCTCCAAGGTAGGGATGCATGTGAGTGGGTGCCTTGCCAGACTTAAGTTTATTTATTTATTTTTCTTTCTTTTTAATTTTTTGGGTGCTGGGGATGGGACCCGGGCCTTATGCATGCTAAACAGATGCTCTACCACTGAGTCACACCCCAGGCACCCCCAGACCTAAATCCAGACTTAGACATTTTCTTACAAAGCTCCAAAATTTCCTTTCCACATTCTGAAACTGCTGGAGAGTGACACTGAGCGGCTGCAGGTGGGGAAACATGAGGGTACCGGAGGGGGGCCATGGGGCTTGGAGGGGCGTCTGCAGTCCATACCTGAGAAATAGGGGGTTCACACCTTTACCTCTTCTGCCCTCTGAACAGCTACCTTCTGTCTGGACAACATCTGCAGTAGACAGAACCCTGGTCACCAAATTAGAGAGCTCTAGGAAATCCTCATTTTACAGATGGTAAAACTGAGGGCAAGTTCTGGGCAGAGTTGGGGCAGAGCCTAGATCTCCCAGTGCCTGTGCTCCAGCTTCTCCAGACCAGGCTCCCGAACCTTCAGAGAGAAGGCAAAGCCCAGTCCACAGCCCTGGACTCCGCTTTGTGATGGAAACCGTATTCCTCCGCGGTGACACTCATGGCGCCCCCTGCCCCCAGCCCACACCCGGTTCCCTAGCATCCTCCCCCACCCAGCCACGCCCCGCTTGCTTCCTGTATTTCCTCTGCACCGAGAGGCCTCCCGTGCACCTGCGGTCCCTGTGGACGCTCCTGTTTCTCTTCAAGATGTGGCTCAGAGGTCCCTGTCCCAACTCCCTCATGGGTGGAGAGCTGTTCCTCCACGTTCCAAGAGCCCCTTCTGCTGACCACCGCTCTAAAGATGGTGTCTGCTAAACAGGTGGTCTAGTCCAGACTTGCCACCTGGCCAGTCCGCGCAGCATAGAACATGAATAGGTGTTGGGGACCACCGGAAGAGTGAACGTGAGGCGGCCCGATGGTTATTAGGAGGCTGTGACAGGCTCGGAATAGCGAAGTTACCACTGCAGCAAAGAATCGAGGGCCTGAGAGAGGTGAGCCTTTCATTTGGACTGCTTTTCTCTTGAAAGTATTTGTCACTTCAAGAAGAGACAGCTAAGAAACTGAGCAGAGCTTTTTATAAATTTATGGGGCAAAAGGGAGAAAAGCTGTCGTTCAGAACCCTGTGAGAAAGGAGGCTCAGACAGCTGCCCCCACTAGGCTTTGGGTTGGGACTAGGAGGGGTCCCAGTTAGAGTGAACAGGAAACCACAACCCAGACCACACAGAAATCCAAGACAACACGACAAAACAAACAAACAAAGCAAGATAAACAACAAATAATGGGCTTTCTCAGCAGATGCAGATAATCACATTGTCAATGAAACTTGCAAACAATTATGCTTAATCTGAGAACGGGAATTTTTTGTTTTTGTTTGTGGGTACTGGGGATTTAACCCAGGGACACCAAACCCTGAGCCACATCCCCAGCCAGTTTAATTTTTTATTTCAAGACAGGTTTTCACTAAATGGCTTAGGGCCTCGCTAAATTGCCGAGGTTGGCCTCAAACTTGCAGTCCTCCTGTCTCAGCCTTCAAGTTGTTGGGATTGCAGGAATGTGCACCATGCCGTGAGACTGGAAATTATAGAAAAGAACCAAATGGAAATTCTTGAACTGAGAAACACAACAATAGAAATGAAGAACTTGGTGGGTGCAGTAGACATTGGGTCTTATCCCAGCCACTTAGGAGACCGAGACAGGAGGATTGCAAGTTTGAAACCAGCCTCAGCAAGTTAGCCTTAGGCAACCTAGTGAGGCCCTTGTCAAAATAAAAAATAAAAGGGCTGGGGATGTGGCTCAGTGCTTAAGCCCTCCCTGAGCTCACTCCCTAGTACCTAAATAAATAAATAAATAAAATAGAAAGAAATGAAGGACTTAGTGGATAGGTTTAATCTTAGATTGGGCACAACTGAAGAGCAAATTAGTGAAGGAAAAAATAGCTTATAAGAAAGTATGTATTAGCCGGGCGCGGTGGCGCATGCCTGTAATCCCAGCACTTGGGAGGCTGAGGCAGGAGGATCGCGAGTTCAAAGCCAGCCTCAGCAACTTAGCGAGGCCGTAAGCAACTCAGTGTGACCCTGTCTCTAAATAAAATACAAAATAGGGCTGGGGATGTGGCTCAGTGGCTGAGTGCCCCTGAGTTCAATCCCTGGTCCCCCCCCCAAAAAAAAATATGTATTATGGAACAATATATTTATTAAGAGTCTGCTGTGTGCCAGGTCCTGGTTTTGGCATAGGTTCTGGAGACAGAGCACTGAACAGAGGGACAAGTCCCTTTCCTGTGGAGCTGCATCCACAGATGCAGAATGGGGAAAGACCATAAGCAATGATAATTTCCAGTTTCGCCAAATGCTATGCGGCAGTCAGGAGGGGAATATGAGAAGAGAGCAACGGGGAGGGCGACATTCTGGGTAAAGGTCAGGACAGGCCACTGGGAGGAAGAGTTTGTGTTGAGACCTGCAGAACAAGAGGGGTCTAGACATGCAGAGCGACTCCATTCCAGCGTCGCAGTCTTCCCTGATGACCGTTCCAGGGTCTAGCCCAGTTCCTCATGGGGCAGGTACTCAGTGTGTATTTGTTCAGTTATAGAATGGAATACAGCAGGACTGGAGAGAGAAGGGTATTGCAGCACATGTTACAGGGTGACCTGCCCTGACTTTCATCCTTGATCAGAGAGGGCTGTGACCCAATAGTGCCATAGAGCATTCAAGGTAAATCTTCATCTGTACAGCAGCTAATATATTCATTCTTTTGCTCATTCACTTTTTTTTTTTTTTTTTTTTTGGTACTGGGGATTGAACCCATAGGTCCTTTACCACTGAGCCACATCCCCAGCCCTTTGTAATTTTTTATTTTGAGACAGGTTCTCACTGCTTAGGGCCTTGCTCATTTGCTCTTTCAGTTAATTTATGATGTTAACTTTTTGTTGCTGTGACCAAAATACCTGAAAAGAACAACTTAGAGGAGGAAATGTTTATTTTGGCTTACAGTTTCAGACGTTCAGTCCATGGTGGGCTGACTCCATTACTCTGGGCCTTACATGAGGCAGAATATCATGGCAGAAGGGCATGGCAGAGGAAGGTTGCTCACCCTATGGTAGCCAGGTAGCAGAGAAAGAGAGAGAGACAGAGAGAGCAAGAGAAGCCAGGGACACACTGTAATTCCCACAGGCATGCTCTTGGTGATCTACCTCCTCCAGCCAAGCCCCACCTGCCTACAGTTACCACCCAATAATTCATTCAAATTAATAATCCATCAAATGGATTAGTCCACTGAGAGGTAACAGCTCTCACAATCTTATCATTTCACTTTTGAACATTCCCTGCATGAGCTTCTGGAGGGAAATCTCATATTCAAACCATAACATTTATTATGATGAACGAGTAAAGTTCCCTTCCCTTGAAGAATTCATTGTCCAAGAGGGGGACCCTGGCTGTAATCATCACAAGACTGAATGAGAAATGCCATTCAGGCTGTAGAGCTTTAGAGTGGAGAGCGTGATTCTGCCTTGGGGATGTGGGGGTGAACCAGAGATGGTTTCATGGGAGGGGATGTTTGAGTTGGTTCTTGAATAAGGGGGCTTTTTTCCACATGGAGAAGGCAAGGGAGAATGTTCCCATTGGAAGGAGAAGCTGAAACTTGGGAAAGCATGAAAATTGATGGAACACAGAAGGCAGGATGCAGGTGGAGGGCAGGACTCAGATTGATCTCTTCTTATTATTTACTTTTCCCTCCTGAGCAACTAGGACCAAGAAATTCTTTAACCCCAGAGTGGTCAAAACTGATAAGGGTGTTTTAGGAAACTACCTAAAAGCAAAGCCGACTCCCTACACTCTCAAGAATAGAAACTTCCAGAGCCATCTAACCCATGTGGGAAACAGGCCCAGACCTCCCTCCTCCCAGGCCAGGACCTGTCAACCTGACACTGGAAATAGGATAAAGACGGACAGTGAATGGGATAAAGAAGAAGTCAGTTGACTTCGGGAGTCCAGAGGGAATCCTGGGTGAGCTTGGAAGGTGTATGATTGGCCTCCAAGGTCCTCCTAACACTCAAGTTTTATATGATCCTAGAGAGCTCAGGAAGCTTTCCAGAGCTGCTAAGAGATAGAGAAATACGGGTTGGAAAAATAACCATTAGGTGATCTTAGACTGGTTTTCAGAGTTTTGGGAAACACTTTTGTTTGTTTGTTTGTTTACATGGTACTGGAGATTAAACCCAGGAGCACCTTACCACTGAGCTACAGCCCCAGCCCTGCCCAGCCCCCTTTGAACATTTTAGAGTTGTCAAGGTGGGCCTCCAGTTGCAATTATCTTGCCTTGGCCTCTGGAGCTCCTGGAATTACAGGCATGTGCCACTGTGCCCAGCCTTAGAAACACCTTTCTATAAAGATAATAATGTGATAATGTAAGGGGACAGAGAGAGGAGGATGGTGGGAGCACCAGGTTAAGAAAATAATTCTATAAAATGAGCCCACTGTGCTGACCCCACCTGCTTTCTTTGCCACAGAGCAATCTGCCTGCAGCCCCCCTTGGCCTGGGCAGGGATGAAGGCCAGGCAGTCAGTGTAGGTACTGAATGATGGGGGTCTAGAGAGGATGAGGACTGGTTATCAGAGGATGGTGGGTGGTTAACCTCTGCGATTGTGCTTCTGGGCACTCTGGGTTGCTAACATTAACCCCCATGTCCCTGCTCCCAGCATGTATGCTGGGAAGATAGAAAAGGCCATCATTAAAAGGGGAGTTCTGGGTCAAGAAAAGAGCAAGACCCAGCTCCTCCCATGGACTCCCAGCTCTGGGGCCCCTTCTCATTGGAGAAGTCTGTCTCTGACCTTTTCTTAAATAAAATGTGCTTTCTACACCTGCCTTGGCGTGTTTAATTGCCAACACTGGGGAAGACGGACCTGTTCCTGGTCTCCGAGACCAGTATTAGCTGGGGGCTCACCTGGGATCATCAGCAAGGGAAGCTCCTCTGCACCTTACATCTTTCTGAGGGGCATCTTTGGTCCTTCTCTGTCCTTCTGGAGGACAATTTGGGGCACTTGTCAACCATTTAACCACAATCAATGCAAGCTGCCAATCTTAAAATTTGGGTGAACGGTTTCACGACTTTTTGTGGCTTCTAGTCACCTGCCCTGCGGGTCAGGCACGTTGGGCTCCGCATAGGCTGTTTCCTACTCTCCTACCCTGGCTCCGAGCCTGTCTGGCACTAGTAGACAGTGGCCTCTGGTCCTGGTCTGCCTTTGGATGTGGGGAGTTGAGCAAAGGAGAGAAGCAACTTCGAGATTCTGGCTGGGGCCACTTCACAGTGACTCTCAAAGGCTTCTCCCCTGACCTCCTCTTCCAACACCCCTCTGGGTATCCTGTGGTGACCGGTCAATTAGGTGGTGCTGAGTGAACACCCCAGTAATACATGCATCTCCAGATGAGCCCACCACACTCTCCCAGGCTCACACCTCCTGAGCACCCCCACCCCTTCCCTCGCCAATCAGACTCTGGCTGTTGAGGGAGGGACATTTTACATGGAATAGTTCCAAATAGTTCCTAAGGAACTATTAGATGGGAGCTTCAATCTCAAGTCCTGAGTCTTTCAATTGGCCTTTTCCTTAGATTCCTCCAGGAAAAGGGCATTAAGCCTTCAACAACCATTAGATGTTCTCCTCACCCTCTAGAGATCCCTTTGGCCCACAGCAAGCATAAGCTCTTTATTCCAGCCTTTATCCCCAATGACCTGGCCGTGCACAGAGTCCTTTTTTAAGGAATAATTTTTTAGTTGTTGATGGACCTTTATTTCTTTATATGCAATGTTGAGACTTGAACCCCATGCCCCTTGCATGAGTGCCTCACTCATGCAAGGCAAGCGCTCTACCACTGAGCCACAACCTCAGCCCCTGAACAGAGGTTCCTGGACTTTGCTTAATAGAAGGAGGCTTTGGGCATCACATTGGGAAGTTTCATAGTGGCAGGGGAAGCCAATAATCGCCACAAAGTCTGATTTCCCCTGGTTTTGTTACCCTCATATCCTCACCAGTGATGCAGCAATGGATCTGGCAGGATGTGGGGAATGAGAGATGGGTTTGCTGACAGCAGAAGCTCTTAGGGAGATGTCCCTAGCAAAGTGGGCAGTTTCTCTTGCGTGGGTGCTGGGCTCTGTTTTCCATATTCAGATGGAGCTTCAATCTCAACAGCTGTGCCAGGTTCACCACTGGCCTGCATACTGAAAAACAGGGTGACCCACACATGAAGAAAAAGTGCCTCGTTTTCTCCTGCTGCCAAGCATGACCTCAATACAGCTCTCCGATGCAGAGCCATGGCCATCACAGGGAAGTACACATTTTAATACCATTCTGCACCTTAGCCTGTTCTGTAAAAAGGAAGGAAAATCCAAGGTTCCCTATCGATGTGCAAGGGAAAAACCCAAACTGTGCCAAAAATGTAAATTAGATTCAGCTATGGTCCTCCATTCAGAGTGAGGGCCCGTCCCCCACAAGAAAAGCGTATTAAGTAACAGTAGGCTCAGACAGACAGACCGGGGTTTATTACAAGAGAGGCATCCAAGGGTTGCAAGGTCTCCCAGGGTGACAAGTCACACGGCATGGGTGGACACTCTGGAAGCTTGCACCTTTTTCATGGCCACCCATGAAGGACGAGAGGAATTATGCCACTCTGGCAAGACAGCAGTGAAGTCCAGAGGTCACGGAGGGGAAACTATTCATCAAAAGGGGCGTACTTACCCAATTCTTCCACAAAGAAAAAGAAACTAGTTTTTTTTTTTTTCTCCTTGTGGTCCTAGGGGTTGAACCAAGGGCCTCGCACATGCTAGGCAAGCATTCTATCATTAAATTTCATTCCCAACCCTTCTATTTTATTTTTGAGACAGAATCTCACTAATTTGCCCAGGCTGCCCTCAAAGTAGTGATCCTCCTGCCTCAATCTCTGCAGGAACTGGGATTACAGCTGTGTCAACCACACTGGGCTAGGGACTAGAGTTTGGGCCTTCTCTTCAGGGCATCACCTGGTCAAGAAGTTAGCAGAATGGGGCACGGTGGTGCACGTCTGTAACACGGAGGCAGGAGTGGTAAGTTGTCAGCTTGGGCAACTTCGTGAGACCCTGTCTCAAAATAAAATCAAAAGAATGGAATGTGGTTCAGCTGTACAGTGCCCCAGGGTTCAATCCCAGTACCAGGAGAATAAATAAACATTTATTTATGCACTATTTCATGTGCATCCTCAAAATAGTCCCAAGTACTGTACTGATCAGATGGGGAAACAGTTGCTCAGGGATAAGTAATTCCCTAAGATCACTTTAGCGCCTCGCGAGGTGATGCATGCCTGGAATCCTAGCCAATCAAGAGGCTGAGGCAGGAGGACGGCAAGTTCAAGGCTAGCCCCAACAGCTTGCTGAGGCCTCAAGCAATTTAGAGATACCCTGTCTCAAAATTTAAAAAAGGGCTGGAGCCAGTGGCCCCAGGCCTGTAATCCCAGCGGTTTGGAAGGCTGAGACAGGAGGATCAAAGAGTTCAAAGCCAGCCTCAGCAACAGCAAGACACTAAGCAACTCAGTGAGACCCTGTCTCTAAATAAAATACAAAACAGGGCTGGGAATGTGGCTCAGTAGTTGAGTGTCCCGAGTTCAATCCCTGGTACCCGCCTCGCCACCCACCACCCCCGGGGTTGGGGGGAAACAGGCTGGGATGTAGGTCCGTGATAAAGTGCCCCTGGGATCAATACAAAAAATAAAAAATAAGTTTGGTAAAATAGCAGCACCGTCAGGGTCACACACTAAGCTCTAGAGGCTTCCAGCCATTTCAAGAACCTAATTCCAGAATCTCGCCTTCCTGTGTCTTTCGGGAGTGGTGTAACAAGCCCCCTTTCTCCCCGGGATTCTGGGATCAGCGAAGTCCGCGAAGAGTCTGGACGCCAAGGGCCAACAGCACTGGGGCACACTCGGCTGCGCCCGCCTCCGCTGTCTGCGGGTCGTTCAGGGACCCGTCTTTCTCTTTTTTGGGGGGTGACCGGTACAGGGGGTTGAACCCAGGGGCGCCTTACCACTGAGCCACATCTCCAGCCCTTTTAATGTTTTATTTTTAGACAGTCCCGTTAAGTTGCTGAGGCTGGCCTCGAACTTGCGATCCTCCAGCGCCAGCCTCCAGAATCGCGCCAGCGCGCCGGCCTCAGGGTGCCTCTCGAATTAGCCAATGGGAAGCGCGCCGAACCCGGTCGCCTGGGAAACCGCGTGACAACAAGATGGCGGCGCCGGGACTGCTCGCCGGCCCTGCTTGGTGAGTCCAGGCCCAGGGCCTTTCTGCTCCCGCAGTTCCCCAGCGGGCTGCGGCCCGAGCCCCAAGAGCCCCGAGAGCCCCCCACCTTCCCCCGGCTGGCGCCGCGAGCCCCGGGAACGGGCTCGGAGTCCCGCCCTCCAGGACCGTGCGTGGGGGCGGCGGCCTCCTGGGCAGGGCAGGCCGTGGTGGACGTGGCGCCGAGAGCGCGTCCTGCTGGGGATTTGGGGGAGAAGCGTGCGCCGCCCAGCCGGGTCCGCGCTGCTGCGCTGGCGGGAGTGACGGACAGGCCGAGGAGGTGTGGCGAGGGAGGTCCCGCCCCAGAGACGTGGACGCAGGGACACCAGCGCCGCTCCCAAGACCAAGGCAGCCTTAGGCGCCCTGGGCCTGCCCTGGAGCCCCCATAATGAAGCGGGGAGACAGGACTTTGTCCTCGGGTCCTCCACTCCGAAGCTGAAGGAGACAGCTGTGTGCTTAGGCGTCCCTAGGTGGGGAGACACAGCCTCTGCCCCCGGAGGCCTCCCATAATCCACGGGAAGATAAATCTGGACATAGTGTGTCAAATTGGTCCCGAGTGAGACTGTAAGCAGGGCAGTCTCCGTAACAGCTCTTTGTTCAGCAGCCATCCCACTGGGCTAGCCAACAGTGGGCACTGAAAGGAGGGACTGCCTTAGAGACACTGCAGAGTTTACCCTGAAGGGTTTGGTAACTGATGGGAATAAAAGGGAAGGAAGAAGAATTTTGTGGTTGGATGATGTGGACCCCTTAAAAAAGAGGAAGATGGAGGAATTGCTTTTGTTGGGAAACGTTGGATTGGTTTTTAGGGGACCATTTTTTTTCTCTATGACAACTTTATTGATATGTAACTTATATATGATACACTTCACCTCTTTAAAGCTTAAATTTCAATCATTTAATAGTATATTCCATTTATATGAAATGTCCAGAGTTGGTCAAATCTATAGAGACAGAAAATAGATTAGTGGCTGTCTAGGACTGACTGCGGAAGGCAGTGAGGACTCTCCTGGAGGGTCAATTGGGGATGGCTGCTAAAGGGTACAGAGTTTTCTGTTTGCTTGTTTGTTTGTTCTGGTCCTGGGGATTGAACACAGGGAAGCTTCACCACCGAGCTACATCCCTAGTCCTTTTTAAAAGATTATTGTACACAAATGGGGTACAACTTTTAATTTCTTTCTTTCTTTTTTTTTTTGGTACTGGGGATTGAACCCAGGGGCACTCCACCACTGAGCCACATCCCCAGCCCCATTTTGTATTTTATTTAGAGACAGGGTCACACTGAGTTGCTTAGGGTCTCGCTAAGTTGCTGAGGCTGGCTTTGAACTCAGGATCCTCCTGCCTCAGCCTCCCAAGTGCTGGGATTACAGGCGTGCACCACCGCAACCAGCTACAACTTTTAATTTCTATGGTTGGACACAATGTAGATTCACATGATTCATGTACACAGGGTAATACTGTCTGGTCCTTTTTGACTTGTATTTTGAGACAGTATTTTACTAAGTTGCTGAGTCTGACTTCGAACTTGTGATTCTCCTCAGCCTCCCAAGTTACTGGGATTACCTGTGTATCCCACCACACCTGGCTACAGGGTCTCTTTGTGCTGATGGAAATGTCCTAAATTTGTGGTGACAGTTGCATAACCTGTGAATATATCAACAACTTAACTTTAGGGTTGGGGGTGCAGCTCAGTGGTAGAGCACTTGCCTAACACGTGTGAGGCATTGGGTTTGATATTCATGTAAATAAGTAAAATAAAGGTCCATTGACAATTAAAAAATTATAAAAATAAACCTTAACTTTGCACTCTAGAAGGGTGAGGTATGTGATTTAAGTCTCGACAAAGCAATTTTTTAAAAAGGCTCTATACTGTTTGATTCTATTTACATAACTTTCCTGAAGAAGTGGGAAAAAGAGCAGTGGTCGCTGGGGGTTAGGGCTGGAAGGGCGAGGGATGGTTGTGACCATAAAGAGGCAGCGGGAGGAAGCCCCTTGTGCAGAAGGACAAGGCCACATCCCGTGACCTTCGTCTCCCCATGTGATTAGAGGGCACAGACCTGCCAGCACACGCTGTTCAAAGTGGCCTGATCTTGAACTTCGATTGTATAAGATGTGACTATTGAAGGAGGTTGCGTGAAGAATACATGGGATCTCTCTGTACTCGTTCCCTAATTTCCTGTGACTCTATAATAACTTTGAAATAAAAAGCTAAATTATGTCTAAAAAACCAACCGAAGGACAAGAGAGCAACACAGAGGTGTCAGGCTGGTCAGGGGACGGACGTGGGTCAGAAGGGGAGTTCCAGGCAGGGGGGGCCACATGTGCGCTCGAGGCACTGCCAGCAGCGCAGCTGGTGGAGTGCAGGGGCGGTCAGGTGGACGGTGACCTGGTCAGGTCAGGAGGCAGGGACGGGGACCAGATCACTCATGTTAAGGAATTTTAACTGATTTTTTCTGTGGATGAGAAGGAGCCCTTGGTCCATGGAGCTTTGTGCAGGGATGTGGGATGTCACTTTTGTGCTTTACGAAGATCCCTCTGGCAGTGTGTGGAGACTGGTGAGGGCGACCCACAGGGGGCTGCCATACTTGGCCAGACACCATGAGAGTGCCCAGACCAGGGCAGGGCAAGGACGGGGCAGGGTGGGGAGGCTGGAGGGTGAGGACACTGGACCTGGGTCCCGGGGCAGGGCTTTTCCTGAAGGGACAGAGCATGAGCACTACCCTCTAGAACAAAGGCATGGATGGCTGTCTTGAGCCACCTGGGGCCCACTCTGGGCAGCTTCAGGGCAGAGGACAGTTCCACACATTTCCCAACCTCCTCAAAAGACTTAGTTCAGACTCTCCCTAATGGAGGGCCTTCCTTTGATGCTAAGATTTCTAAGTATTAGATTTTGTGTGTGTGTGTGGTCCTAGGATGGAACCCAGGGGCACTCTACCACCGAGCTATGTCCCCAGCCCTTTCTATTTTGAGACAGGGTCTGGCCTTGCTGAGGCTGGCCTTGAATTTGGGATCCTCCTGCCTCAGCCTCCTGAGCAGCTGGGATTGCAGGTGTGCACCACCATACCTGGCAATATTAGCCACTTAAGATACTTAATGTACGGAATAGAGTAGTGGACCCCGCTGTGCATCCTGATATGCCTACCTCTTTCTGGAAGAAAGAGGAAAGGAAGGGGCTGGGGTTGTGGCTCAGTGGTAGAGCACTTGCCTAGCACATGTGAGGCACTGGGTTTGATCCTCAGCACCACGTAAAAATAAATAAAATAAAGGTTCAGGGCTGGGGATATAGCTCAGTTGGTAGAGTGTTTGCCTCGCAAGCACAAGGCTCTGAGTTCAATCCCCAGCACCGCAAAAAAACAACAATAAATAAATAAATAAATAAATAAATAAATAAATAAATAAAGGTCCGTGTGTGTATGTGTGCACAGGTGTGCACAGGTAGCGCCTGCGTTTTGACAGGAGAGGAGGAGATGCCTGGGCTTTGTGTCAGGACAGAAGCTTCAGGCCTCCTGCGAGTCTTGTACCCCGGCTCTAAGTTTGGAAAACTAAGGGGCTGCACCACCCCCCTCCAGGCAAAGGTCTCCGTGTTCAGAGCAGAGAGCCGGATCCGCAGAGGAACAGGTGATGTCGAAGCCTCCAGAAACCTCTGCTAGGCACTGTAGGAGTGAGGGCTCCTGCTCCAGACAGTGCTCCCTTTTAGGAAGAGTAGACAGGGAAGAGAAGCTTCAGGCCACCCCTGGGCCTGAAGCCCTAGGTGCCCACTGTCCCTAAGGGCTCACTTCCTTCTTTGCTCTCAGGGAGTTCCTGACAGCTAGAATCTAGGCTAGAACTATGAGCTCGCCTCTGGCCTCCCTTAGCAAGACCCGGAAAGTGCCCCTGCAGTCGGAGCCTGTGAATCCTGGGTAAGGAGCCCGCCTCATGGGGTCCTGGTGTCCCTGCCCCTGTCTCCAACCTTGGCCCTCCCTGGTCCTCCTACTGTCTTGGGGAACATAAAGACGAGGTGAACACCTTTTCTCTTTATACCCTCTTCTGGGGAGCTCTCCTTAGTGACTAGCTGTGAATTGGACGGTACCTTTTGTAAGGTACAGGCCCTGTCGGAGTGGCTCAGTGCTTGCCGTTTCATGTTCATTTACTACTGATTCTGCAAACTCTGATGGTCTGCCCACCCTGGGCCAGGCCTGTGTTGGGCTCTTGGAAAAAGGGAATCTCTTCCATCTTTTATCACTTTCACCTGCTCTTCTGGACAGTACTTGGAGTCATTATAGGCCAAGGTGATCCAGAGGTCGAGTGATAGATCTGGGGACCTGCAGCCACTTCAGAGCAGAGCCAGTGTTGGGCTCATGGATTTGGAAATCTTGGTCTCCCCACCTTTGACCTGCAGTTCCTCCCTGTCCTCCTCACTGGGAGGAGTCACACATTCTGAATCATGTCCCTTGGCTCACCTAGCTAGGGATAGCATTTGGGGTGGCAGTCCTCAGAAGGCAGAGACCCCACTTCTATCTCTTTTACCTTTGGCTGGGACCTGGGGCCTGGAACCTTCTCCCTGGTGGTATTCCATGGGTCTTAATTTGTGTTTCTTCCTTCTCCTCCCTGCCTGGGTTCCCAGAAGACGAGGGATAAGAATATATGGAGACGGTAAGTGTGGGCTCTGTCCTCACGTCCCCTTCACCGCCTACCTGCCTGGAGCTCCTGGGGCTGGACAGGTGGGGAAAGGGCATGATGAAGGCCCTGGGCCTGAGCAGCTGGCCTGCCTCAGTGTGCTACGGCTCCTCACCCTCTGCCTAAGGCTGGGCCTCCCTCCTGGAAGCTCGCAGATGAGGAGGCCTTGCCCCTCAGTGGAGATGTCCTCACCAACTTTTGAACCCCTCAGTCCACCATAGGTTTGGCTGTGGCTGCCTGGAAACTAGGCAGAGGCCTAGAGGGGTGGCCCCAGCCTCCTGCCCACAGCCTCCACCAGCCCTTTACAGCCTCTTCTCCCTGGAGCTTGACCTCACGTCCTTGTCCTGAGGGATCCCAGCCCACTCAGGCAACACCACGCACTGCTGTTGGCCTCTCATGCCAGCTCCTGGGAAAACTGCTAGCTGGGACTATTTTAACTGGACCCTTGCCCAAAGCCCCAAGTTACCTGCCTTCATACTCTTGGGGGCAGTGTGAAGGCTGCTCCCCTGGGCTGGGGCCTCTGTCTGAGCCCCGTCTCAGACTCAGCTCCAGAGCAGTGACCTGGGCATCCCTGTCTGCAGAAGATGAGGTGGATGTGCTGAACGATGGGTCTGGCTCTGAAGAACGGATCTCTGCTCCTTCCTGCTATGGCTGCGTCGGCGCCTCTGTGAGCAGGCAAGGTGAGACCAGAGGCCTGAAGGGAGCCGAGTCCCCGCAGTGAGGGGGCCCCAGAGAAGGCGCGAGGCCCTGCCAGCTGTGGCTCCTGGCTTGTCTGCTGAGTCTGAGGTGGCTGCTCCTGCCCCTGGCTGACCACGGCCATGTGCCTGGGCCCAAACCTGGCTAGACCTGGCTTGTCATAAAGCCACCAAGCTCTGGCTTAGCCCAGGAGGTCTGGCCAAGGCCCAGGCCAGGCTGTGGCAGGGGCCTCTGGAGTCCCCATTCAGTGTGATGCCAGTGGATCCAGGGTTCAGGGTGGGAGAGGGCTCAGGGCCTAAGTGGAGAGCCCCTGGGTTTAGTCCCCAGCACCACAAAATAAGTGAATAAATAGCCTGGTGATTCTTGAGCAAACTCCATTTGACAGTTGGGGGGACCCAGGTGGAAGAGCCTAGAGCCATTTAATCACAGAGCTGCTCTCCTGCACCCAGCTGGGAGGCGGTAAACGGTAACCACGACAACAGCCTGTCCCCTTAAAGGCGCCCTCTGCTCTTCTCACCTGTTCCCAGCCCCCGTCTGACCCACCAACATCTGAAACAGCAGCTGCCCGCGCTCTTCTCTGCGAAGCAGCCTCCAAGCTGTCCCCTGTCCTCAGAACACCCTCCTCTCATGGTTCTCCTCTCATGCCGTGTCACTGGCCCCCCAGTTGCCTTCCTCCCAGGCTCTGTCCCCCAGCTCTCTTTGCCAGGACCTTCTTTACCAGCAGCCTTCCCATGTGGGTGTCCACCTGCCTGGACTCTTGTCCCTCTCTCCACTTTCTCTCAGTGAGTTACCCATACTGCCTGTGCTGGCCACTCCTGACTACAAGGCAGAGAGAACCCTCAATCAACCTGCATAATCAATGGGGAGATTTGTTATCCCATGTGCCGAGGACCCTGGAAAAGGCAGCTCTGGGGCTGCTAATTCAGTGACTCAAAGACATCATCAAGAGTTCTGGTTTCGGCTGGTGTGCCCGCAGTTGGCACGTGCCTGCAATCCCAGCAGCTCAGGAGGCTGAGGCAGGAGGACAGCAAGTTTGAGGCCAGTCTCAGCAATTTATTGAGGCCCTGTTTCAAAATAAAAAATAAAAAGGACTAGCTGTGGCTCAGAGGTAAAGCGCCCCTGGGTTCCATCCTCAGTACTGCTAAAAAAAAAAAAGAAAAAGAAAAAGATCAGGCCTTCTCTCTCCCCACCCCTTGCCCTGGGCATTCTGCTTGGTTACCCAGTGGCTATAGTGCCTGCTCACAGTATCAAAGGTGTCCAGGGAATAAAGGAGGCCTGCTTCTTCCCATCTCTCTTTTTCCTTTTCTCAAACTTTTTATTTGGAAATTTTTCCAGTGTACAGAAAAGCCGAAATAATAGTGCAATTAATACCATGTGTCTCCCTTGACTGCGGGTGGTTGGCCACATCTGCCTTTTCTCATTCCATCCACTCACACATGAACGCAAGTGTATTTTTAAAAATTTTAAGGATGTTGATAGACCTTTATTTTATTCATTTATTTATATTCAGTGCTGAGAATCGAACCCAATGCCTCACTCATTCGAGACAAGCACTCTGCCACTGAGCCACAACCCCAGTCCTGCAAATGTATTTCTTTTCTTTTTTTTGTCTTTGCTGTGCTGGGGATTGAACCCAGGGCCTTGTGCTTGCAAGACAGGCACTCTACCAACTGAGCTATATCTCCAGCCCATGCAAATGTATTTCTAAGGTGCACAATTTGGAAAGAAATTGCAGAGATCATGACATTTCATCTCTAACTATTTCAATAGGCATCTCTTAAGAATAAGGAAATACATACAATATCATCATCACACCTAAGCACATGAATTATTTAATAACCTCTACCATCTCTCTCTTCTACGTTCAAATCTCCCCAAACATATCTCTCGGAGTGATTTTCCCCTGATCTAGGATTGGTCTGGGAGTCCTGCACTGGACCTAATTGCTGTATTTCTCCACGACAGGCTCCCTGCCTTTTAAAGCAATGATGTTGACTTTTTGAAGAGTTCCAGACCTTTGTCTTTCAGAATGCCCCAGGCTCTGGATTTGCCTGGCAGTGTCCCTGCTGTGGTGTTGACCTCCTCCCATATCCTCTGCATTGTCCATAAATTGGAGGCTTGATTTTGAGGCTTGATTGGATGGAGGATGACCTTTTTTGGGGGGGTGGGATAGATTCTGGAGATTTAACCTAGAGGTGCTTTACCGCTGAGCTACATCCCTCACCCTTTTTGTTTTTTTATTTTGAGAGGTTTGTATGTATGTATTTATTTATTTATTTATCTATCTTTCCGGTTGCCTAGCGAGACCTTGCTAAGCTGCTGAGGCTGGCCTTGAACTTGCAATCCTCCTGTCTCAGCCTCTGGAGCTGCTTGGATTGTAGGTGTGCACCACCAGGCCTGGCAAGACTTCTAGGTGGTGCCACTTGGGTTCCACCACATGCTCGTACACTCTGGACAAGTCAACACCCCCCAGTTTCCTCAAACAGCTTCTTTACCTCCTGGGCACACTGCCAGTTACATGAGCTGATCTGCGCAGAGTTTTGAGCAGTCCCCAGCATGTGTGAGCTGCTAGTAGTATTTTTATTTCTGCTCTGGACCCTGACCCTGGACCTCCCGGCCTCAGCCTTGCCTCCAGGCCTGGGCTCTAGGAATGTTGTCCGCTTGGCAGGCTCTGCATACCAGGACTCAGACCTGATGACCTTCATGGCGAGGAAGATGCGAGAACTGGAGCGGCAGGTGAAAGCCCAGACTGACGAGATGGTGTCCAAGGTAGGCCTCCAGCTGGGAGGTTCCGTGGGTGAGCGCCCGGCCAGGGTGGGTGGGTTCTAGACCATCTCCCATTGAATGGCTGGTTTGATGGCCAGGTGTGGCCTGGAGCTGATCTGGGCCCCTGTGGCCTTAGCAGAGAGGCTGGGTCTCCCCACAGCTGAGCAGGGCCTGATAGACCTTGAACTGGGTGGGGCCACGTGCTACTGAGCAGGCTCTGGGCCCTGGGCACCATGGGCTGCGCCCTTCCTCGCCTCCATGGGACCATGAGGGTTAGCTGAGGCACAGGAACATGGCGGTGCCCAAAGTTGTCAGGGGCATGGTCTTTGTGCTTCCCAGTGCCCCTCAAAACTCCTGATCTTCCTATTTGGAAGGGCTTAAGGTTACCTTGTTTCCATCCCCTGTGGCTCTGGGACCCTCCAGGACTGGTCTCACCCTCTGTCTTGCTTCTGCAGGATCAGAAGATCCTGGCCCTGGAGGACTTGGTGCAGAACCTGCAGGAGAACCAGAGTAAGAGGCCCTTGTGGAGGGCTGACCCATGACTCCTGGGAGTGGGGAGAGTGCCTTGTGGGCCTCAGGGCTCCAAGACCATCAAGTGGGCTCCTTGGTGGGGTTTGGACAGCTGGGCTCCAGGGCAGTGCTGGAGTCACCCAGTACCAGCCTCCATGGGACTGAATCCCCTGAGGTGTACCATCCAAAGCATGGGGAACACCTCCAAGGGGATTGGTGGCCCTTGAGGGTTAGCCAGGGGGACCCACAGGGTTAGGGGAGAAGCCAGAGGGATGGGGCCCAGTGGCAGTTCTCAGGGATCCCCAGAGGACCCTCAGGCCAGAGCACCTGGCAGCCTGCAGGTTGGGCCACTGAGCCTCACCCTGGTTTCCCTCTGAAGGCAAGGAGGCCGAGCAGCGGCAGGAGGAGCTGCAGAGCATGTGCACGCAGTTGCAGCGGCAGGTCGGGGAGATGGAGGTGAGGGGCAGGGCTGGGGAGGGGCAGCCAGGCAACTGGGCCCGAGCCTCCCTCCCTGGGCCCTTCCTCCCCAAGCATCCCAACCAGGGCCCATGTCCTGTCTCCTTGCCCAGGACTGACCCAGGGTTAAAGAGCCAGGAAGGTGTCCGGAGCCAGGGTGTGTCCCTCCTTCTGGGCTGCATCAAGCTCTTAACAGGCCCCTGCCCGGCCTGACAGCCCTCATGGCTTCTTGCGGGGTACAATTCCAAAGCCTTTACTGTGGCTCCTGCAGCCTAACCCTGCCCACCTCTCCAGTCTCACCTGGAACCATGCTCACCTCAGCCAGCAGGCCCTTCCTCTGGTTCTTTGACTACATGGAGCTCTTTCCTACCCCAGGACGTTTGCCTATGCTTTTCCCTCTGCCCAAAGTCTTTTCCTACTTATCCTGGCGATCCTTATCCCCATCCTTAGCTGTTTCCCCTGCCAGACCTCCCAGCCTCTGGCCAGGCTGGATCCCCTGGCCTCTGACCAAAGCAGGTCCCTGTCCTCTGCTTTTTTAGCCCCTCATCTCTCTTCTCCTGTGGGGCTGTGAACTCCATGAGACAGGAGATCACCCGGGACCTGGCACTGGGCCATCCCCTGCCTAGCGACTTCTCACTTACCCAGTGACCCTGTCACCTCAGTCACCTTTCTTCCATTCAATACACAGTCCAGCAGCAGGGCTGGGACTGGGGGCCCTAGTTGCAAGAACGGGTGCAGCATGAGTGCCTTGTCAGCGCCCACCCCGCTGCTGGGCCCACCCAGGGTTCTTCGGGGGCCTAACCTAGCCGAAGACCCCAGAAGCAAGCCCACACCTGAGCCCCAGTAGAGAGCCGCCCCTCTCCCAGCCTGCTCGGACCTGGACTACAGGAACACACCTGTCCTGCTGGGGCAGCGCAGGGGCCTTTTGAGCAGCTGCCACCAGGGGTGAGGGCCATGCCCAAAGCCTCGGAGTGGAGGGCACCCCGGCTCGCACATGTATCCCCCATGCATTTCTGCTTCATCCATTTCGCAGACTTGAAGTATCCACGGTGTGGGGCACACTTCCCAGCACCGGATGTGCACTGTCTTCACAAGACAGATATGGTCCCCAGCCCTGGGTGTGGGACCCACTGAGCCAGGAGCCAGGAGGGGTGGGGTCCGGGTGGTAGGGGCGGGAGCTGGGGCTGTTGGGACCAGTGAATTTTGAGATGCTCCGTGGTCCTCAACATCCAGATGGTCTGCATTGGCAGGAGAGTGCCCGGGTGGGGACCTCAGGTGGACGAGGGCTAGAAGTGGGGAACCCGCAAAGGAAATGGCAAAGAGCAGCCCACGAGTAGGAGGGGAGCCAGCAAGGGAGGAAAGAGAGGAGGACAGAAGTGTGGCCTCGGGAGTGTGGAGCTGGAGTGGGTGAGGGAGGGAGGACGAGGAGCCACCACAGAAAGTGGAGGCAAGCTGGAAGTCCTCCTGTGTCAGAGCCGAGATGAGGCCCGGAGGGCCGGCCTGTGGGTGGTTCCATGACCTTTGGGTCCTGCAGAGCTGGTGTCCCTGCCTCCGGCTCATGGTGGAGGTTCCCCTCAGCCGACTTCCAGGAGTCCTTCCTTTTGCCAGGAGCTGTACTGAGCTCTTGGCGTGAGCTGTCTCACCGGGTCCTCCCCACAAGCTTATGTGGCAGGTTCTGTCATGGCCACTGTACAGATGGGGAGCCTGAGGCTTAGGAGGTGGAAGGCTTTCAAGGTCACAGCCAGGAAGAGGCCAGGGTGCCGTGCCCATCCCCTGTATCCAGTCAGCTCTGGGGCCGAGGACTGAGGCTGGGGCTCGGGCCGGTGCTGCCTTCCGCGGGAAGGGGCTGAGCCGGTGACGCCTGCATCTCCCCCTTCCACCCGCAGCGCTTCCTCAACGACTATGGCCTGCAGTGGGTAGGGGAGCCTCCGGCCCGGGAGAGTTCCGAGGTCTTAGAGGAGGAAGAGACAGACTGGATGACGGCCAAGAAGTTCTGGAAGCCGGGTACGGTAGAGGGCCCGCCCTGCCCCTTTCAGGGAACTCTCCGGTGGGTTCCTGTTGGCCTGAAGCTCGCCAGATCCCCTCATTTATGCCTGGCCACTCGATAGGCCTCGGAGGGAACCCACACCTTGCTCTGACCCAGGAGGGAAGGCCGAGAGCCCAGTCACTGACCAACTAGCCTGCCCTACTATATCTTCCCTAATGTCCCCTACGTCTGCTTGCTTATCTGTCAAAGGCTCCAGGGACCCAGAGTTACAAGATGCAGCAAGACTCCTTTGCCACGGGTTCCATAGTTTACAGAATGTCATCCTTCCAAAAGCTGATGCCTTAAAGGAGCAGTTCTCTGTTCTGGAAGCCCCTGCTCCGTTCCAAGGCTTGGTCCCCTCCATGAACCCCTTTGCAGGTTCATCTGTGAGCCAGACCATTGAGATGATCTGTTCCCCGGGACTCCACTGCTTCGCTGTTTAACTCAATGGCTAAGATCCAGAGGGGTGCCTCCCGCCTCTGCTTCCCTAGATTTGGGTCCGTAGCACCGGCCTTTTCTGAAACAGGGAAAAGATACTTCTCCATCCTCAGATCCTCCTCTCAGCCCACCACCTCCTACTAGTGTGGCTTGGGCAGTGACTTCCCTTCTCTGAGCCTCAAGCTCTTCATCAACAAAACAGGGATACACTCGTGCCCTCGGGGCTGCAGGGAGTGAGTGGGCTGAACACAGCACCTCGCACTGGCCTTGCGCGTCGTGGGCCTAACAAGTAGGAGCTCTTGTTCTCGAAGGTCTTTGTGAAAGCAGGGGGGCCTTGTGGGACAGGAGTGCTGCTCCTAAAGGAGGAACCATGGAAGATGACAGCACCTCTCGATTCCACAAGTTTCCTGCTGGGTAAAAACCCAGACTCCTAACAGGAGCCCTACCCCCTACTTAGTCCCGGTCTTTGACCAGATCCCACTAAATCTCAGGACAGCCTCTCACATCACTTCCCACTGGTGCAACATCTGCGGCTTTCAGAGCATTTTCTCAGCTGCCTTGGCGCGACGCAGAGGTTATTTCATTTTACAGATGGGCAAACTGAGGCACTTACGGAGTCTGTGGAGTGGAGGGGCAAGGCCTAAGGCTGAGAGCCCATGGGAAGGCGGCCACAGTCATCCAGGCGGGAGAGAAGGGGAAGTCAGTGTAAGGGATGCTCATGGTGAGGGTGAACAGCAGCAGATTGGGGAGGTAGGCCACAGCCTCGGTGCTCGTGTGTGAAGGAAGGGACAGGAGGGGCCAGGGAAGGCCCAGGGAGCGTGACTGTGGGGAAGATGCTGCATGCGCGGGACATAGCAAGCTGGCGAGCTGTGCATCCCAGGGCAGGCCTGGCCTGCAGCAGCCCCGCTGGGCTCAGCATCAGTGCTGTGGCAGAGTCCTCCAGGGACCCGGGCCTGGCCGAGAGGTGAGGCCTCCACAGGTGGCTGCAGAGGCCATGAGAATATCTCCCCTGGGGGTCTCGGGATGGTGCTTGCAGTGTCTCCCCCAGGCCCCTGCCACCCCGGCTGGGCTCTGGCTTCACATGGTCCTCCCATCTTCCTGGAGAGCAGCCTTCCTCCTGGCCGGTGGGGACCTCCCTGCTCCTCTTAGGAAGGGGCTAGGCCAGAGGGCGGGCCTCTGGGTCCTGCCCCTGCTTTGTCAGGGAGCTCTGAGCGAGGCGGCTTGCGGCGCGCTGGGAGACACCCACAGTCCTCGGGCTCCCTGGCCACACAGCCCTCGGGCCCTCTGGGGTCTTTGCCCTCTTCTGCCTTTTTTCCTTCCAGTTCTGGGGCCTCAGTACCTGCGGGGCTCTGCGCTGCGCCCCCAGCCCCCCTGCCCTGCTGCTGTTTTACTTTCAGTGTGTGGGTGGGAATTGTCTCCTCCAGATGAAGACATTTTCCATTTCCGGCAGCAATTCCTCCTGGGACCTCCCTCTCAGCCCACCAGCCAGCCTGCTCCTGCCCCAGGGACCGCGTTCCCACCCCTGGCCTCTGGCTGGCCTGATGCTCTTGTTACCCTCCCCCCCAACCCTGGGTTCTTGGCTCCTCTCAGGAACAAGGGTCTGTATTCTTGGGCTGGAGCACCAGGGAGGCCGCGTGGGGGAAGGAAACCCTGACGACTGACCAAGGGGTGCTCTCGTGGCCTCTGGGGGTAGGGACCGATCTGCCTGATGTCACGTGTAGAGGTGGAGTTTCAGCCGGGCCTGTGCTCTCTCTCGCCGTGTTTCTTCCTGTGAGCCACATCTCCAGCCCTTTAAAAAATTTTCTTGAGACAGGGTCTCACTAAGTTGTTTAAGGCCTCACTGAGTTGCTGAGGCTGGCCTTAGACTTGTGATCCTCCTGCCACAGCCTCCTGATTTGGTGGGATTACGGTGCGCAGTGGGTTTGATCTTAATGACCTTGTTCTTTGCTCTGACTTCCTGGTTCTCCACTGACCATATCAACTTTGAGGGCAGCTCTGACTTCTTGTCGTCCTGCCTCCTAGTGTATCATCTTCACTGTGTAGTCCTGGTCTACAGCACCCTGGTGTGACGGTGACCCCCATAGTATAGGACTGATGTAGGTTGTCACTTTGGCTCTAACTTCCTGGCTCCCCCTCTGTTGGACACCCCTCCCCATGGGCTTTGGAGCAGAGGCCAGTGGAATAGTGAACCAGAGCATCTGTATTAGGCCAACTGGGAATAATTAGAATGTTCTAGAGCCTGGAACTCCTGCCTTAGAAGGAGAGTCAGTTGTGCCCATGAAGCAGGGCCCAGCAGGGGCAAAGCCTGGCAGGAGATTGACCTCAGCTTGGACCCTTCGTCCCTCCACGCCCTCTCACCAGGATGTGGAGTGTAGTTAGGATGCAGTGCGGGTGCTCCAGGGCATGTGCAGACATGAAAGGGACAGTCCTGCTCTGGTCACATCACCAGGGGCCAGGTGGGGCCTCAGCAAGAGCTCTTGTCAGCTGTGAACTGGCCATTACACCCCCTTCTCCCCTCGGTTCCTGCTCCTCCTCCACTTCTCCCACCTCTCCTGCCAGCCCTCACCTCCACCCCAGCCTTCCTCCCAAGCCCCAAGACCCTGTGCCTATGTTGATGCATCGATGCTTCTCTCAAACCCGCAGCTTAGGAAGCCACACTCACTGCCTGGGTAGTAGCCAGCTCGGCTTGTCCCTGGGCCACCCTGAGGGCCTTCCACCTGCCCTGGCCTAGTCCCCACCCTCTCTGCCACCTCCAGGCCTGGAGGCCACCTCTCCACCCCCAGAGGTGTTCTGCCTCCTTCTCTTCTATCTTTTCAGGTTCAGCCCGAATCTGACCAGCACCAAGTCTGTACCAATGGCCGGGCTGGGCTGCAGCTGGGCAGCAGCTGGGGGAAGGGACTCTGCTCTGGCACGGATGGATTCCAGGCTCAGGCTAGGGCTGGGTGGCATGGACCGAGGCGGCAGACTGCCACACCTCTGAGACCATTCTGCAACCATTCTCTCTTCTCAGAAAGAGGAGGATAAATAGTACTGGGGGCTCCAAGGGCTGTTGAGCGCACTGAATGAGCACATGGGGTGCTTCTCATGGTGGGTGACCTTGACCACCAGCCTATGTGGCTTAGCTGTTGTTGCCCCAGAGCACCAAGCATGGCGCTTGGCATGTAGACCAGGGCAGGTGCGCTTGCAGGAGCTGGGCTGTGGCGGCCACTGTGCCCAGGCCTGGACCCAGAGCATGTTGGGACAATCCACAGGATGAGGTGGGGACTGGGTGGCACTGTACTCAGTGGGCGGGGACACAGAGGTGCAAGTGGAATCCCATGGGCCCAAGGTCACACCCTGCCTGGGTCACAGGCTGGCTTTGTGTTATGGCAGTGACCAGACTCAGAGCCTCTTCTCTGCCCCGCTCCTCTGAGGAACAGAGCGAATGTGTGTGAAGTCCCCAGAGCGGGCCTGACTTGCACATGGGTGGTAATAGTGGCTCCATTTCCTGTTGCGAGAGTGCTTGGGGAGGGGGACCGGGCACGGAGGGCAGTGTGCCTGGAAGGGGGGCAGCCTGTGCACTTGAGGTCCTGCCAGAGCCACCACTCACCCTGACCGTGGCCGAGTCGGACCCTCTCCTGGCTCTGTAGCCCCTGTAGTGGCACTTAACCACATGCCATTGTCACTGTTTGTCACCTTGTCTCCTTCAATTGGGTACAAGCCTGAGGAGGGTAGGACTCTGGGTGTGGGTGGGCATTGCCACCATTCACGGGGCCCAGCAGAGCGTGGGTGTTCCAGACCTGAGGAGGGTGGACAGGTCAGCACGTGCTTCTGGAGCACTGGCTCAGGGCCAGGCAGGGCTCAGCCCTCCGGCCTGTGTGAAGGTGCACCCAGTGTGGTCGAAAGGCACCCAGGCACACACGAAATGACAGCAGCCTGTGACCAGGCCCAGGGGCTCCAGGAACCTACCCAGGATGAGGAAGGCCCCTGGACAAGCTTTCTCAGAGGAGGTGGGGTGGTGAGTGCCCCCAAGGTGTCGTGACAACAGCAGCCACCGCCTGCCCGGCACTTCCTCAGTGATCGGGCAGCCCGGGGAAGCAGAAATGGTTGTCCTCATTCTACAAAAGAGGAAGCTGAGGCTCAGGAAGGCCCTCTTGCCCATCACAGAGCTTAGCAGCAGAAGGGTGGCAGTGTGGCTCCAGGGAGTGAGGGAGAAGCCGCTGAAGGGAAACCCCGAGTCTCCTCCCCACTTTTTAATACAGTCATAGCTCTCAAAGTTGGATGAGGCCTCAAAGATGATCTCCCAGCCCTGCAACCCTTGCTAGAAAGGGACCCGTGGGAGATGACAAGAGCCACGCTGAGCAGCAGCCTGCATGGTCACTGAGAGCCGAGGCTGTTACTGGCTCCGCAGGCTGCATGAGCCTGGCATGACACCACACGAGGCCAACTTCCTTGTCTGTGAGGTGGGAATGGTAATATGGGCGTGGGTGCTCGACAGGAAATCCCTTATGGAGAGGCTCAGATGCCTGGCTTGTGAACAGGCAGCGTTCTTATTGAACTTTTAATGGTGCTGGGGATTGAATCTGGGCATTCACCACTGGGCTATGTCCACAGCCCTTTCTATTTTTTATTTTGAGATAGGGTTTTGCTAAGTGGCCCAGGCTGGCCTCAAACTTGTAATCCTCGAGACTCAGCCTCCTGAGTAGCTATGAGTACAGGTGTGTGCCACCTTGCCTGGCCTGGCCAGGGTTCCCGTGTACCTATTCCACAGAAAGGAGTGGTGCAGTGCAGACGAGCCGCCTCCTCACCCCGGTCCTGCTGCCATTCAGAGCAGAGCTGGACTTGTCCCTGGCCTTCACCCTGTGTGGGCCTTCGCTGCACCTCTGTCCTGATGTGGGAGTCAGGCCTCTGTCGAATGCTGTGGGCCTGGGGCTGACTGGCTCTCCAGCTCTTCAGTGTGATGGCTACACCGGGCTCTTCCTATCTTCTTCCGTCAGCTCTGGATTATCCAGAGCTGTGATTCCTCCTTCTTGGGCCCCTTGTCCCCTCTCTTGTCCATTGTACCCAGTACCTGCCCTGTTCACTCCGCCTGAGTTCATTGTTCCAAGCCCTAGTCCAGCTGACTGACAGCAGCCGGAGCCAGCTTTCTTTTCTTGCTAGGTCCTGGGTTAAGCCCCAGCCCCTGGGCCAGTTGTTGTTTTCCTTCCTTCATTGCTTTCTTTTCTTTCAAAACTAGGGATTGAGCCCAGTCCTTTTTATTTTTTGAGTCAGGGTCTCACTCAATTGCCCAGACTGACCTTGAACTTGAGACCTTCTTGCCTCAGCCTCCCAAGTGGCTGAGATTATAGGTGAGCATCCCTGGTTTGGGGCCAGTTATTTGATAAACTTCTTTCTCCTTTCACTGCTTCTTGGCATCCTCCCTTGGGCTTCCAGGGGGAGCCTGTTCTCTTCCCCTGCCAGCTACCCCATGTGTGTCAGCTCCTTTGGAAGCCCTGGACTCAGGAGGCAGCTTGGGACAGGGCAGGAGCATTGGCTTAGGAGTTGGAAGTGTGGGTGCTCTTCTGCTCTGCTCTGTGGGTTCTGACCCAGCCAAACCAGCTGGCCTTTCTGGGCCTCACTTTCCCAGGTGTAGGAGGCTGGGTGGGGCTGGTCTTGTGTGAGATGGTCTTTCCTGCTCTGATTTTGGGGATCACCAATTCTCTCTCTCTCTCTCCCCTCTCCCTTTCCCGTCTCTCCAGGACCAGGGATTGAATCCAGGGGTATTCTACCCCCAAATTATTGATCCTAGCCTCCCCACCCCCTTTTTTTGAGATGGGGGTCTCACTAGATTGCCAAAGTTGGCCTTGAACTTGCAATGCTCCTGCCTCAGTTTCCTAAGTAGCTGGGATCATGGGCATGTGCCACTGCACCTGGCTACAAATATGTTCTTAAAGTAGTTAGTTGTTAAAGGAAAATAATGTTTTAATATCATTCTGAATCACACTAGGGCTGCCCAGGACATTCTGTTTTTCCTGGCAGGGACTCTGTGGTACTCCCAGGAGGTTTGGGGGGGCAGGTGTCGTGCCTCAGGCCGTAGCAAATGTCAGGGAGGCAAGGCTGGCCAGGGCCGACCATTTTGACAACTGCAAAGGTAACAGGAAACATGGCCACCGCATCCGTACGTCCCTGCAACAACCGCTGCACCACTGTGGGGAAAGGAATCGGGTCCCCAGAGCCCTGACCCACATCCTGCCACAACCTGGCTGTGCTGGTGAAAACGAGCTTCCAGGAAGGGCCACAGATGACTCATGTGTGGAGGGCTGCCCCCTTTGGGCGACTTACTTGGGGACCAGGGCCCTTCAAACACTTCAGAATAGGCCCTGGCCTGTCCCCAGCCAGCACCTTCCTTCTACACTTCTGCCCCAGCGCGTCATGGCTGCCAAGTGGCTACCTGTGATACAGTTTTCAGAGATCAAAGCTTGGCCACTGCTCAGAAGATTCTGTTGCACAAAAACAGTTGTCCCAGCGCCTGTCCACATGTGTCCAGCGCAGTCCCAACCCCGTCCCCAACAACCTCTGTCCTCCCGCTCCTGATGGCGCAGCAGGTGGGAAGCAGACTCCGGCGTGGGCTGGCTGAGTCCCAAGCCCTCCTCCAACTCCCCAAGTGGCCTGGGGCGAGTCCCTTTTCATGTCTCCGGGCCTCTTTCCTCCTGCGTAGTGGAGGTGGAGGGCCTGCCTCAGGGCTGGCCTCGGGACCATTGTGCAAGGCAGAACTGGTAACGATCTAATGGGGACAGAGTGGTCCTCACGTGGTCATCTCTTTGGTGCTTTCCATCGGCCCTGGGAGGCAGACACTATTGCCACCCCATTCTAGAAGGGAATGCTGCATCACGTGACTTGTCTGAGGTCACACAGGTCAAAGCGCAGGAGCTGGAACTGGAGCCCTGGAAGCCTGGGTTCCAGGGCTGGCAGCCCTGCCTGTGCGTTTCAGCTGCCCGCAGTGCTTGACAGACCTGAGGGCGAATGTGCTTCTGCCATTGCTGTGCCTTGCTAGGCAAGTCACTCACCTCTCCTTAACCCTCAGTTTCCTCGTCTAAGAAATGGGGATGAGTAAAGCCCTTAAAGCATAGTGTTGGGAAGAGGAGGGGACGTGACGATGGCTATCAACCCCTGGCTCAAAGTAAGCGCTCAGTGACACAGCTGTTACTATTATCTAGTATGAGTTTTCCTTCCTTTTCCTTAGGTGGCCATTTAAGGAGACTCTGAGGCTACTGCCCCGCTTGGGAGAGGGCCACAGAAACCAGGGCTGCTAGGGCGCACAGCAGCCTTGAGACTCATAGGTCTGTCCTCTTTGCCAGGGGATTCACTAGTGCCCCCTGAGGTGGACTTTGATAGGCTGCTGGCCAGCCTGCAGGATCTCAGTGAGCTGGTGGTAGAGGGTGAAACCCAGGTGACACCAGTGCCCGGGGGGGCACGGCTCCATGTCCTTGAGCCCATCCCGCTGAAGCTCTACAAGAATGGCATCATGATGTTTGATGGGCCCTTCCGGCCCTTCTACGATCCTTCCACACAGGTAGGCGCTGCGGGTGGGGCCCCAGCCTGCCCACTGGTACATGGACAGCCAGCTCACCCCAGGCCCAGCCTGCCTCCCACCTAGGCCCCCACCCAAGTCCTAAGGCTTCAAATAGTTCTAGAGCCTGAGGTATGGTGAGCCCAGGGCCCTGGGCCTACCATCCAGGCAGGCATCTGGCCTCACCTTTCTTCTGCCCACTACAGCGCTGTCTCCGGGACATAATGGATGGCTTCTTCCCTTCAGAGCTCCAGCGACTCTACCCTGATGGGGTTCCCTTTAAGGTGATGGGCTGCTCCTCAACCCACCCCTTCCCTGTGAGGGGAGTTTGGAGAGAAGGGATAAACAGCTTCTACAGCATCAGCCACTCTGAAGGGGTAGCCACCGCCCCAGCTCAGGGGAACTGGGTCTGATGAACTCCAGGAGAAGGGTGATCTTGAACCCCTGGGAAGGGAGGGAGAAGGCTGCCCTGGCCAGTGGCCACCCGGGCAGGGAGATCCTGAGACTGAGCAGCAGACAGCACCCTCTGGTGGCACCCTGAAGGCTCAGCCTTGGCCAGACCACTGCTCTTCCCTTCCTCCCCAGCATTCAGGACCCCTTGACAGCCTGAGGTCACTATGCACAAGTGGCCAGGCTTCCCCCAGAGGCTCCTGAAGCCATCAGGTTGAGGTGGAAGGCAGTGCTGTGAACCACAAATGCTAAGCAGAGGGGGCAGGTGCTGGGCCCCAAGGACCGACATGAGCTTGTCTGTGGCCAGGAAAGTGTGAGACTAAGGGCACCACCATGGGGCCCATGAGCCCCAGTGAGGGCGTGTAAGGGAGCACTCCCTAGCCCAGAAAACAGTGTGGGGGTGTTCAAGGTCTCCATGCCAAGACAAGGCCTCAGAGCTGTGCCTTGATGAAGCACGAGGTGACGTGTAGTGACCGGGGTCTGTGCTGCAGACCTGGGCACTAGCAAGGACTTTGCCCTCTCTTGACACTCACACCCTCCCCTCACAGTTGGCTCCTGAGAGGGGGGTCTCTGAGGAGGGTGTCAGTACTGTGGCTTCCGCAGGCATGAGTGGAGTACTTGCAGGGGCAGGGCCCGAGGAGGTGACAGCAGCATGAACTGTGGCTCTCCTGCTTTCTCCGAGGGCTGCAGCCTCCTTATCTGTAAAATGGGGACTGCGTTAGACCATCCTTGGGCCTGCTCTTGGGGCCTCTGGGCAAGCGGGATGGGGGTGGGGCCCAGGGCTGAAGAGCTGGGCTGGCTGCTATCACCCCTCTTCCTGCCAGGTAAGTGACCTGCGCAATCAGGTGTACCCTGAGGATGGGCTGGGCCCATTCCCAGGTGAGGGCCGTGTGGTGGGCCGACCAAAGGTGCGCAAGGCTTTGGACAGTGTGGAAGAGCACCCAGGTAAGCTGGGCCCGAGCCTGAGCCAGGTGGCTGTGGGCCGTGTGGGACAAACTCCAGGTGGAGTCTTCCACCATTAATCGCAGTCCCTCCCTGGGCCAAGTTTCCCAATGCTCTCCCTGCAGGCTCCAGGATGACTGCTGAGAAATTTCTGAACAGGCTTCCCAAGGTTGTGATTCGACAAGGCGAGGTGATTGACATCCGGGGCCCCATCAGGGACACCTTGCAGGTGAGGCCAGCCCTAATTCCCCAGCCCTCTTGGGGGCTCTTTCCCCCAACCCTGGCCCAGCTTGCCAGAGCAGGGTCTGCCTGGCGGCTCAGGCTTATGGGCCCCGGGGTGATGGCCAGGATGGTGGGTCCCTCAGAGCTGTGCAGTGGTCTTCTGGAAACTGCAGAGCTGCTGAAGACTGCACTGGGTCCCAGAGAGCAGCCAGACTGGCTCTAAGTGGACTGAAGTCAGAGTCCAGGCTGGGGTTGAGCCGAGATGTAGGCCCTCAAGGTACAGTCCTGGTGTCCCTTCCTGGTTGTTCTGCGGGCCCTTCAAACTCCCTGTCCCTCAAAGAACTGGTTATCTTTTCTCTTCATCCCATCCTGCTGCTCTCTCAGGTTTCCATCTTAGGAAGGTGCAAAACCTCAATTCCTGGGGACTGCTCTGCCTTCTTCATTCTGCATTGTTAGTCCTGTTCAGTCTGGCCTCCCTAGAACTTTCCTCCATGCCCCCTGACCACCCCCCTGGTCTAGGCTCTGGTGTGTGTCCCACACAACACATCCTCCTCTGGCCAGTCTCCTGCCTCCATTCCTGCCCCTGCCAGCCATCCTCCCCAACAGCATTCCCTACTGAACTCTCCCAAGGATTTTTAGAGCCGAGTTCCTTATCCTGGTACTTGAGGGCTGTCCTGCACCATGGGCCCTACCCACGGCTCTAACCTTCTCCTTCTTCCAGTCCAACCTGATTCCCAGCTTCAGCTGTGAACTGATGGCAGTGTCCCAAATGTATCACCTCCTCTAGGAGGCTTTCCCGGATCTTGAGATCCGTGTCCCAGCTATTGGGAACATCCCTGCCCCAATTCCATTTCTAAGGACTCCTACACATCTACAGTCTCAGCTCAGGTGTCATTTCCCCTGGGAAGCCTTCCCTGACCCCAGGGTGGGTTAGAAATCTAGCCTGGTTATGCTCTTTGTGGGCTTTTGCCTCTCCCATTAGAGGGATGGGGAGCAATGGGTTGCCTCCCAGAGCCTCCTTTCCTCTTCATTTCCTCTCTTGGGCCTCAGTTTACACAGCACACCCCCACCCCTTTGGCTCACTGGTCTCATTCATCCCTGCTCAAGGGTGAGTCAGTCCCTTCCAAAGGCTGGCGAGGTGACTCAGGCAGGGCCTTAGGGCTCAGTCCCCTCTCCACTGATGCCTTCCAGAGCTGCTGCCCACTGCCTGCCCGGATCCAGGAGACCACAGTGGAGACGCCTGCCTTGGTGGCGGAGCGGGAAAGGTGAGGGAAAGGTTGGAAGATGAGGGTCTGGTAGGGTTTGACCACCAGAAGCACTGAAGGCCCCTGGGCCTGCAGGAGTCAGCAATCACCCAACACGCCAGCACCCCCACTCTCCATGCTGCGCATCAAGTCTGAGAATGGGGAGCAGGCCTTCCTACTGATGATGTGGCCCAGCGACACTGTCGGTGATGTGCGTGCCCTGCTAGCACAGGCCAGGTGGGTACAGGGCAGGGTTAGGGGCTGCAGGGAGGCTCCAGCCCTATGGCTTGGCCTGATCTACTCCACTGGGCCCCCAGGGCCATGGATGCAGCCACCTTTGAGATCTTCAGTACCTTCCCACCCACAGTCTACCAGGATGACACACTCACGCTGCAGGCTGCAGGCCTAGTGCCCAATGCAACACTGCTACTGCGGGCACGCAGGGTCCCGGTGTCCGACCCTGGCTCTGGTCCTGGCCCAGACCCTGGCCCCAACTCCAGCTCCAGCCCTGAATAAAGTGCCTGCCCCTGACACCATCAGTTCCGCAGGATGTCTTGGCAAGGCAGTCTGGAGGGGAAGGCTGAGGCCAGGGAGGGGCGGTGCTGACCCTCCCCTCGGTAACTTGAGCCTCAGCTGGCAGGCCTGGCTGCTGGGTCTTTGTCCTCTAGGTTCTTCTTTCTCCCAAGAAGGGCTAAGGGGATCCTGTGAAGGGAAGGATCCTGAGGAGGGAGTTGCCAGCCCCAGCTGGGTTTCCATTCTCAGCCTCAGCTGCGCCAGCAGAGCCTCACTGCACAAGCAATCAGTCAGCAACACCTGTGCACAGATACGCACAGACCCATGAACTCATGGGGACACTTCCTCAATACTATGCACAAAGTCACTGCCAAACTATACTCATGACCCCCAAATGACAGAACTGTGGCTGTGTACCCACTCCCACCACACACCCACACTAGCCAATCTGATCTAAAGGAGGGCAGCCACGGGGCAGGCATGCAAACACACTTGTGAACTGGAGGGGCTTGCCCACTGTCTTGAGAAACCACTGGTCCATACAGGCACGTGTGTGCCAGACATGCATTTACACACATGCAGAAGTGCCACACATAAGCACAGCTTTAGCACAATCACAACTACTAACCTAACCCCAGGTGGGGACCTGGGGTACCCAGTACCCAGGTCACAACCAGACAGACAGTGCCAGTGGAATGGGCATTTAATTGTCTCTAAGGTACTCCCAGGAGAGGGAATGCGGGGCCTTTGGCAGAGCTCTGACTAATGGAACCAAAAGAAGTACCCATCAGCCAGTGCCAGGCAGGGTGGCAGCCCCAAGGCCTGGCTGGGACAACCAGCCTTGGGGCTGTTGCTTAAGACAATTTCTGTAACTAGTGGGTAAGGAATGTTGCCTTTGAATGGAGGAGAGGGGGCTACAGAGAGGGAGAAGGGGCCTACATTAGGGGGAAGGGACTTCAAGAACAGGTTAGGAACAACAGGAGTTGGTCACAGGGTCCTTCAAGGCTGGGCAAGGTCTGTGGGGAGAAAGGTGCCGAGTCCAGGAGAAGCCAGGGACTGGATCCGTTCAGACCAGCTTCAGGAACTCCTGTAGCGTGTTCTGCTCCACAGCCTCCACGAAGAGCTCGTAGTCCTGGGGAGAAGGGGCGGCGTTGTCACCTCAGTGCAGATGCAGGGGCACTGTACTTTTTGCAGGTGGGACCCTGGCTGGAGTCCTCCAACAGCACTCCCCTCACCCCCAATCCCAAGGACCATACCCCACAGTACTGGTCCCCGTTGACAATCTGGGGTGGGGTAGCCTTGGGGTTGCCTGCCAAGGCGCGCATCTCCTCCCGCAGGGCGTTGTCCTGGGAGATATCCACTAGCTGGTACTGGATGCGCTTCCCATCCAGGATGCGGGTCACCTCACTCTGCTGGGATTTGATCTGGGGGTCAAGAGTGGGCAGGTTAGTGGGCAGTGCTTCAGGCAGGTGTAACAGGAGCTTTTGTCTCCTTGCCCCCTGCCCACTCGAGGGGAATGTTCTGGCCACTAGGAGTTAGGAGAGTGAGTTAGGCTTGAGATGGCAGGGGAGGAGAGGGGACCACCACCACGGGAAGGGGGTCTGAAAGAAGGGAAGTGGATAAAGTTCAGGCCGGGGAGGGTCAGGAGCTCAGTCAGGGGAATGCAGGGCAGACCTGGCTGGGGGCACCCCTACTCCACGCGCACAGCGAGGAGAGGAGGGCGGGATAAGGATGCAGTCGTGGATGCAGAGAATGTTTGTCCCAGTGGTGGGGGATGGGCGTAGGTAGTCCATGCTGGGGCTACTGCGGACCCAGGATGCCCAGTGAAGGGGCACAGGATGGGGCCGCAGACTCTAGACCCAGGAAGCCCCGCCCCACCCCCTTCGTGGAGGCGGGTCCCAGGCGTCAGGGTCCACAGCACCGGGAAGCGGTCGGTGCCCTTCCCCAGCACCGGCCGGGTAGTGCACTTACTTCGCGGGAGCCGGTGACCGACGTGCTGTAGACGCGCAGGCCGCTCATGCTGCAGGCAGACGGATATGCAGACGGACGGAGAGCTGGCGGCAGCAGCAGCTGCACGGTCAGGAGACTACGCTGCCGCTTTCGGGAGCGGTTTCCTTCCTGCTCCGCCCGCGAGTCACCGCTCTCGCGACCAATGGATGGCGCAGGCGGGCGGGGCGGGGCCTGTGCGACACCGCCCTTCGCGCTGGAAGGCCCCTCCTTTCTCCGGGTGACCAGGCGCGCAGAGGACCCCATTCCTCTGCAGCTGCGCCACCTGCCCCCTCAGCCCTTGCTTGATCTAGGGCTCACGGTGTGAGGTTGGGGAGGGACCAATGGCAGCGAAGGCCTGGGAGGGTGAGGGCGAGGGTTTAGCAAAAGCCTCCCCAGCTTGCCCTGGTTGTGGTATATCCACCTACCCACAAGTGCCACCCTTGGTCTCCAGGAGGTACCAGAGCAGTATAGCTCAGTTTGAGACTTTGGGAGGCTTGGGCAGTTTTTCCTGGACAGGAGGCACACCGAAGCAGGGGCAGCCCGGGATTTCCCCTCTAGCTCCTCTCCACTCATGCAGGCCTAGACAAGAAAGGGTGGAGGCAGGAAGCAAGGGCCACACCCTGCAGGAGCCAGATCGAGAGGAAGATATTAGGCTGATCGCCTGGGAAGTGTACACCAAGGCTGGTGCCAGGACTCGAGCTTGGGCTCAAGACAGCCCTTATTAAGTATCCACATCTGGTCTTGGGGTGGCCTCAGCTTAACCCCAACTCCATGCTGCAGATGGCACCCCACAGCTGCTGCCAGTAGCAAGAATCCACGAGTTCCGAGGGAGCAGACTCCAGCAACAGCCCAACTTTGGAGACTTAGCTCTGGGTCAGGTTGGGCATAATGCCTCTCAGGTCCAGGGAAGTTAATAGCCCAGGAAGGCAACCCTGGCTCTCTGAGGCAACAGTGCCTACTCTGCTCTGGGGAAGTCACTTCCTCACAGAAACCCTGAGGTCAGACTTCCCCTCTGAGAGATCTGCTGAAACTTTCTAATGGCAACTTACTGTATGACTCAGGGCATAGTGGTGTAGGAAGAGATGCTATTTGTCCCCACAGAAGAGCAAAGAAGCAGAAGTGGTTGAGATATGGGCGTGAAGAAGGGACCTGACCAAAGTTCCTCTTTGCTGCTGCCTCAGAAACTTGGCTAAGTCACCCTGTCTTTGGCTCCAACAAGCCAAAATGAGGGGTGTGGCAGAGGAACAGTAATGATGGAAAGCTATGAAAGACAGATGTGTCTGTTAAATAGTTTATTTTGTAATCAAAATAGGCAATACAAACCAGTTGACATAACAAAGATTCATATAAATAACTGTTTATAAACTTTATGAGGAAAAATACCCGTGAGCATGGTGGCTGGGCTCCCAACACAGGGTGGAGACCAACCAGGCAGCTCTGCTTAAGGAGGCAGGAGCCCAGAGGCTTAGGGGATGGCCAGCTGGGTGGGGCTGCTCTGAATGGAAGGGATAAGTCACTCCATAAATAAAACACAAACTTGTAAAAACACTTAAGACGGAGGCTCATTCAGGCCGGAGTGAGGTTCAGGATGCTGCCAACAGCCCAAAGCTTACCAGGAGTCTTGTCATGGCTGCCTCTTTACTTGTGCACTGCCTTGCTCCCCATACCACACATGGCCCCTGCTTGGCCTGGCTCCAGATCTAGAGGAGACCTGGGGCTGACCCAACAACCAGATACTAATAATTGTGAGATGCTCCCTAAACCAGGAGGCAAGAAAAACCAGAAAGCAGAGGGTTCTAAGGCCCTACAGAAACAAAAACAAACCCAGGAAACACTGAAAGTCATACCTTAAAGCTGACCCATACTGGATATCCTGAACTCTTCAAGAAAGCCAGAGCAGGAAAGGGAAAAGAGCCCCTCCACATACCCCAAGAAGAGAGAGGCGCAAATCAGATCAGCCCTGGGGGAAGCAGCTTGAAAGTTGCCCTGTGGTTTGGGTTTTGGGGAGAGGGGGAATTTAGCCTGATCCCAGAACCACAGAGAAGAATGTACTCAAAGTCCAAGAAAGGCGATCGCTGGAAGGTCTGAGAACACTGGAGCAAGCTATGCTGACCACATGGACACAGGGCAGCTGTGGAGTAAAGTCTCCTGTAAAGATGGCATTGCAGGTAGATGAAGGAACCCTGGCCGTCATCCCTAGAGTCCCGGTCCTAGTGGGAACTCTGCTAATGAACAGGTCTCCCTGAGGCTTCTGTAAGAATAAGAGTCCTGAGGAAGAAGCAGCAGGACTGGGTCTGAGAAAGCTCAGAAAGCCAGCTCAGTTCCCAGGAAGGGGTAGATGGGCCTGAGAATCCTCAAAATGGTCACTGTTGTGCTTGGTCTTTTCAGACTCCTCTAATGAGTTCTGGGCACCAGAAGGACCAAAGTATGCAGTGGGAATGAATGTGAATTCATCCCAGAGGATGGGGAAAGGAGGGGAGCTGTTTGTTTGCCTTTGATGGCAGCCTAGAGCTGGGAACAATTTGTGAGGACTTATCAGTAGAACCTGCTAGAAAGTTAATTAGTAACTCACTCTCAAAAGGGTGAATTAGGACAACAGGACAAATGCAATTCAACAAGGCAGAGCCAGTGTGGGGAAAGGCAGAAATACTTCCCTCGCTAGCTTCTGACCCCCAGATGCAGGCTCTCTTCTCCTCCCTTCTGCCTCTTCTCTGAGAGCAGCAACAGACAGGATGTCAGGGAAGGGACCTCCTGGCCAGGCTCTCAACAGTTCAGGATTCCCCCACCTGCCAGGGAATACAGCCTGTCTCACCCCAGCACTCCTCACTGTGTGGCACAGTTTTCTCCCATGTCCTGGGCATATTTGTCTGACATGGTGGTCCTTAAGTCCTCAATGTCATGGCGCAGCTGCTGAACCTCTTCTAGTTTCCTCCGGATCACCTCTGGCTTCTGCAAATCTAGCTGAGTCCCTGGGTGCTGTGTGGCTGAGAAGAAGAGCATTTCAAGAGTGTTATAAGTCAGAAGAGAGACACAGTCACGTGGAAGGGGCAGTACCGATAGGCAGAATCTGAGGCCCATGATCTTATGACATAGCATTTTTCCCCCTAGCACTGAGGATTGAACTGAGGGCTTCATACATGCTATGCAAGTATAGTCTATCACTGACTTACACCCCAAGCCTTCAGACATGACACTTCTAAAAAAGCAGCTAGGGACAGTGGGCTCATAACTTGCTGCCTAAGGCCCACTTTGTCTGTCCTGCTTGCAAATCACCCCATAACGACCTGTTCACAAGAGACTTACTAAACACTTTGTGAAACACTAGATCTCCTGGAGATCAGTAACTAGGTGTATGCACCCTGTTTGCATACTACCATAAGGGTAGGAAAGTTGGATAGGGATGAAAGAATGAAGGTCCCTTTCCTCATGGGTCCCAGACTGGCCTGAGGACTCACAGTGAATGCCCAGGAGCAGGGAGAGGTTGGGGTCGTGGCCTTGGGCCCTCTGGGTCACAATGCTGCAGACGGCCTGCAAATCTTGAAGACAACTGGCCAACTCCTGGTACAGCTCAAATGCTAGCTGGGCTGTGTCTGGTGAAGATGGAGACCCTGGCTGGGCCTGCCGCAGGTGTTCCTGTAGCGTCAGATTCTTCTCAATCAGGTCCTGGTTTTGCACTGAGAGCTGAGCAGACAGATGGTAAGCACATTAACCCATGGTCAGGAAAAGGAAGACTGTGCATTTATGTGTAGGTATAGACTTATGCATGTGATGGTAAGGGTATGAGTCACAGGTGATGTCCCCCCTCCCCTACTAATGGGCTTAGCACTCCTGCCCCCACCTCCGATACCAGGTCTGCTTCCTCCTATGAGTAGGCTGGGCCCACAGGCATCCAGCATTGTAGAAGAAGCTGTTCCTCAGCAGCCTCTGAGTCATCAGCCTCCAGGTTTCTGTCCAGGAACCAGAGAAGAAGATCCTGCCCTAGGAACTCTATCTGAACCAGTCCCTCAGCCAACTCTGTTAGCCAGGCTATTAGAGATGGCCTAACGTGAACAGTGAAATCTGAGGAGACACTGGTTTCAATCTCTCCCTGTCACCCTGACAAAAGTGGCCACCAGCCAGCCTGATCACAGGCCGTCAGAGGAATACAAGGGGCAAGTAAGACTACATGACAGTTAGTGACCACTGGCTGTGCAGCTGGAGAGGGTAGAGACAGAATCGAGAACTGAAGGTGTCCTGCCTTTTCAAACCCTTAGCTCCGTGGAGATAAGCTTCACTACACAGACCAGCTATTCATGCATACCCACGTCTCTTTCTCTCCCTCTTTCTAGCAGCCTGATCCTTTCTCCTCCCTTCCTACCTTTATTCTGTTTTAAAGGCTATGAAGTTCTTCCAGCCCCTCTCCTACACCCCCACCAGGTCATGTGATAAACCTAGCTCTGGGAAACTTCTTCCTAGGCACTTGGCACTTGGTGGCCCTCTACTGATAGCTCTGTTTACTGCATGAGGACTACCAAACCAAAGGCATTCCTGGGCAATATGGCCAGGAATAATAATAAAGGTTTAGGGTCTCTAACAAAAAGAATGAAGCAATGTATCTTCCCACTCCTCTGCTCAAAAAAGCTTAGTAGGCACCTCTCCCAACACTGGGTTCTCATAGGGACAAGGTTAGGTAAGGCACACAAAGAAGTCAGGTTTGTATAGACTGTACAAAAGGGCCTAGTCAATGCTACTTACCTCTTTCACAGCTGTACGCAGCTGCTGCAGGGCTGTCTCCCTCCGCTGGGCCTCCTCTCTCAGGGCCTGACTTGTTCCATCTTCTTGAGCTAGTTCTTGCTCTAGGCTCTGAATCCCACAGCAAGGTGAAAACATCAAGGAATAACAAATCTGGTTCAGATTACATCGTCTCTGGCCTGGACTATTTATAGTGAAGTCCTACCCTACTCACGCACTGCTCCTAAGAGATTATTATTATTACTATCATTTTTCCTGGTATTGGGGATAGTGGGGCACTCTACCACTGGCTATAACCTCAGTCGCCCCTCTTCCTTTTGGTTCCAGGGACTGAATCCAGGGGCACTTACCACTGAGTCACATCTCTAGTCCTTTTTATTTTTTATTTGGAGACAGGGTCTCACTAAGATGCTTAGGGTCTCATTAAAATTGCTGAGGCTGGCCTTGAACTTGCAATACTCCCACCTCAACCTCTTGACCTGCTGGGATTACAGCCACCATATGCCCATATGCACCCCCTCCCCCGCTTATTTTAGTTGTACATGGATACCTTTATTTATCCATTTCAATGAAGTGTGGAGGGTTGAACCCAGTGCCCCACATGTGCCAGGCCCCACATGAGCCCCACAACCCCAGTCTCCTGACCCCCTTTTTTGAGGCAGCGTTTAAGTGCCCAGGCTGGCCTGGAACTTGCAATCTGCCTGCCTCAGCCTCCAGTGTCCATGGGATTATAGGCATGCACCACCACACCCAGCTGATATTTTACATCTGTGACTTCCCACTTAAACCCTCTATACCTCTGACCACATACAAAACTGAGGTCAGCTTCTCAGCAAGGTATACAAGGCCATTCAACTTCTATTTTCCTCCCTATCTCTTTTTCGCCAACTCTGCACAGCCTCCATTCCAGCCACACTGAACGACTAAGTCTTCATCCCTAAAGGCTCCAGCTCCAAGGCCTTTGCTCACTCCTCTTCCCCTTTGTTCAGACTGCTCTTCTGCTTTGCCTGTCACTCTACAGAGCCTACAGGGACTACATGAGCCTTCTCACTCTGAAAATTAGATCCAACTAAACTTAATCCCATCCTGTCATACGCATGTCCATCATGGTTCATGTGTATATTTACGTAATATTCTGTTGGCTGTATACATGAATCTTCCCTTCATTTGAATGTAACTTATTTTTTTTTGTATTGAGATTTGAACTCGGGGGAACTTCACCACTGAGTCACATCCCCAAGTCCTTTTAATTTTTTGAGACAGGGTCTTACTAAGTTGGTCAGAACCTTGCTAAATTGCTGAAGGTGGCCTCGAATTTGTAATCCTCCTATCTCAAATTGCTGGGATTATAAGTGTGAGCCACTATGCCTGGCTGAATGTAACTTTTTTGAATGCAGAAAATGTGCCATTCAGTTGAGTTCAATATTCATTGAGCATTTATTATGACAGGCACTGAGGACACTGTCTTGTCTTTTTTTTGGGGGGGGGGGGTCAGGGAGCAGAGGGGCAGTACTGGGGATTTTTTTTTTTGTGGTGCTGGGGACTGAACTTGAGTACTGGGGATTGAACCCAGGGTACTTAACCAAGTTGCACCCCCAGCCATTTAAATTTTTTTTCCTTTTCTTTTTTTTCTTATTGGTACATTATATTTGTACATAATGATGGGATTTGTTGCTACATATTCATACATGCACATAGTAAACAATGTAATTTGGTCGATATCATTCCCCAGCAGAAGTTTTTTTTTATTTTGAGACAAGGTCTTGGTAAATTTCTCAGGTTGGCCTCGTACTTAGGATCCTACTGCCTTAGCCTCCTGAGTTGCTGGGATTATAGGCAGGTGCTACCACACCCAGCCAAAGAATCCCCGTATCTGAGGAGCTAACAGTCACATGCCCCTGATGTGTATGCTTTTGACAGAGACAGAAAGGGGAGGGAGAGCACACTCACAGGCATCTGATCTGGTGAGTATTGTGTGTGTGCATGTGTTGAGGGGTGATTAAGGTCAAAGGGAGAAGATACTTTTCTTTTCCTGTCTCTCATTCTATTCATTCCAGTTCTCCCCACTCCATTTTACAATTGATTTGAACAGATATTTAAAGTGCAAAAATTTTAAACTTTTCTTTTCTTTGGTGGTATTGGGGATTGAACTCAGGTGCTTTACCACTGAGCTCAACCCTTTTTATTTTGTGACAGGGCCTTGCTAAATTGCCCAGTCTGGCCTTGAACTTGTGATCCTCCTTCCTCAGCCTCCTGAGTCACCACCATGCCCAGCAATTTCACCATTTTGTATTAGTAAAAATATAACTACCAAGGTTCATGACCATGTAATACCCAAGATGACCATGATGAGGCCACTTGATGTGTGAGGCCCTGGGTTCAATCCCCAGCATGATAAAATAAAGTAAAAATAAAAAATAAAATAAAATATTTGGCTTCTTCAAACTTTTTGAGACTTCATGGTTCCAGGAAACCTACTTGGAGATCCATTAAAAACCCTAGTAGGGCAGGGGATGTAGTTCAGTGGTAGAGAACTTGCCTCATATGCATGAGTCCCTGGGTTCAATCACCAGAACCACAAAAAACAAAACAAAACAAAAAACCCTACTAAAAATCTGGCCTTTTGCCGGGCATGGTGGCACACGCCTGTAATCCCAGCACTTGGGAGGCTGAGTCAGGAGGATTGAGAGTTCAAAGCCAGCCTCAGCAACTTAGCGAGGCCCTAAGCAACTCAGTGAGACCCTGTCTCTAAATAAAATACAAAACAGGGCTGGGGATGTGGCTCAGTGGTGGAGTGCCCCTGGGTTCAATCCCCAGTACCCCCCAAAAAAAAAAAAAAATTAATTCTGGCCTTTTAAATGGATATATATGTTCACTAGGCTTGACTACCTCCTTAAGGACTTGAAAGTGATAAGCTAATTAGACATAATCCAACACAAACTAAAATAAAGGCAAAGGGAGGACCACAGCTATCAGTTTTCCTCAGAGGGAGTGCATTTCATGTGTTTGGTGTAAGAACCACTTTTAGTGCCAGGTGTGGTGGCATACACCCCTATAATCCCAGAGGCCCAGGAGGCTGAGGTAGGAGGATTGTGAGTTCAAAGCCAGCCTCAGCAACTTAGTGAGGCCATAGTAACTCAGTGAGACACTTTCTTTTTAATAAAATAAAAAGGGTTGGGGATGTGGCTCAGTGGTTAAGTGCCCCTGGATTCACTCCCCAATACCACAAAACAAAATTTAAAAAACCTTTTAGTCCAAACAGAACCTGAGTAAACTTGCTTTGCTCAGGATTTCTTGGAGAACCCAATTAAGGACACTCCAACTCTGGTCCAAAATAGAAACCAGGAGCTGTCTTTGGTTTTTCCCTATTCTTCAACCTCCCACACCCTGTCAGTCACTGATTCCTTCTAAAAGTCAATTAAGTCTGTCCCTTCATATCTCCTCCTTGCTATGCTGCCTTATGCCACATTCACCCATCACCTCTCTAGAATTTCTGTGATAGTCCCCTGGCTGTGCCTCTTCCTAGGCTGCCAATCTTCTACACTTAATTCTGAGTTGCAAGCCTCACCATATCGTACCCCTAAAATGGCGCAGATGGATTTACTTCTATCACCTACCTAAAAAATAAAAGCTAACATAGACAAGGCCCCCCATAGCCTGTAACTTCCAAATCTCCTCTCACCACCTTAAAATGAACAGTCATGTGTTGCATAATGATGTTTTGATCCATAATGGACTACATACACCTATAGTTTGTGTAAGTACACTCTATGATGTTTGCATAATGACTAAGTCAAAATGAATCCCCCCAAACCATTATCAAGCAGTCCATGAGTACTTTAACAACATCAAACTGCTTGGAAGTCCATGTTCAAGCAATGCTGTTTCATACCTCCATGTTCCCACTCATGCTGTCCCTCTTGGAATTCCAGTACCATCCTACCCAGCTTTTCTTCTCTGCCTGCTTAACTCCTACTCATCCTTCAAAGCTCATGCTCTCCAGAAACCTTTCTGTGACATCACCTCCTCCCACTGATTCTTCTGTACTTGCCCCCCAAGCACTGTACTGAAACTCCTGTCACATCTCTTCTCCTAACAAGACTGTATGCTCAGAAGCAGTGATGGGTTTAATTCTTCTTGTATCATTAACACTAAGCAAATTCCATGGCAGAGAACAAAGAGAAATGTTAGCTGAATTCTAGAGTTTCCACCAGGTCCTACCCACTATGTCCCAAGGACTCCTGTTTACCTGTATTTGTGAGCACAATTGATCAATCTTCTGCTGTTGCTTCTCTACAATCTGAAAGGCAAAGTTACCAGACTGATGGTGAGATGAGAGGGCAAGGGATGGCACCCGGATTTGTGGTCTGGCATTCAGCCCCACTAGCTACCATCCATCCATTTTGACCAGGGTGAAGATTCGTTAGTTTTACCTACAGAAACCTAACTCAGACCCTGAGTTTGGCTAGCTAGCTTCAAACTCCTGCAACTCCTATTCTCAAATCACACAGAGGTTTATGTAGAAATGTGATATGGTTCTGGGGAAGCAGGGGACCTTCATCCTAACTACTGTGGAATCAACTTCATACACAGCCACTAAACACTGTGTTTTTGGAAAAGGACATGGCTAAAAATTCAATCTAATGAAGTCGGTCCTAAATAGGGCTGTGACAGTTGCTACTTTGAATTCTGGTTACACCGACTATCCAAGGAGACTCTTAGCAATCCCAGCTTCCTGTCCTTTCATCACCTGTCCTTGGGTGTTCTGGACCATTTCTGGGTCTTCTTTTTTGCTGACCTGAAACCAGTCTCACCAGCAGGTCCCTGACTCCCTCTTCTTTTTGGAATTGAGAAGCCAAGTCACTTCACTGGTTAGAACTCTGTCCAATGCAAGTGGTTCTGCATGGACCTGAGCCATGACCAAAGTGCACCAAGCTTCAAGGCACCATTTTGGGTCATCTAGTCTGGATGATGAGAGGCATGCCCCCCTAACTTCTGCCTGTATTTCTGATGAGTTAGGTTTGCCTGTCATAAGGATGAATGTCTACAACGCAAACTTACTATGCAGGAGTGATTACTTAGAGAAAAGCTCATAGTAGCAGATCCTAGGTGGTCCAAAACCAGGAATTCAAGGTTCCTTCCAAGTACACAATCTCCTCTTCCTCCCAGTCTACCCCTCATTACAGCCTGTACACCCTCAGTCACCTTTCGGAGGGAATCACATTCCTTCTGCCGGGTCTCCCTTTCCATTTTGGAACCTTCTCCGCTGGCTTCCTCCACAGACTGCTTATCTTGCAGGCTGAAATACAGTGACCTCTTCAGGAACTCTGAAGTTGTAAGTATCTGGTTTGCCTCTTGGTTCTGCTATTTACTGGGTGTTTGGGGCAAGTACTTACTCTGGCCCCTTGAAGCCACAGCTAGGAATGGAGACTTAAGTCTGCTGTAATTTGGGGTATGCCACACTGAAGCTACTTGATGGTGGTTCTCTTTCCTAGGTCAGAATCTATGTAATGTGCCAATCAATTCTTTATTTGCTAACGGCTCTTGTATTCTTTTAAAAAAATTTTTTTTAGTTGTTGATAGATCAATACCCTTTATTTTATTTATTTTTATGTGGTGCTGAGGATCAAACCCAGTGGCTCACACGTACCAGGCAAGTGCTCTACCACTGAGCTACAATCCCAGTCCAAGACTCTTGTATTTGTTTTGATATTTAAAAAATAAACACGCATCACACATATTTACTATAGAAATTTTGGAAAATGCCAAGCACCCTGCTGTTGAGCTAAGTTGGGTTGACTTTTGTTTTACATTGTATTGTACTGTATTTTATTTTATGACAAGTTTGCCTACATTACCCATGCTGGCTTCAAACTTGCAATCCTCCTGCTTCAAGCCCCCTGAGTAGCTGGCAGTATGAGCGTGTGTCACCACATCCAGCACAAAAGAACTTCTTTTCTCTTAGCACTAATATTCTGGGGAAGAGCCAACTTTGTCATCTAACCTTGCTTCTGACTCTGACCAATAACCTCCTCCAATGGATCCCTCACAATCATCTTAAACACAGCTCTTCTGCTGAGATAAACAACAGGGTCACTGTGGTTGAATATGGGATGGGAAATTCAATCCACCCATTAGAAACTGGATTTGATCCAAGAGGCTGTTGAAACACAGTCACCACATTTTCAAAAACTGCTATTAAAATGGAAAAGCCTCCCAAGACACCCTGGGAGCACATTATAGCTTCTTGTTTTGTTCTCAGCACCTGTCCTGGCAACTGAGAGCATTCCATAAGGGCTGAGGAGAAACAAAAGGTGCTCCTGGTAGCCTTTGGCTTAAAAGGTTCCAAATGTGGATACCCCGCCCTCCCACCCAGGATCTACTTTTGAAAATATAAAGATATCTAGTTTCCTAGTTTCTAAAGTGTTTTCATTCATCCAATTTATACATACTCAAGATTATATGCCAGACACTGGGTTGAATCCTCCCAAAGCATACAATAAGCCCTCCTCAATGCACCTCCATACAGCCCCTGCTCCATCCCAAAGTCACATTCCCTGCCCACAGAAGCTTTATTATTCACAATCTGAACAACACGAAACTCAAAGGAGTAAAGAGATTTGCACAAGCACTCAAAGTCATACAGGTAGGTGAGTGGACTAGCTGGCACCATAACCTAGCTCTCTCTGCTCCTTCCCTTAATTCTGGAGGGGTATTTACCTATGTTTAGTGGAGAATTCTGCTTCTCTTTGTCTCAGGCTTTCCAGTTGATCCTCCTTCTCTCTGCAGGCTGCCTGGGTCTCCTCCAGCAAACTCTCCAGCTCAGCCACTCTCTCTTGCAGCTCTGTGCTCTTCAACTCACAATCCTTAAGCTAAGAGACAGAATCTTATGCTTGGGTCAATAACTCAAAAATGACAGATAAAAACTTGGACGTGACTTCTTCGGGATTTTCCTTTCAGGAAGCTACAGGGTAAGTATAGACAGCAGATAAGGAGAAAGCTACCCTGCCTGGCCACCCCTATTTGTCCTGGGTGTGCCCAGACATTGCTGCTACCTGCTGGCTCTGCTTCTGATGGTCTTCCAGCGTAGGCAGGTCAGCCAGGTAGCGCTCCAAGGTCTCAATACGCTGCTGCTTTTCTCTGTTCTGCTCCGATTCCTTCTGGCATTTCTTTTTCAAATTATTGATATGTTTATCACGACCTTTGACCTAAGAAAAAAATGTCGTCTGTCTCCATTCACTCTATTTTTAAAAATTAATTTGTTCTATGTAGTTATATATGAAAGCAGAATGCATTTTGATTCCCTGTACACAAATGGAATAAAACTTTTCTCTTTTTTTAAGTTGTAGATGGATACAATGCCTTTATTTTTTGTTGTTTGTTTATTTATATTCCTGTGTGCTGAGAATCGAACCCAGTGCCTCATGCCTGCTAGGCAAGTGCTCTACCACTGAGCTACAACCCCAGCCCTCCATTCACTCCTTATAAGACCCTGAACATTAACTTCTTCAAAGTGACCACTGTCTCTGCTGTTAGAGCTATGCATATTGTTCTACTGCAATAAAGACAGAAAGCTGCCAGGCATGTGGCAAACACCTATAATTCCAGTGGTTCAGGAGGCTGAGACAGGAGGATCATGAATTCAAAGCCAGCCTCAACAATTGAGCAAGGCCCTAAGCAACTCAGGGGGATCCTGGTTCTAAATAAAGTATAAAAAAGGGGCTAGGGACGAGGTTCAGTGGTTAAGAGCCCTGAGTTCAATCTCTGGTTCAAAAAAAGAAAGATAAAGAGCTAATCAAATTTTGCAATTCTGGATTGAGGTATAAACTGTAGAGTGAACAAACCTAAAATTTCCAGTTAAGGACACGGATGAGGGCTCCTGAGGCAGCTTTTAAATACTAGCAGTAGCACTTCTGTTGTATGGTAACAATTTTTGTAGGTTACTGGAGGTAACCTCTAAGCCTTTGGAATATTTTGGAATAGGATGGAAGTCATCTTTGTTAGAGGGCCAGAGGCCACCATGAATGAATTTGTACTAATAAGATGACTTAGAATGGGGCTGGTCACCAGTAAGACCAACTGTATTTAAGTTTAACCTCCTGAAGGGAAGGGTAGTGGCGGGGTTGGGGCCTACATAAAAAAAAAAAACAATAAAAACTCTAGACACCTAAGCTTGGTGGAGCTTCCTGGTTGAACATAAGGATGTGCTGGGAAAGTACTGCATCCTGATTCTCTGGGGAGACAGAACTGATTTCAAGACTCTCCCACATTGTGCCTAATGTCATTCTTCACCTGGTCATTCCTGATTGTATTTTTTATAATAGTAGTGTAATCAGGCCAGGTACTGTGGTATGCACCTGTTAGTAGTCTCAACTACTTGGGAGGCTGAGCCTAGAGTTCAAAACTGGCCTGGGCAACATACTGAGACACCATCTCAAAAACAAAAACAAGGGCTGGGGCTGTAGCTCAATGGTAAAGTGCTTACCTAGCACATATGAGGCACTGGGTTTGATCCTTAGCACCTTATAAAAATATAAATTAAAAAAAACAAAAACAAAAAAAACCCCCAGCCTACATAGTACTTCCTAGAGTTCTGGAAGTCATTCTTTTTTTTTTTTTCTTTTGGTACCAGGGATTGAATCTGGGGCAGTTAACCACTGAGCCACATCCCCATCCCTTTTTATTTTGAGACAGGGTCTTGCCAAGTTGCTTAGGGCCTCACTAAATTACTGAGGCTGGTTTTGAAATTGCAATCCTACTGCCTCAGGCTCTCAAGCAGCTGGAATTACAGGCATATGCCATCACATTGTCCTTCTGGTAGTCATTATAGAGAATTATTATTATTATTATTATTATTATTATTATTATTATTATTAATTTATTTTTTTTTTGGTATCAGGGATTGAACCCAGGGGCATTCCACCATTGAGCCACATCCACAGCCCTTTTTTGTATTTTATTTAGAGACAGGGTCTCACTGAGTTGCTTAGGGCCTCGCTAAGTTGCTGAGGCTGGCTTTGAATTTGCGATCCTCCTGCCTCAGCCTCCCAAGTGCTGGGATTACAGGCATGTGCCACCACGCCCGGCTCTAGAGAATTATTGAACCTGCAAGAATCATAGGAACACCTGCATTTGTAGCCAGCTGGTTGTAAGTATGGCCTCAGAATCCCAGAACTTGCAGCTGGCATCTGAAATAAGTATGTCTTGTTGGAGAAAGTACCCTTAAACCTGAGGAATCTGATGTTAACTTCAGGGGGTCTATTTCAGAATTGATTTTCAGTAATATATACAATTTATTTCAGGTAAAACTGACCACAGATGTTTACCTCTTCTCCCTTCCAAAAGATCCAAAAAATAAAAGAAAGGATATAAAGCATTAACCTATAAAAAAGAAAGAAAGAAAAAAAAAACAACAGGAGAGACAAAAGTATGTAAGGGATTTTGACATGTTTTCAGAAGATGTAAGGAGGTAGATGGGGGTAAATGACTTGAGGCAGAGGAGTCACAATCTATAGTGGAAGTTGCAGATGACATTGAAGAAAATGTGTCCCTCACAACCCCCAAGAGCCTCTGCACTTGAAGCCCATGTATCTCTGGAAGCAAGTGTCAATAACAGACCTGAAAAATAGGGAAATTCAGTGGAAATCTATATACAAGTTAGCTGGATTATCACCCTCACCTTGGGCTTCCCCAACAGGAGACAGGGGATGTATTCTCTGGAGAAGTCAAATGGGAGAGATTCCAGACTGAGGAGTATCAGTCACAGTACAATGTGAAATATGGGGTTGAAAACAATGGAACTCTACTCTAAGCCCAATCACTTGAATCCAGAAGTTTGAGACTGGCCTAGGCCACATAGTGAGATACTGTGTCAATTAAAAAAAAAAAAGTTTGAGAGGTGCTGTTCTAGTTGATTGACACAAGTGAGTCAGGACTAAACACTACTAGTCATTCTCCCCAAGAATATGTGATACAGAGCAAGTTGTGAACTGAAAGTACCAAGAGAACCATGAAAGTACCAACAGAACAAAAATATTTTAAATCACTTTCTCTAATGATGACCAATCAAACCCTAAGGCAATCTTCTAAGAGCACAGGCAGAAATAAACTCCCAAACCAGCTGCTCAAGTGAAATCTCTCTCTACTTTTTAGGAAGGTGAGGAGAAACTAGTCTGAATGGAATGAATTTACCACAGGTATTTAAACATCTTGCAATAGTGCCATCGAGTTGGGCTGCCCAGGCTGGTTTTCCACCCAGGCCAGCTGGCAATATATCACAACCTGGGTATTATATGACTTTTCCTGATTGTGGTACTTTTGTGGAGGAGATGAAGCAGAAAGAAGAGGTTCCATTTCTAGATGGGTCCTGTGTGAGAAGCCAATGAAAGGACTTGCCTAACTGGTTTTTCCTGGTTCTAGGAATGGGGGCCAAAACCAGCCTAAGCTGTTGGAGGAGAGGGCTGACTGCCAATTCCTTTGTGAATCAGAGTCATCAACTCCCTGGCTCACTGTTTTTTTGTTTTTTTTTTTTTTTTAATATAGAATCACACATGCTAGACAAGCACTCTACCACTGAGTTATACCCCAGCCTCATTTTTCATTACATTTTGAGACAGGGTCATGTTAAGTTGTGCAGGCTGGCCTTGAAATCCTCCTGCCTCAGCCTCCTGAACAGTCTCAGCTTACCCTTTCTTCCTGTTTTTTCCCTTCCTCTGAATGCTTCTGCAGTGTCACTTTGAGAGACTCCCTGATGAGCTGGACTTCAACTTCTGATGCAGAGAGTTTCTTTTCAAGTTCGATTTTTTCTTTGCTCAAAGCTTCTGTCTTCTGTGCAAACTGTGCACGTAAGAAAGTATTCTCTCTCTGCAATTCCTGCCAAAAAGATTCTTAATATGCAACTGTTTCTTACCCTTACAGTCACATGTACTTTATTTATTCCCAACAAACTTTATGGTCAAGTATCACCTTTCTCCAAGAATTTCTTCATGCAATGCTTCTCAAAATGTGGTCCCTGGACAAATAGCATCAGCATCATCTATTGCTGTTAAAAATGCAAATTTTGGTTCACTGAATCAGAAACTCTGTGGATGAATCCCAATAATCTATGTTGTAGTTAAGCCTTCCAGATGATTCTGGTGCACATTCACATGCACCAAGGAACACAGGACAAGACAGCCCAAGACAGGCTCAAGGCCTGGCTCCCTCCACTCACTCTCTATGTGATCTTAGGCAAGTACTTCCTCCTCATTGGACTTCACTTTTTTTTCATCAGTAACTTAGAGGAATAAACTAGATTTTTACCTATGTTTCCTTGCCACTCTAACATTCTATTCTTTTTTTTTTTTTTAGTTGCAGATGGACACAATACATTTATTTATTTATTTATTTATTTATTTACTTACTTATTTATTTTTATGTGGCGCTAAGGATCAAACCCTGTGCCTCATACTTGCCAGACAAGTGCTCTACCGCCAAGCTACAACCCCAGCCCCTAACGTTGTATTTCTGAGATGGAATACTGCCTTAACAGGCCTACTAGGTGGTAAAGCCAGTACTATAATCTACTTAATACCCATCACTCAAAAGCACAAATTGCAGAAGCTTGGTCAACAAAGCAGGCTTATTTTCAAGCTCTCAATCTCCATAGACATTGACCTCAATGAGAGTATGCTTTTCTTCAGATGCTCCTAAACATGGAAAAAATAACTCTAAATCCCTCAATTGCCTACTCTCCATCCCTTTGGTCTGGACTGGTAGGACTTCTAAATACACTGACCAACTCTAGGACCTTATCATCTACCTTATTCTGCCTTCCTTTCCCCCCACCAAGTGTGTCTTGACACCAAGGCATTTGGACTTTCACTCGTTTCTCCTCTTAAACCCCTTTTTTCCACACAAGGGCACATTAAAGGGTGCTTTATAGTTACTCTTTGAGGACAGGGACACCTGTGTTCCTTGATCCCGTTTATATCTCCTATGTAGCTCCAGGGAAAACAGTGAATTATGACAAACAGAATATTGTCCCAGCTGCCAATGCTTACCTGTAACCTCAGCAAGCAGACATCCCCAAAGGGGGCAGGACGGCCCAAAAGGGCACTATGGACTTGTAATTCACTCTCTCGGACTTTTTGCTCCAACTGAGATATGTGTTTCCTCTGCCTGCAAAAGTCAGCAGAATCAGATCTAGGATCCTGATAACCCCCTCACAATATTAGTTCCCATTTTCCTCACACAGATGGGTAACGATCCTTACTATGTAAACAAACACCCTCATTCTGGACATCAAATTTTTTTTAAATATGTACTTTTTAGTTGTTGATGGACCTTTATTTTATTTATCTATTTATTCATTTGTGGTGCTAAGAATTGAACCCAGTGCCTCACACATGCTAGCAAGCGCTCTACCACTCAGCCACACCCCCAGCCCTGGACATCACATTTTGCCAAACGAGGAAAAACAAATGAAAAAGATGACTGAGAAAAATTAGGAAAGATTAGCTGCAAGTTGGCACTCCTTAAAGGCCCCACAGAACACACAACAGGCTGATCACATTAGTCATACACGAGAGTAGGCTGCTTATCAATCTAGCACTGCCATGAGGCAAAGCAAGGGCTTAAACAGAGGGAGTAAACCACCGTTGGGAGGACCTCATTAGATGCCCTCAGTGGGCCCTGGGTAGACAGAGTCTGATCATGTAGCACCCCTTTCCACCTTACTTGTCAATAAGGAGTTCCTTTTCTTTCAGAAGGTGTTCATTACTGTTCAAGATACTGATCCACTGTGCTGGCTCTAAGGTGGGCAGTAAAGGAGCAAAAGCAGCAGGATGGTGGCAGATGGCTCCATTCTGAAGCTGGAAGACGAACAGGTCAGAGGGGCTTGATCTTGACCATATGGATCTGAAACCCCTGAACAGTATCCAACTGGGTCTGCAATCAAGGCCCACTTTAGCTCAGTCTGATAAGGTCAATGTTTGTGAAATAATTTTAGCTCTGATGCATGACTGGAAAGAACCTGCCAGGGAGATTTCTGCCAACTAAACACTCCCTGCTTAAAAAGGCTCTAGTTTTTCTTTTTAAATCCCTTCAAAAAGGAAAAATTGATGCATTAGAATTATCATAATAGTGGAAGGCTCCAGTTCCTAAGGTCATTTATCTTTTATTATTTGGCAATAGAGGCAAATCAGGAGCTTAGATATCCTCACCAACCAGAGGAGGAGAATATATCCTGTTCCCTTTCTTCCTATTCTAGCAGCACAAGGACTTAAAAAAAAAGAAAAAATACAAAAGTGGTATAGTGGAAAGAACATAGGGGTTCAAAGACAATTTGCAAACCCTAGCTTTGTCATTTGCCAGCTTTGTGACCCTGGATAGATTATTTATTTTAAAAATCTGGTAAGTTTCTACATTTATGTCATCAGGGTGCTATGAAAATTAAATAAAATTCTATGTGAAAGTACCTAATCTAGTGTCTGGTATATAGAAAGTATGCAATCAAAGTTAGTGTCCTATCTTTCTGGATTTCTCCTTATAACCCTCTACTTTGGAGAATCTATTTAGTGTTTAGATCACCAGCAAATTCAATAAATTAATGAATTAATGAGTTAAGAATTCCTGAACCTTTATTTCCTACCTACAAACATCTTATTTCCTAACAAATGTTTTCTTTAGAGTTAAAATTCAGAGGACAAAGGTTGTATGGTTCTAAGAACAACATAGGAACCTGCAAAATTCAAGGAAAGAAGGGTCTCTACCTGCATTTGCTCCATTTGTAAACGGATCAACTCCAGCTGCTGCCGACAAGTACTGAGTTCGCAAGATTGCTCCCGGGGATGCCAAGGGTCAGGGCTTGGTTGCCATACCTGAGAGGACAGAGGCTTGGAGAGCCCAGGAGCAGGCTGGATCCCCAAAGGGAGCACCCCACTATTGCCAGGGTGTGGTCCATTCCGCTCAAAGACAGCCCCACTGCCTGGTGCCTTCTTGGCCTCAGGCAATACTTTGTACAACTCCTTGTTGGTGTCAGTTCTTGGGTTGTGGAAGTGGACTCGGTAGTGGGGATCTGAATAAAGTGTCTCCATCACAGTCGACTGATTGAGGGTAGATTCCATGCTAGGAATGTCAAACTTCCTCATCTCTTCCTCTCTTTCATGGCCCACTGCTGGAAACCAGGACTGCTCAATCCCATTTTCTCCAGTAGCACCACAGAGATACATGAGATCTCTAGATAGGCCTGGAGAACGTTTTACTGAACCAAAGTCCCCATTTCTTGTCATCCCCACACTTTCAGTCAACCCTGACAAAGGAAGCTTAGAGGAAGAGGGTCCAGCAGGTGTAGAATTGGGTTTGGCAGGAGAGGTCCCCAAAGTAGAAGGCATCACATGGGCTGTTGGGATGGTTATGTGGCTTTTGATAGGCTGGAAAGAGGGGCTTCCACTTGAGCTGCAAAAATCTGTGGAGAGAACAGTCATCAGTTTAAGTTAAAACTGAAGCATCAAGGTTTCTTGAGTGACTGCTGTGCCAGACATTCTTTGCCTGTCCTCAGACATGGCCGAGAGGTACCATCATTAGACCTATCAGGGAGAAAGACAAAGCAAACTAACAAGAAGATGTGTGATCCAAGATCTCAAATGCCGTTCACAAGATAAACCAATAAAAGGCAATAATGGCTTTACTTTTAACTTATACTCTGTCCTCTGTACTTGAATAAGCAAAACTGAACTTCAAAATCACTTACTTTAAGGGAAATGCATTAGATCCTTCTTCTGGAAGTTTGGCAAGTCTAAATTATAATCCAATTTAATAAAAACACCCTTTCCAGGGGTGCCAGAATCTTCTGACTTCTGAAAGCTCCCCAGTGAAGATGAGCAATGAATCTAAACTATCCGAAGAATAAGGCGAACTGGACAGTCCTGCGCAGTTATTCAGGGCAGGGAGTACAGCATCCGAGTCAGGATTTTGTTCTCTCTCTCCCACACCCAGACCTGGCTGCCTGGTGATGGGAAGTTATTCTTAGTAACTCTCAAGTTTCACTCTAGCAGAGTGAGCACTCTCAAGTTGGTACACACACTGAAATCCTCTATTTTATATTTTGCTTTTCACTTCCCCTTTGTTTGTACCCCACTGTGATTTTTTAACTTTTCTTTCAGACTAGATGCTTCTGCTGACTCCTGTCTAATCTTGGAAGACAATACTGATTAAACTTGCTACAGAAGGTTCACACTTCTACCAATTTCCGATTTTCATGCACTACTTTGAGGAGAATTACAAGGTCACAGAACAAATATGACAGGGAAGTGGGATGCAAGCAAGTAAGATGGAAATGTAAAGTGACATACCTATTACTTTTAGTAATCAGAAAACAGAATAAGGAGAAAAGGAATACTAGTTTCTTCTCTTTCCAACTGCTCAGTTCTCCTCTCCAAATCAAGCATATCTACCATAGAAAAAGGTACTACCAATTTATCTTTTCTCTACCAATACAGAGCCCACTCAGTTAACGAAGACAGATATTAGAATCTTTCCTGGAATAAGTACAGATCAGCTACTATCTTCTTACAAGCAGCTGTTTAAAACATGGGGAAGCCAAATTATCTAATGTAGGCAAAGTATCTGATTTCCTTTATTCAGATGATCTTGGGACTGGGAAAAAACTACCACCACATGAACATGAAATAAAAAATAAAAACCTGAATAATTTCTGATAAAATGCATGAGCCTCTCAGGATCAAAAAGGAAGGAAATTTCTCAGTTAAAGAACACAGTTTTTGATGTTCCACAACATAAGACTAGTCAACAAGGTTAATGAAGACTGGTGATTTCAAGCCTAGTAGGCAATCCACTTCAAATCCTCCATAACAACACTATACTATCAGCTTTTACCTAGGGTCCCTGTTTTCATAGTGTAATTATGGAACAGAAGACAGTAAGGTAGTAGCACGTGAGGGGCTGCCAACTGTGCTGAACTTGGTAACACTTCCATTCTCCATCCATAGCACCACTCTCTCTTAAGACTCATCAAATTTAGTTTTGAGCCCATAACCCCAAAATAATAATGCCAAAAACAAAACCAAGAAAAAAAGAACCAAGTGTTCTAGGAGAATATGTTTTTTCTAATTTTCCAGTGGACATAGTTCATCTATAGAGGAAGTTTTTGTCATCATTTTCACTTATCTATTTGATTTATCTATTTATATTAATGAATCCACCTAATTCTGATGAACTGTGCTTTAAAATGTCAAGTTAAACCTTCGGCTGGTTTGTTTTAGAACACTATAAAATGGAAAGGCAACATTTTTAAAAGGGGGTTCTATCTTCTACAATTTTCAAAAGCATTAAAGATTTAGAGCAGGGAAATATGTTGATTTGTACTTAAGAGATGTCTCCAGTTCCCAAAAATCACTAGATTTTTTGTTACTTTAAGGATATGATTCTCCTCAACCACACTCTGTCCCCTCAAAAACAATTCATTCTGGGCTGGGTGTGTAGCACACTTGCCTAGCATGCCCAAGGCCCTGAGTTTAATCCCCAGCACTGCAAAAACACAACACAACAAAATAAAACAAAACCAATACACTCTTTCTAGTAATCCTCCTCTTAAATGTAAAGGTAGATTTTGTTATTGCTAAATCTCAATCACAACTGTCTACATTCCACAGTGGTTTATGAAGTATGTCAGGCAGTCTGAACTATGCTAGCAACTACAGGTTGAGAATCAGTTTTCCAACACTTGAAACCAAAAGTATTTCAGATTTTGGAATTTTTTGAACTCTGGAATATCTTCATAGACTTTACTGGCTGAGCATTGCTAATCCAAAACTCTACAATATGAAATGTCTGGTCAAAAAATCTGAAATTCAACATGCTCCAAACTTTGTCATGCTCAAACAGTTGTGTATTTTGGAGCATATTGGATTTCACATTTTTAGATGAGGGATTCTCAATCTATATTTTCATCTTTAAGAAAAAGTTGAAAGCATTATAAGCTTTTCATCCACCTCCACCCTGTCCCTCAAGAATTTTGAAGATAAAACATTTTAATGAAGGATGGAATCTAAAGCAAGCTTATTCAATTGAAAGAAACAACAATGAACTATTATTTTATGCCAGGATTAGGGTATATTGTCAACTAGGCTCCAAGACAAATTCATGAACAAAACAAGCAAGAGTTAAGATTAAAAGGTAGTGGTGCATGCCTGTAATCCCAGCAGCTCAGGAGGCTGAGGCAGGAAGACTTCAAGTTCAAAGTCAGTCTCAGTAACAGCAAGGCGCCAAGCAATGCAGTGAGACTCTGTCTCTAAATAAAATACAAAACAGGGCTGGGGATGTGGCTCAGTAGTCAAGTGCCCTGAGTTCAATCCCTGGTACTCCCTGCCTCAAAAGAGGGCAGGGTACTGAGCTCAGTGCTAGAGTGCTTGCCTAGCATGTGTGAGACACTGGGTTCAAGTTTCAGCACCACATAAAAATAAAGATATTGAGCCGGGCGTGGTGGCGCACGCCTGTAATCCAAGTGACTTGGGAGGCTGAGTCAGGAGGATCGCGAGTTCAAAGCCAGCCTCAGCAACTTAGCGAGGATCTAAGCAACTCAGTGAGACTCTGTCTCTAAATAAAATACAAAATAGGGCTGGGGATGTGGCTCAGTGGCCGAGTGTCCCTGAGTTTAATCCCTGGTTCCAAGAAAAAAATAATTAAATAAATAAAAATTAAAAAAAAAAATAAAGATACTGTATCCATCTACAAGTAAAAATTTTTTTAAATAAATAAAAAGATTAAGGTAACAATCTCATTTAGGGCTGGGATGAAGCTCAGAGGTAGTGACTAGTATGCACAAGGGCCTGAATTCAATTCCCAGCACCACCCCCCAACAAAACCCAAACCAAAACATGGTATATAACAAACATGGCAGAAAAGACACCTGGCTCTTTTTCTTTTTCCCAGCACTAGGGATTGAACCTAGGGATATTCTACTACTGAGCTGTATCCCCAGCCCTTTTTATTTTTAAGACAAGGTCTAAAATTGCCCAGGCTAGCCTTGAACTGGAGATCCTCCTACCTGAGTCTCCCCAGCAGCTGGGATTACAGGCTTGCACTACCATACCAGACCTTTGATTTCTTAAAAAAAAAAAATAATAATAATAATCTAGGGGCTGGGGGTGTAACTCAGTGGTACAATGCTTTCTTAGCATGGATAAGACTCTGGGTTCAACTACCAGAACCACAAACAAAAAACCCAAACCAAAACAAAAGAAAACTGCCTTCTAGACTGATGACTTTGGCTACTATAATTTTAAAAGAATGGACTAATGGTCAGGTGTGGTAGCACATGTCTACAGTCAAACCATTCTGGAGGCTAAGAAAGAACGACTGATTGAGTCCCAGCAGGTCAAGATCAGTGTTGGCAACAAACCAAGACCCTATCTCTTAAACAACTAGAGACACACACACACATAATCAGTGTAACAGTTTGAATTGAATACAATGAGGGAAAATTTCAGACCAGTGTTTGATATTTAATAATATCTACAATTAAGTTAAATGAAAAAGTCCAAGACTACACATGTAGAGAAAACTTTAACAAGTAAAATTAAATGGATAGTAAATGCTGAATCATACAAGTAATGTCAAGGATATTATAATCAGGGCTGGGGACACAGCTCAGTGGTAAAGTATTTGCCTAGTATTCAAGAGATCATGTTTAATGCCTAGCGCAGTCAAAAAAGAAAAGGAAAAAAAAAAAAAAAAGAGTACTATACACACCACAGTGAATTTCACCATCATGTACATCCACACGACTGGGGTCCTAATTAGAATAAGATATACTCTATGCTTGTATAATAATATCAAAATGGGGACTGGGGCTGTAGCTCAATGGCAGAGCACTTGCCTAGCATGTGTGAGGCACTGGGTTCAATTCTTAGTACCACATAAGAATAAATAAAGGCATTCTGTCCATCTACAACTAGAAAAAAAAATTAAAAAAAATAAAAATGGATTCTACTGTCATAGCTAACTAAAAAGTACCAATAAAATAGAAAGAAAAAAGAAAAAGACTATCATCAGGAGACCAGAATCTGATATCTAGCTGTGGGATCTTTAGCAAGCTGCTTAACTCCAAGAGAAATTTTTGATATCCACCAGCGACAAGGAGTTAGATTAAGTGATTTTTACAATACTATTTTGAAATCTATGATTCAATTCTACTTAATATCTATCTGTCTGTCTGTCTGTCTTTCGTGGAGATTGAACCTAAATGCACTCTTATTACAGAGCTGCATCCCCAGCCATTTGTTAAATTTTATTTGAGACAGGGTCTTGCTAAATTGCTGGGGTTGGCCTTGAACCTGTGATGCTCTTGCTTTTGTCTCCAAAGTAGCTGGGATTACAGACATGGGTCATCACTCCTGACTTCAATTCTACTTAATATTTACTGAGCACAGTTCCCATAAATGCATAGTTATCAAACTATTAAAATTAGTGGTAGGTGTCTAGGAGCCAGTACCAGTAAATGTACTTTTCCCTCCCCTTTTCATTCCTCTTTTATTTTTTCCAAATATTTGTTTTTTAAAGTATTTGTTTGTGATGCTGGGAATTATTCTCAGGTCCTTGTTCATGCCAGGCAAGAAACTCTACTACTGAGCTACATCCCAGTCCTAATCATTTTTTAAACAATTTTGAGATATACCTCACATATCACACAATTCACCCACTTGAAGTATACAGTTTCAATGGGTTTTAGTAAACTTATTTTCATAAGTAAACCTCTTACCCTTTAGCAGTTAAACTTCTCTACTTTCTCCAACTTTCCTAGTTTTTGAAACCACTAATCTGTTTTTTCGACTCTATAGATTCATCATAGGTTGCAATTTCTCCACATTCTCACCAACATTTGTCATTATCTTTTTGGGTAGTCATCCTATTAGCTGTGGAGTAGATATATTTTTAATTGACAACACCTGATAAAGTACCAAAGTGACTAGTTTTGTGATTGCAATCAATTCATTCAACCACTTTGCAATTTAGCTTTGTCATCTGTAAAACAGAAGAAAAATACTTCACAGAAAGGCATTAATGAAATAATGTGGAAAAATTTAGCATAGTACTTATCTCAAAGTATGTAATAAATAGTAATTAATTATCATTAGGTCCTCTGTCTTCTAGGCCCTCATCCTCTAAAAGGGAAAACACCCTTATAAAGTACTGCCTGGTAGTTAGTACTTAAATGTAAAACAAGTGACAGAGATAATGAAGATAAAGGATGCAAAAAAGAAGATCAATAGTGGGTAGAAGGAATGGGAAGTCTTTGTGGGACACTGCTAAAATTCTAAATAGTACTAAGATCAGCACAGCTGGAAGGGACCAAAGGAGGTGGCAACAGCACAAATGGGCCAGAATAAAGAAGGACAAAAGAGCCTAGTTACCAAAATAAACAACAATAACAACAACAAAAAAAGTCTGTATTTTCCAAGCATTATAAAATAACATCATTTTTTGGAGTACAACTTTTCATTTCTCTGGCTGTACAAGACATAAAGTCATACCATTCTCATACATGTATATAGAGTAATGATGTTTGTCTCATTCCACCATAACACCCACCCCCCCGTTATGTATCAGTACTCACATATCAAACATTTGGCCTTTGGTTTTTTGGGATTGGCTTATTTCACTTAGCATGATATTCTCCAAGTCCATCCATTTACCTGCAAATGCCATCATTTTATTCTTCTTTATGGCTGAATAATATTCCATTTTGTATATATATCACAGTTTCTTTATCATTCATCTATTGAATGTAGTATGCTGATTTTTAAGTCCTTTGGGTTTAGGCCAAGGATAGTTGGATCAAAGGGTGGTTCCGTTCCAAGTTTTCTAAGGAATCTCCATACTGCTTTACAGAGTGGCTGCACCAATTTGCAATCCCACCAGCAATGTATGAGTGTACCTTTCCCCCCACATCCTTGTAAACACCTATTGTGGTGTGTATTCTTTTTTTTGTTTTTTGTTTTTTTGTTTTTTGGAACCAGGGATTGAACTCCGGGACACTCAGCCACTGAGCCACATCCCCAACCCTATTTTGTATTTTATTTAGAGACAGGGTCTCACTGAGTTGCTTAGGGCCTCGCCAAGTTGCAGAGGCTGGCTTTGAACTTGTGATCCTCCTGACTCAGCCTCCCAAGTCACTTGGATTACAGGCGTGCGCCACCACGCCCGGCTTGTGGTGTGTATTCTTAATAGCCACTCTAATCAGAGGGCTGTTTTGATTTGCATTTCTCTAATTACTAGAGATGTTACACATTTTTCATATATTTGTTGGTCAATTCTATATCTTCTTCTATGAAGTGTCTGCTCAGTTCCTTAGCCCATTTATTGACTGGGTGATTTGTATTTTTGGTGTTGACTGGGTGATTTGTACTTTTGGTGTTAAGTTTTTTGAGTTCTTTATAAATTCTGGAGATTAGTGTTGTATCTGAAGTGCATGTGATAAAGATTTTCTCCCACTCTGTATGCTTTCTTTCACATTATTGATTGTTTCCTTTACTGAGACAAAGCTTTTTCGTTTGAATCCATCCCATTTATTCTTATTTTTCTTTCTTATGCTCTGGGAGTCTTGTTAAGGAAGTCAGGTTCTAAGCCAACATCATTAAGATTCGAGCCTACTTTTTCTTCTGTTTGGTGCAGGGTCTCTGTTCTAATTCTTAGGTCCTTGATCCATTTTGAGGTGAGTTTTGTGCAGGGTGAGGGACAGGGGTTTAATTTCATTTTGCTGCATATAGATTTCTACTTTTGCCAGCACCATTTGTTGAAGAGGCCATCTTTTCTCTATTGCATGTTTTTGGCACCTTTGTCTTGTATGAGATAACTATATTTATATGGGTTTGGCTCCGTGTCTTCTATTCTGTACCATTGGTCTACATGCCTATTTTGGTGCCAATACCATGCCATTTTTGTTACTACTGCTCTGTAGTATAGTTTAAGGTCTGGGATTGTGATACCTCCTGTTTCACTCTTCCTGCTAAGGACTGCTTTGGCTATTCTGGATCTCTAATTTTTCCAAATGAATTTCATGATTGCTTTCTCTACTTCTGAGGTATGTCATTGGGATTTTAATTGGAATTGCACTGAATCTGTACAGTGGTTTTGTTAGTAAGGCCATTTTGACAATATTAATTCGCCTATCCAAGAGCATTAGAGATCTTTCCATCTTCTAAGGTCTTCTTCAATTTCTTTCTTTAGTGTTCTATAGTTTCTAAGTTAAAGTCTTTCACCTCTTTTGTTAGATTGATTCCCAAGTATTTTATTTTTTTGAGGCTACTGTGAATGGGGTAGTTTTCCTAATTTCTCTTTCGGAAGATTCATCACTTATAAATAGAAATGTATTAGATTTATGAGTTTTGATTTTACATCCTGCTGTTTTGCTGAGTTCCTTTATTAATTCTAGAAGTTTTCAGGTGGAATTTTTTGATCTTCTAAATACAAAATCATGTTGTCAGCAAATAGTGATAGTTTGAGTTCTCCTTCTCCTATTGGTATCCCTATTTCTTTGGTCTGTCTGATTGCTCTGGCTAGAGTTTCAAGGACAACGTTGAATAGAAATGGTGAAAGAGGACATCCCTGTCTTGTTCCAATTTTTAGAAGGAATGCTTTCAATTTTTCTCCATTTAGGATAATGTTGGCCATGGGTTTAGCATAGATAGCTTTTACAAGACTGAGGTATATTCCTACTATCCCTACTATTTCAAGTGTTTTGAGCATGAAGGGGTGCTGCATTTTACCAAATGCTTTTTCTGCATCTACTGAAATGATATGATTTTTAACTTTAAGTCTACTGATGTGATGAATTATATTTATTGATTTCCAGACATTAAAACAACCTTGCATCCTTGGGATGAACCCCACTTGATCATGGTGCATTGTCTTTTTAATATGTTTTTGTATGCGATTTGCCAGAATTTTGTTAAGAATTTTTGCATCGATGTTCATCAGGGATGTTGGTCTGAAGTTTTCTTTCCTTGATGTGTCTTTGTCTGGTTTTGGTATCAGGGTGACACTAGCGTCACAGAATGAGTTTGGAAGGATTCCCTCCTTTTCTATTCATGGAATACTTTGAGGAACATTGGTATTAGTTCTTTGAAGGTCTTGTAGAACTTGGTTGAGAATCCGTCTGGTCCCAGGCTTTTCTTGGTTGATAGGCTTTTGATGGCTTCTTCTATTTCATTTCTCTGAGACTGATATTTAAATTGTGTATGTCCTCATGATTCAGTGTGGGTGAATCTTATGTCTCTAGAAACCTGTCGATGTCTTTGAAATTTTCTATCGTGTTGGAGTATAGATTTTCAAAATAGCTTCTAATTATGTTTTGTATTATTGAAATACAAAGTATCTGTTGTGATATTCCCTTTTCCATCACAAATTTTAGTAATTTGAGTTTTCTCTCTCCTTCTCTTCGTTAGTGTGGCTAAGGGTTTAACAATTTTGTTTATAAAATAACTTCTTGATGATACCAAGAAATATGCTTGGACGGTTGAACAGGGTGTAGAACCAGATCACAGAAGAATTGAGGCCTGTGAACTTTATCCTCCAAGTAATGGAACTGATGATTTGCAGGAAAGGGAAATGATGAAATATGAAATCAGGCTTTTTAGTAAAGATCAAACTGGCAGTAGAAGGAAAGACTTGAGGTCAAGAAGACTATTAGAAAGTTGCTTCAGATAGGATAAACAATGGAAACTAAGATAAAATGACTTTATGAATATTTTGGAAATGACAATATACCTGAAACTCAACCTGAAAATGACAACATTTATTGGTGATCAAACCATTAATCCAACCTACCATCTGCGATATCTGAGCATGATGTGCCAATGGCTGTATCCCCACTGTCGGCTACACTTGAACAGCGGCTGAAGCGGCTCCGAAAGGCCTCTGAGATAACTGGTGTCTGCCATTCAGTCCCCAGGGAATTACCCTTATGAATTACACTGGAACCTGAAACAAAAAAGGCAATTTCCTCCTTTTAGTGTGAACCAGCTGAGGTAACCCCATGTGATTGGTTTTTTGTTTGTTTGTTTGTTTCTTTGTTTTTAATTTACTTAAACAGGGCTAGAGATGTGGCTCAGTGGTACAGTGCTTGCCCAGCATGCATGAGACCCTGGGTTCAATCCCCAGCACCATTAAATTTAAAGTCTCAAAGTGTTAAGTTGAAATCAGAAAATATTGTTCTACAGACTCTTTGATCTAGTAGGAGGCAAATAACCTTTGAATAAAAATACCTTATTCCTTTATTCCAAGTTTAGCACTTTTGCTATCTTTTTAACCTAGTTTCTTCTACTTTTGCTCCCTTTTTGCTACCTTTTATTTCTGCTTCCTAGTGACAGCAAACTAACTTTCCCCAAGTATTCCTATTTTTTGAGTCATACTGGATTGCCTGATTTGAAAGAATATGCTAATCTATCCATACTCAGTAATTTGTAAAACTGTTTTTCAGTACTGGGGACTGAAGTCAGGAGCATTCTATTACTGAGCTACATACAACCCTAGCTCCCCTCCTTTTAAATTTTTTTTAGACAGAGTCTCACTAACTTGCTTAGGCTGGCCTCAAATTTGTGATCCTCTTGCCTTAGCCTTCAAAGTTGCTGGGAGGAGAGGCATTTGTTATAATTTTTTTTTGGTGGTGCTGGGGATTGAACCCAGGGCCCTGTGCATGTGAGGCAAGCACTCTGCCTCACATGTTGTATCCCCAGCCCTTGTTATAATAATTTTTAATAAACAACATAGACAACAATCACAGCCTCTGAGCAGCATAAGATTAGAAAAAGTTACTATAGCACTAAATTGTTATTGTTTAGCTCGAAGCAACATAATCTGACTTCTTGGTGAGTCTATACTGCTTTCTCTCTCTAATTACAGTGCACAGTTTGCCAGGGCCTTTTGAAATAGTTAAAACATGTGCTTTAAATAAAATATATGCATAACTGAATAAAATGTGTCCTTTTCTTGATAAAATACTTTGAAATTCAAATTTTTCAAAAATGCTACTTATTTGAAACATACCTCATCTATTGTCTACATATATTTATATGTTTGACATATATACTCAAAATACCTACTTGGTGTATCTATTGAACTTTTAAAATCTCTTTTTTTTTTTTTTTTTTTGGAACTAGGGATTGAACTCAGGGACACTCAGTCACTGAGCCACATCCCCAGCCCTATTTTGTATTTTATTTAGAGACAGGGTCTCCCTGAGTTGCTTAGGGCCTCGCTAAGTTGCTGAGGCTGGCTTTGAACTCTCGATCCTCCTGACTCAGCCTCCCAAATCCCTTGTATTACAGGCGTGCACCACCACGCCCGACTTGAACTTTTAAAATCCTGACAATCCAGTCTAGAGATAAATTCCCTGAGTCTCATGTGACAGCACAACAGAGATTGTTGGCATCCAAGAATTCCAACCTTTGTGGGCTAGAGATGACTGACCCACTCAGAGTAATAAAAAGACAACAGAGAACACAGTAATTTATGCTGTGTTTTCTGATTTCAAATGGAACTATGTTCCAAAGTCATTCTGTTCTAATTCTTTATGTGTCCTCCCTTCCCAACAGTAACAGTCTTGTTGGAAGCCATGTAGGACCACAGATAAATAACTGTTCCCTCAAAGAGACCAATTTTTTTTGTCTATTTGTACATTATAGAGAGGCTTATTTTGCCATATTCATAAATGCGCATAACTGTTTACTCCTTTGCAATTCCAAGTGGAGACTTGTTTTTATATTCAATATAGTCCCAGGTTACTCTGTTCTTTTTGTACTAGAATTTCAGCAAATGCTGTGTGCTCAGTATTTCCCTTAAAGAATATGAAATAACAGAACAAAAGTCAGCATTTAATCCAGGAAATTTTGGCTCCCTACCTGGTGAAGTAGCATGAGAGGTTCTCTCACTTGGGTATTTTTCTTGCATGGCCATCCCAGTTATTGGAGCCAACTGCAGAATGAAGGGATAACCAGTCAAATCTTGCTAATGTTTCTGAATTCCCTGTAACTCAGTTCCCGTTCAGCAGAAACTGTCAAAAACAACCTGGGGATTAAAGAACAAAGTTTCTTCCTACTATACTTACTCTTATGAGGTGCTTTTGACACTAGATGTATCACTCAAGCAAGCAATTCTACAGCAGAAAACCACAATTAGAGGGTGCTCTCTAATTTGATTCTGATATCTACCTGGAGATAGTGTTAAATTCCACAAGTTGGGGACTCAGTTCTACAAGACTGTCCCACTGTTGACACCCACTGAGATCCCCAGATTGTTTCACTCATGTATCTGACCAACTAGCAATAAACTGAGGTTCCCATGACCCCCTTCTTCAGTTTGACTAGTTTGCTAAAGTGGTTCACAACTCAGGGAAACCCTTTATTTACATTTACTGGCTTATTATAAAGGATATTACAAAGGCAGATAAGGAGATGCACAGGGCAAAGCATGTGGGAAGAGGTGCAGTTTCCATGCCCTCTCAGATGTGCCACCCTCTAACAACCTCCACATGTTCAGCTTCCCAAATGCTTCCCCAACCCTACCCTTGTGGAGTTTTATGGGGGCTTCATTACTTAGGCAAAATGATTAAATCATTGGTCAGCTTAATCTCCAAATATTCCTCTTCCTCAGAGGTTGGGGCTAAAAGTCCTCACCCTCTGATCCTGCCTTGTTCTTTCTAGTGACCATTCCTCCTCCTAAAGGGCTGCCAGTCAATATCCAACTCATTAACATATGAAAAGACACATCATTTTGAAGACTCAAGGATTTACAAGTATGCCAGGAAACCAAAGAACAAACGTATATTTACAATATCACAAACATCAAGCATTCAAGTATTCTCCCACATTTTACTCCTGTATTTTTAAAAAGCAAACCAAGATTCAGCTATACCTCCTTGATATTTATCCTAAAGAATTAAAGTTATCATGCTATAGTGATACATGAATACCCATGTTTATAGCAGCAGAATTCACAATAGCCAAACTATGGAATTAGCCTAGATGTCCATCAACAAATGAAGAGAGAAATGTGGTACATACACACAATGGAGATTTATTCAACTATACATAAAAGTGAAATTATGTAATTTGCAGGAAAGTGCATGCAACTTGAGAACATTATGTTAAGCGAAGTCAGAATGTCAAAGATCATGTTTTCTCTCATATTTGGAAGCTAGAGAGGAAAAAGGAAAAAAAAAGATGGTGGTGGTGAGGAATCTCATGAAAATCAAAGGGAGATCAGCAGAACAGAGAAAAGGAACCAGGTGTAGGAGAAGGGGAGGGAGGGGAAAGTGCTGAGGAGTGATACTGGCCAAATTACATTGTTATATCATGTGCACATATGAAGATATAACAACAAATCGCACCATTAAATACTACCATAATGTACCTATAAAATAAAATGGGGGGAAAAAAGAAATCATAAACAAGGTTGGGGGAGAAAATTAGTCAGGTGTGGTCCTAACTGGGAGGCTGAGACGGGAAGACCACTTGACCACTTAAGTTTGAAATGAGCCTGGGCAACAGAGCAAGTCCCTGTTTCAAAAAAAAACAAGACAAAAAGAAAAGAAATCAACTCCCCAAAATCTACCCTATTATCTTCCTAAAGCAAGTAGAGAAAACATAGAATCAGATTACCAGTAGAGATCCCATGAGGTCCTAGAGCCCCTCCAATTGTTATAATTTTTGAAATAAATAAATTCTGCTGTGAGTTTTCTTAGTCATTGGGTACCTGATGGAAGAGTAGGGTGCAAAAAGAACTAAAGAACCAAACCAAGAATGAGAACTCTTGGTCAATGTTAGGTCGAACAGGGGGAGGAAGCAAAGTCACCTAGCAACACACTGTGCCAGAAGTGACCAATGAGGCAGACCTGCTGACCCTGACATCCACCTTGGGTCCACCTTTTCCTGGGCAGGACCCTTGACCCTTTTCCTCTGTATAAAAACCCTGAGAAGCCAAAGCCACATGCGATTTCTTCTGGCTCTCCCCACCCCGACTTTCACCCCAGGGGGCCTGGAGATTTCGCAGGGGACACAGACTCCAATAAATCTCAAGCCACTACTTTTGTCTGACTCTGGTGAACCTGCCTGGCGAGCTTAGTCCTTTTGGCCACCCGCTGCCCTTTACCCGCCGCCCTTTACCCGCCGCCTTTTTGCGAGCTTTACAGTCATAAGTATAATTCTGATCCTTAGCTGGGAACATGCCATTTTCTTCCCATTTCTCCATCTCCTAAAACATCTGTATTCAAGGGCAGGTGTTGAAAATGCAGTAGAGTCTAATTTCTGTGTAAACAAAATCTTTTAGTTATAACTAGCAAAAACAAATAATAGTATCTTATATTTGCATACTTGAGGGAAATGGTTCAGAGCATGGACTCAAATCACTTGGATTTGAAGTCTGAACATACTAAACTTTCAGTTTGGGTTTTGTTGGCTGTGTAACATTGGGCAAAATTTTAAATACAACTGTGCCTCAGTTACTTTATATAAAATGATAAACACACAATCTAATTCATGCTAAGTGGTTTATAATAACTTACAACAAGGCCTGACACATCAGAGGTGCCTATTTATTAATATTACTTGGCAATTTATGTCAATAAAAAAATCAATAAAACAAAAAATGGCACATAGTACAGTTCCTGAAAGATAAGGAAGTATGAATTTGAAAACTGAATTTATAAGAGGCCCCAAAGAAGTTGGGACAATTCGCAAAACACAACTCTCAGAGACGAAATTCAATTTTGAAAGGGAAAAAAAGGGGCAGGGGAATAAATGGTACTAAATTCTCTAATGTACTTTACTGACCTCTATGGCTTTCTTTTAGTAATAACAACCCAAGTGGCCTCTAATTCACTGCATGTTTAACAGAACTAGTATCATCCTCCAAAATCTCCCTTCTTCCTGGGAAAGAGAACCTTTCTTTACTCAGTAATAAAAGCTTTAACTTATGGCTAGCCATTTCATTTATGGCCAGTGAGTTAATGCTGACACAGCAAGCTTACCTACCTACTAGTGATTACTGTCAGCATCAAAATCCTTCCCTTTACCCCTTCCTTTGAAGGATAACAAAATGACAGTCCCAATGGATTCTGAGACTCTTTCAAATTCCGATGAATTGAGAACAGGAAAGGAAAACTACCAGTTAAACAGAATTACCCTATGACTCAGCAATTCCACTCTTAGGTATATAGTGGTCCTTCTATACCCAAAGGAGATTGATTGTAGGAACTCCCACAGATACCAAAATCTACAGATGCTCAAATCCCTAACATAAAATAGTGTAGTGTTGGCATATAATATGTATGCACATCCTCCTGTACATTTTAAATAATTTTCTAGAAGCCAGGTGTGGTGACATGCACCTGTTTCAGCTCTCAGGAAGCTGAGGTGGGAAGAACACTTGAGCCCAGGAATTTGAGGCCAGCCTAGGCCAAAGAGCAAGACTTCATCTCAAAAACAAACATCAACTCTATACTACTTATAATGCATAATACAGTGTAAATGGTTCTTATACCATATTGCTTAGAGGATAACGACAAGAATAAAAAGGTAGTACTTGTTCAGTACAAATGCAATTATTTTCCTCCCCAAGTATATATTTTTTTCTGTGTTTTTATTTTCTTTTGAACCTAGTGGCACTTTATCACTAAGCTACATCCCCAGTTCTTATTTTGAGAAAAAGTCTTGCTACACTGCTGAGGCTGGCATGGAACTTGTGATCCTCCTGCGTCCCCTCCCAAGTTTCTAGAATTATAGGCATGCACCACTGAGCCTGACAATCCCTGAGTACATTCTCAATCCATAGTTGATTGAATCTGCAGATGCAGAACTCACAGATGTGGAGGGCATGTTACACATTCAAGAAAAATGAAAACAGATGTTCACAGCGGCATTATTTACAATAGCTAAAAAGTGAAAAAACCCAAATGTCCATTAACAATGGATCAATAAAATGTGGGATAGCCATACAATGGAATATTATTTGGTCACAAAAAGAAATGAAGTATTGATACATGCTACAACATGGATGAACACTGAAAATATTATGCTAAGGAAAGGAAGGAAAATACTGAAGGTGAAAAAATGCATAATCCCATTTACATGAAATGTCTAAAACAGCCAAATCTACAGAAATAGCAGATTAGTGGATGCCAAAGGGCATAGGTTATGGGGCTTCTTTTCAGGATAATCAACATATTTTGGGATTAGATGGTGATAATGGTTGAACAGGCTTGGAAATAGTCTAAAAATCACTGAATTATGCACAAGTAAAATTAATTTTATAGCATATGAATTATCTTTTTAAAGTGCACCTATAAGGCATAAAATAATACAGAATAAAAACCATTCTTGATTTTTTTCCTACTAAATTCAGAATTAAATGATCAACTAGTAGAGATTTTTAGGAACAACTGAAGGAGATAGATATTTTCTGGGACAAAAGTGGGATAAATGAATGTATAAGGAGTAATACAAGTGACCACTTTACAACAAAAAGTAGGTCTGAATGGAGGTTGACAGAAAAAAAAAGCAACATGGTTTCTATATTCAAAGCCCTTTGTACCACAAAAATATTTATTTGTTCAACAAATTTAACATGTATTTAGCACTTAATATTTATCAAGCATTGTGCTAAACACTTAGCTCACATCAGCTCTATGAGGCAGTTACTATTATTAATCTCATTTTATTTGATATTCTTAACAGTTTAGATTGATTTAGATCATATAACTAGAAAGAGGCTTTAAAAAGCCAGAATTGTGAGCTGGGTGTGGTGATGCACCTCTAACCCCAGCTAGCCAGGAGGCTGAGTCACAAGGATGGCAAGTTTGAGATGAGCTTAGGCAAAGTAATAAGACATTGTAAAAAAAAAAAAAAAAGGGCCAGAACTGTGGTGTAATGCTTGAGTTTAATCAGCATTTTTTCTGCGTGTGACAAAACACACAATGAAAGAACTGAGAGGAGTTATTAAAGCATCACAAGCCATCTGTGTCTGAGAGCTGGGGCTGCAAGCCTTGAAGCAGTTAGAAGACAGGACAGTCAGGGACAGTCATATAATTTTTTCAATTTTCCCTTGTTCATCACCTTGTTCATTTCCCATGTTGCTACCTAAGAATTAGATTATGACTGTTAAATATATTTCTCCCCTTGAAGAATAAGAATCCTGGTGTGGAATGTCAAGCTTAGCAGCTGTTGAGAGAACCACAAGACAGGAGAGGATTTGAATGGATATACAGACAGCTGACACAGACACATTAAGAATCTCACACCATCACACTATATTCATGGCCTTGATCACTGATTAAACTGACTTAGTGAAAGGGAAGTCAAATTCCTGCCATGAAGTTGCCGGTACAAAGAACAAGTTCTGAGACATACAAAACCACCAGACCATTATAAAGCAGACAACACCTAAGAGAAAAGTATTGAACTCTGGTTATCTTAATTACGCTGTATCACCACTCCTCCTCCTCCAACACACTGTATTCAGTTCATTAATCAAATCTTACTGATCACTATTTGCCTGGCTCTGTGCTCGCACTGTAAGTGTACTGAGTAAAAGACAAACAAACAGCTCTGATCCTCCTGGTTTGCTGGGGTGAAGTTAAGTGCTGCATATGCTGTTAGACAAACTTGCACACACTAAACTTGCAGTTCACCCATAGCACCTGCTCCGCCCTGCTGTGGCACGGGTCCTCAACTTCAGCACTACTGACACTTGGCGTGACGTGGGGGCTGTCCTGCACGCTGCAGGATGTTTAGCAGCAATCCCGGAGCCTGGACTGATGAAGATGTCTCCAGACGTCGTCATACATACCGAGGGGCTCAGCAGCAGGGGTCCAAGGCCTTCCCGAGTGCTATCGGTCGCCCCACTCGAATCCTCTGCACATCCTTCCAAACTCAATTCAAACTTCACCTCCCCGGGGAGAGCTCCGACCTCTTTCACTGGACGGGCGCCTCTGTCGTGTGCTCTTTGTAAAAGGGGTCCACCCTGCACTTACTGAGTGCTAACTGAATACTACTCGCTTAACGTCTGCTCCTCTCCAGGGACCGTGTCCACGCTCCCTGAGGGCGAGGAAAGTGCTGCCCGCTGTTCCCCTGGCCACTGGCACAAGGCCTGACTCACAGGCAACTGCTGTCGAGTGAAAGACGAGTTGAAGGCGCGGTAACCAAGAAGGGAGGAGACCCGGACAGGAGCCGGCGAGCGGGGGCACTATCCTAGCCGGATCAGGCAGAGACCCGAGGCGGGTTACGGCGCGGTCGCTCTGCGCATGCGCTTCGCGCTCCCCGCTCCCCCACGGAGAGAAGTCCCGAGTGTCTGAGGCTTCGCCGGGACTACCGAAAGAGGGGCAGGATGTACCGCCTCGACTGGGGCCCCGGTGGGGAACTTACGCGGCCCTGAGAGCGGGCGGCGAAATCCCTCACTCGCGGATACTGATTGCGGCCACCACGTCGGCCACAGGCGGCGGTTCAGCCCCCTCAGCTCGACTAACGGCCGTTACACGCCCGCCAGGTCGCGCGCCTCAGAGCGCGCGCCGCCAGGCTCCCCCTCCTTCTGCCTGCCTCTGACCAATCAGCAGTCGAGAAGTGCGGTTCTCCCGCCCCTGTCTGCCCAACACTGACCAATCGAGAGCCGAGCCGCGCCGGCGTCCCGCCCCTGCACGCTGCCCAGCCGCGGAGCGCGACAGAGCTCTCTACGCCTGCGCCCGCCGCGGCTAAGAGCCTTCTCTGCCTCTGGCCCAGTGTGGCCTCTAGGCGGCGCGGTGCTCGATGAACCCAGGAGTGGCCTGCTGGGCTTGCGCAGTTGGGACACGAGGGAATCCCATCCAACGTGCCTCGTCCTCCTCCCACTCCGCTACCCACCCATCAGTCCTCCCTCCTGAAGCAGGGAGTCAGACTGTGATCAGGAGTTAGGGTGCAGTCAGGGTTGGGGCTCAGTCTGTGGCTAGGGTCTCTATCACATTTAATGGAGAATGAACTTGGGTGTGACATGATAGATGAATTCAGGGACAGTCTCTGAAATTAGGACCAGAGGACTTTGTTAATATACATGTTAAGGCTGGAGGTCTAAAGAAATAAGTTTATGGACTGGTGGGTGGAGATGAGTGTTCCGACTTGCTGATGTCCGTCTTTTGTGAGGAAGGAAGGAGAGAACCGGGGACGCATAAAGGGCTGAAAGGAATGAGGAAGATTTGAAGAGGTGATGCTGAGAAGGGAGAAAAACCTAATCGGTAACCGTGGAAGTGTTGAGATTTACATTTGCATCCGGCAAATGGCACATTTGTACAGTTTTATTTTTCATTTTTTGGAGATATTTAAGCACAGCATAGTCAACATTTTGCCCTTGTCCTTTAGGATATATTTTAAATAAAAGCAAGGTTTAATACCTTCACTAGCAAATTGGGGGCTTGGGGTCATTTTGGGTACTCAGGATAGAACCCAGGGATGCTTAATCGCTGAGCCACATCCCCGGCTTTTTTAATTTTTTAATTTTTAATTTTGAGACAGGGTCTTGCTAAATTGCTTAGGGCCTCGCTAAGTTGCTGAGGCTGGCTTTGAACTTGCTATCCTGCTGCCTCAACCTCCTGAGTGCTGGGATTACAGGCATGCTTATTTATTTATTTTCTTTAAGACAGGGTCTCATGGTATTGCCAGGCTTGCCTCAAAGTCCTGGGCACAAGATCCTCCTGACCAGGAGCAGTGACACATGCCCATGATTCCCAGTGACCCTTGAGGTTGAGGCAGGAGAACTGCAAGTGTGAGGCCAGTCTCAACAACTTTGCAAGATCCTCTCAAAATTTAAAAAATAAAAAAGGGCTGGAGATGTAGCTCAGTGGTAGAGTGCCTCTGGGCTCAATCCCCTGAATTGAGGGGTGGGGAAGGAGACAAAGATTATTTTATCCTGCTTCAGTTTCCTGAGTAGCTGGGATTACAGGCATGAGCAGCAGGGCTGTTTGAACAGTCTACTGCATATCTTTAAAGTCAATATGAAATGTAATTAATTTTATGCTGTTTAATAAGTGTGTGACTTTGATGTGCATAAAAAGATAACATGGATTGTTCATTTGGCCTAATTTTTTTTCAAGAACTGTTAAAGTATTAAATAAAATGTTCTCGAGTATATGATAAGGCTGTTATTTAAATTTGAAGACTAGAGGCATAGCTTAGTGGTAAAGCACTTGTCCAGTATGTGTAAGGCTGTGGGTTCTACCCCTAGAACTGCAAAAAAGAAAAAAAACTGTTAAATTTAACTTTTATTATGTTGCTTAAACCCACATTTTCCTCAGGAAATTAATTTCTAACAAAATCATGGATATGGGGGCTGGGGTCGTGGTAGTGCGATCGCCTAGCATGCATGAGGCCCTGGGTTTAATCCTCAGCACCACATAAAAGTAAAACAAAAGTATTGTGTCCACCTATAACTGAAACAAAATATTTTTAAAAAATCATGGATATCAATAAAAAATAGTATTTCAAAAACCACAAAAGGCAAAAGACTTTTCTGCGATTTTGTGAAATTGCATTTCATGTGTAGGTGCTACCTGTGGCAACTAATAAAGCCTGTCCTGCTTCCTGACCCACAGTATCTATTCCCTGTACTCAACTGTCCTTTCTGGAAGGTTAAAGACTGCATCTTGTGTACTGTTGAATCCCCAGGGCTTAAAATAGCCGCAGGTATGTAATAGATCTATTTTTAAATGAATTAATGATAGTAGCATAAACACTGCTGCCTGTATCCACCCTCTATGGAAGAAAGGGCTAATGAGGTCGGAAATAATTAAGAGGTTGGAGGAGAAGGCTTGGATAATATTATATAAAAACATTCAGTGCTTATTCTGGAATTGAATAGTTATTGTCCATTTTTCAGGAAAAAAAAGGGGGGAGGGCAGGACTTAGCTGGCCAAAGTCCCAGAACTTTCTCTGGAATGAGACAAAGTTCCCATGTTGAAGCAGAGATCATTCGGTCAAACTTTTATTTTACATGTGGGGAAGCTAATACTCTCGAGAATAAAGTGACTTCTCACCCATCCACCACCCCTAGTTCTATCAACCTGGAGCACTGAAGCTTTTGATCAGATTATACAGAAAGGAGTCAGACAAAGTAGAATTCCTTGGTGTTTATTGGCTGTATCTTCTACACCTCCCCCACCATTAGAGCAATCTAATCACCCCTAAGAATTCCAGAGATGGGAAGAGAAGGCAGGAGAGGGAGCTTACAAGGTAATTGTTGGGTCACATGCTAGTCCCATTTCTAATTCTCTGGTCCCCAACAAAAGGACAGACTACTTGCCTTTCCCTAAATGTTCCTATTTTAGGCAAGTAAATTAGAAGCCAAGGACTAGGCTTGGAGGAGGTATCTGGGGAGGATTTTAACCCAGCATCCAATCAATTACCATCAGGAGAAAGATGGCCAACCAGGGTCCTGCAGGAAAGAAAAAAAAATATTATAAAATAGGATTAGGGAAATTTGAGAGCCTGAAAAACTTTTAAAACTTAGATATTTCACTCTGGAGGATTAGTTGGTAATTTAGTAATTTTTTTTTTTTTTTGAGATGGGGGTCTCAAAAAATGTTTAGGCCATACTGGTTCTAAACTTCTAGGCTCAGGTGATTTTCCTGCCTCAGCCTCCTGAGTAGTGGGGATTATAAGCATGTGCTACTGTGCCCAGCCCATCTTGAATGTTTAACCCCTACTCTATCCTAAATCACTTCTGGTAGCCCAGATTCTAATAAGGGATAAAGCAACACCCCTACATTGTCAACTCTGCATGAATTGCTGAAGAAACTGAGAGAGAAGTTAACTGTATTCTCCTGGATCACATAGAGTTGAGAACAAACAGGATCCAAGATCAACACCTGCCAAGGCCTAAAGTGAGCTCCCAGACCTTGGTGCAGTTATAACAAACTTCATCATAGCAATCATTTTGTACCAACCTGGAGAGCTCCTGCTCCTGGAGGCTTTGGACTCTGAAACCACATAGACACAAAGATTAAGCCTAAGGTGGCATCATCATAGGACTAGGCCAGGACTCTCCCATCATTTCATCAGGATTGGGCAAAAAGCCTGGCACTTTCTTGAATATGGGACTCCGAAGAGCATGATTATACTTCTAATGAGAATGGATTTAATAAGGAGATGGGCTTTCCCATGAGGGTTGGAGCTTTGCGGGACTGTTAGGGAATAGAAAGAAGTGAGAGTGTTCCAGGCTAGCAAGTAAGATTGCCCCCCGCCATCCCACCTCACACACAAAAAGGCAGGAGAGACAGCCTAGGAGAAGAGTGATCTAGGGTGATAGGAAAGGAGAAAATGGGAGGAGGCAGAGATGGCTTCAATTTGAGGTTCAATGAATGAGGACAGGACCCAGCAAGTGATGGGACCTTTTTAGAGTGGAGGGAGATCCCAGGAGGATGTGAGTTCTGGAAGGAGACTTGGTTTAGGGAGGACTGTGTGGACAAGAAGGTAAGAGGGCGCTCAGTGAAGGGTCGGGGATCTCAGAGCAGGTGAATGGGAGGCTCTGGAAGAGGAGTCAGGAAAGTCCCCCAAATGATGATCCAGATACCCGTTATTCGGAGAGGCCCGAACACTATCCAGCTGCCGCCACGCTCCAAGTCCTCTCGCGCTCGGATCTCCCAGGGCGAGTTTCTCGCAGCCGGGTTCCTTAGACTGCAGGTCTGTGGGCAACACAAGACTAAGTGGTGAGGCCAACCTGGCTGGGACTTTGCCCCGGACCTGCAGAGAGCAGGGATCCTGCCCCGCCCCCAAGTGAGTTCACCAATATACAAACACCTAGGTCTACAAACTTCAGGCCCTTGAATCTTCCGCAAGCCCCGCCCCTAGACCGATAGGCCAATCCCCGGCACCACAAGCCACCAGGCCCCGCCCCGTACCCGCCCCCACGGGGGACGTCGTAGCTACGCTCTGGCTTCTACGCGCGCTCGGTAGAAACTGCGTGCCGGCTCCTATGTAGCGGCTGCCCAGGAACCTGCAGCTCACCGGTGGGCACGGGCGTAGCGCCAGCTTGTCACACAAGGTCACTCGGGCGTGCAGGTACAGCGTATCGCTATTTAAGAAGCGGAACAGTTTGAAGGCCATCGTCACCTGTAGTGAGGCCCCGTTGGATTGTAGACCATGGAGCAGCCGGCTGGGGACGGGGCAGCTGTGGAGAGAGGCAGCGGCGCCGCCGACTGGTTAGCCCGCCCGGCGGTGCGGAGGCACCAACGATGATTGCCTTCTGTTTACTTGCCCTGTGTAAATTCAGGTGCTGGATCTCGTGCTGAGAACTTTACATGGATTATTTCCTTTCATCCTTACACCAATTCTAGGAGGAAGGCAATACTTTTGCCACCCTTTTTAATGATGGGGAAAATAGAGGCTCAGAGAGGTTAAGTAGGTTCCCCTAGGTTCTGCGGATAGCCTGACTCCAACGTACCCTTAATTAATAGGAGGAAATTGTGGGTTGGTGATGTAACCCAGTAGAGCACTGACCTAGCATGCTGCATGCAGTAATGTGCAAAATAAAAATAAATAAAACTAGTAATAATTCAAAGCTGGGGTAAATTCAACGATGCTGTGTTTCATGACTCATGCACAAAGGTTGTTTGGAGGAATGATTGCGACAATAAGTGATTCACTGTGCTCTTTGAATACTTAAATATTAAAAGTCAGGAGTCTCGTCTCAGGATTCCTAACTATTGGCCTTACTATAAGGACATGGCCTTACTATCTCTGTGTCCTCAACACTTAGCAAAGTCTGTCACTTAAATAATTTGTGTGAACTGAGCCTTAATTTCTCCCATCTATAAGATGGGAATGAAAAAATACAGCATAGCGTGCATTGTGAGGATTAGAGTTAATATATGTAAAGATATTGAAAGTGGATTGCATGGGGTAACTTCTATGTCAGTATTAGCTATCATTAGCTATTATTTGTAATGCATGCCTGACATATAGTATATAGCACTCTGAAAGATTATTTTTGGTTTTTCATCTTGTCATTGTTGGATCTCAATCACTGAGGAAAAATAAAAGAAATGAATGTCATTTATTGAACATGCAATCTTGAGGATGTTCTAATCTCCCTGAGCCTTAATTTACTCATCTGAAAAATGGGAATGAAAATGCATTCGTTCAATAAACATACCCAGTGCTTACTTTCTCCCCATGTTTGCATGCCAGGCATGCGGAGAAGAATGACAATCTGTGCTCATGGCTACAAAAGCACCCTATGTAAGCCAGTCATTTTTTTTTTTTTTTGAACCAGGGATTGAACTCAGGGACACTCGGCCACTGAGCCACATCCCCAGCCCTATTTTGTATTTTATTTAGAGACAGGGTCTCACTGAGTTGCTTAGGGCCTCGCTAAGTTGCTGAGGCTGGCTTTGAACTCTCGATCCTCCTGACTCAGCCTCCCAAATCCCATGGATTACAGGCGTGCGCCACCACACCCAGCTCGTAAGCCAGTCTTAAGAGCTGATCTGGCACAGTTAAGAGGTTACTGGGGCTTACAGACACTTACCTCTCATTCACAAAATGGTAAGTGGCCTTACCGGCCTCTTTGTTGGAGATGTTGGTGCTGGCAAAGACCTCGTTGACCACCAGAGCAAATCTGTCAGGATCACTGCTTGTGGCATTGAGGACCACGTAGAGGGGTGTGCCAAGGGGAGCTCTTTTATTCTTGAGTGGAGTTAAGAGCTGAGGGTCTGTAAAGATGCTCAGGATGATGATAGTGTCCCCCGTACTGGTAAAGTGAATGGTCCTATATCCAAAAAGGGACAAGTGTGAGAATCTCACCATGAAACCTCAGAAGGAAGGACATTCACTCACCTTCTGTCTCACCCAATGGCACTGGTAGCCATTGAGAATAAGGAGAGGAGCAAACCTGTTCATCTTCCTCCTGGCCTGCCTCAAAATGAGGTGCTGCCTAATTGATCCCCACTCAGGACCCTTGAAGCCATCGAACCCCACAGTAGTTTACACAAGCATCCCATAATGCATTGCTTCACAGAAGCATCTTTTTTCTCTTAATGCTTTGAGTCTTCATCTAAGAGGTTCCTATGTCTAGAAGGTAGACATAGGGGATCAATATCTGAGGGTGTTGACTTTTTGCCTGATTAGAGGTAGCATTGAGAACTCAGGAGCCTCCCAGGGACCAGCCAGGTCAGTAGCAGGCAGGGAAAAACTCACGGGATGGAGTCCACCAGGTTGGGGAGAGTCTGGCTGATGTTCACCACCAGAGGGTATGCGCAGCTGAAGTTGAGCATTGTGAACTCATTTGAGCCAGGAAGAACCTGTTCAAGCTGCACCTTCAGAGAGTACAGAGCGTGGCTATTGTTGGTCTAGAAAAGACAGAGAGGTGGCCATTATCCTCAGATATCTAGAGGAAACACCTTCCATCCTCAGTGGCTGCAAGGTATTTATTTAAATAAAATTAATAACTAAAGTTCACTGAGGCTGAGCTATATGTCAGGTATTGTGATTTTACCACAACTCTTTGAGGAGAATTGTGTTACTGGTCTCTCTCTCTCTTTTTTTTTTTTTAGTACTGGGGATTGAACCCAGGAGTTATTTACTACTGAGCTACCTCCCAGTCCTTTTTATTTTTTTACTTTGAGATGGTCTCACTAAGTTACTGAGGGTCTCAAACTTGTGATCCTCTTGTCTCAGCCTCCCAAATTGCTGGGATTACGATGTGCACCACTACACCCAGCTTTTTAGTCTCATTTTACAGAGGAGCAAACTAAGACCTGGAAAGGTTTAAAAGGCTTGCCCAAAGCAACAGAGCCGAAGATCAGGAACACCTCTCTTGATACCAGGGCCCCTGGTCTTAATCTCTGTGCAGGTGGTTCTCAAATTTCGGTGTGCATTCACTGTGCCAGTGCTTCTCAAATTTCAGTGTGCAAATTTCAGTGTGCATTTCAGAGTCCTTAGAAAAAATAAGACAGTAGAATAAATCAAACATAATTTTCCTATGTATACATTAAAACACCTAAGTGAATCCCACCATTGTGCCCACCCACAAGAATAGGATCCTAATTAAAATAAGGTATACCCCATTTTATCAAAATGGATTCTACTGTCATACATAACTAAGAAGAACCAATGGAAAAAAGTATATGACCACATGTATGTATTCACCTAAAATGATATATTTAAATGGGTGTGTGAATATATTGTGTGAATATGTAAATTAAAAGTAATTTTATACTTGAAAATAAATAAATAAATAAATAAATAAATAAATAAATAAATAAAAGATTTTCTTGGGCTGGATGTGGTGGTACATGCCCAGAATCCCAGCTACTTGGGAGGCTGAGGCAGGAGGGTCTCAAGTTCAAGGCCAGCCTGAGGAACTTAGTAAAATCCCTATCTCAAAATAAAAAGAGTTGGGAATGTACTCAATGGTAGAGCTTTACTTAGCGTGTGTGAGGCCCTGAATTCAATCCACAGTACCACGGGGGATAGAAAAGATTCACTGGGATATTTGTTTAAAATGCCAACTCCTGGTCCTTAGCCCAAGATTCAATGTCTTTTTGGTTATTGTTTATACAGGTCAATTTTTTTTTTTTTTTTTGGACCAGGGGATTGAACTCAGGGACACTCGGCCACTGAGCCACATCCCCAGCCCGATTTTGTATTTTATTTAGAGACAGGGTCTCACTGAGTTGCTAAGGGCCTCGCTAAGTTGCTGAGGCTGGCTTTGAACTCATGATCCTCCTGACTCAGCCTCCCAAGTCGCTTGGATTACAGGCGTGCGCCACCACGCCCGGCCACAGGTCAACTTTTGAAAAAGAATCAAACTGATTGTTTTGTTGCTATAAATAAAACAGTTTATTATAAAGGACACTGATAGAGAGTTCTAGGGGCATAACTGTGGACTTCAGTGTGCCATGTTGAAACTGCCCACTCTATTTTATAACCTAAGCAAGACACCATGAATTCATGGGTGGCAGCACTAGAGATACTGGCAGCCTGACGAGGAGAGGTGAAGTTGTTTAGGACGCACTCTGCTGTTCCAGCCAAGCCTGTGGAGACCCAGAGTTTCCTTGAAAAGGTATGAAAACCCCTATGTGTTGGAAGGAAGCCAACCCACAGGATATCCCTCCTCCACAATTCAGTCAGAGCTGCTCTGCTTTTAATATTTATTTATTTTTATTTGACATTTATTTATGTAAGATTTAAAAAAAAAATTTTTAGTTGCAGATGGACACAAAACCTTTATTTTATTTATTTATATGTGGTGCCAGGAATCGAACCCAGTGCCTCATATGTGCTAGGCAAGTGCTCTATCACTGAGCTACAACCCCAGCCCATGTAAGATTTTTAAAGAAAGGAGGTAGCATCAATGAGTACAAGCCAACTCTGCTAATAACTAGCTATATGATTTGGGGAAAACCCTTAACTTCCCTGAGCCAATCTGTAAGATAAGATTGCTGTGATAGTTTAATGAGATAATGTGTGTTAATAGGAATTTGATCTGTATGTGGTCAGAAATTAATAAATACTGGGCATCATTATTATTATTTTAAAGGATCCTGTGGCTGACAATTTGGAAACCAGTATCCCAATCCATCAAACATGGCACCATGTAAGGGCATTCCCAGTCTAAAGGCAGACAACATGGTCACTTCCCATCAAAAAGACTGGTCTAGAAGGGCAGGGTGGCACACAGCTATGGTCCCAACTACTTGAGAGGGTAAGGCAGGAGGATCAAAAGTTCAAGGTCAGCCTCAGAAACTTAGCAAGACCCTGTTTGAAAATAAGAAATAAAAAGGGCTGGAAGTATATCTTAATGGTAGAGCATCCCTGGACTCAATCACAAGTACAGGGCAGGGATGGGAGAAGGAGACTGATCTGTTGGCTAAGGTTTGGCTCCACTCTAGAGAATCCCTCGGTCAAACAGAAATGAGGTCAGGACTGGTACCCAATCACTCCTTTCCCAGCCCCACCTCACAGCTACCCGGTCCTTTTCAGTGACCTCTCCCAGCTTGCTTACAGACAGGTGGAGTCCACAAGTCCCCTTTTTCTTCTCCAGGATGAAGACCTGGACCCTGTGACCTTCTTCTATCTCCTTGGTGCTGGAGCATCCTGAGAAGCCATCATTTTTTAGAATCCAGTGTTGAGTCTCCAGGAAGCAGCTGCTCAGGGCCACCCCAATTTTGTGTGGCCAGCAGTGCAGGGTCATTGGCATCCTGGACAATGCTGCAGAAAGACAACAGCCAGGATAGGGACCTCCTGAAGCCCCTTGCATGATGCTCCAGGAGGGGGTATAGTTCTAACGTGGGTGGAGGAGACGTGGAATATTAGCCCAACCCATTAAAACCTCCCTTAAATGCAAACTCTTCCTCACAGCAGTTGAGCGCCTACAGCCACATGTGCACTGTGGAACCCTGGTCTGTGGCCTTAACTAGCCCACTCAGAATCTCTTTCCAGGGAATTAGCAACTGTAGCCAGTATGAAGCAACCAATATAAAGCTGAGGTAGCGCAGCTGTAGGCTGAAGGCAGCAAAGGCTGGTTTCTGGAGAGAGGAGCAGAGTGGGAACAGGTGCAGGATGGGAGAAACAAGACTATGGAGGAGGCAACTCCTATTCCAGGGGCCAGTCCCTGGAAAACGTGGTTGGAACCTGCCCTTGGCTTTGCTGAGACAGTGTTCCTTGAGTTAAGTCAGTATGTTTCTGTTACTTGTCTGACAAGATCAGTTTTTGAGATGTTTTGTTCTCTGATTTCTCTGCCATTCCAAGAAAGAGGCCAGGCCCTCCTGCGTGGGGTGGCAGGGGAGGGGACTGGGAATTGAACCCAGAGCCTGGAGAATGCTAGGCAAGTGCTCTGCCACTGAGCTCCATCCCCAGCCCACCCTGGGGTTTTTTGAGGGACCTAAACTGCTTGAAATTAACAGCTCTTTCAGTTCATAAAAGTCTAAACTCATTGAAGACACAGCCTGAGGGAGGGAGGGCCTTTGAGAAACTGGAGGGAGGTTTTCAATTTTTTTTTTTTGATGGTACTGGGAATCTACCCAGAGCCTTAGGCATGCTCCTCACGTGCTCTATCACTGAGCTACATGACCAGCCCTTCAGATAATTAAAAATTTATTTCATTCAAGTCAATTAGAGTTGGTTTTCTGCCACTTGCAACACAAGTTATATTAACAGATACATACCAAATACCTATACTTTTTGGGTAATGCCTAAAGAGCTAATACTTAATCCTTCCCATCTTCCAATCTGCCCTCTATACTTTCCGTTAAAATTTGGGATGAATTGCTCAAAAGTTGGAATGAAAAAGTGAACCTATAAAGTAATACATAATAGAAACACTAGTATAAAGCATTTCTGGGGCACAGTGGCACGCCTGTAATCCCAGCACTTGGGAGGCTGAGGCAGGAGGATCGCAAGTTCAAAGCCAGCCTCAGCAACTTAGCAAGGCCCTAAGCAACTCATGAGACCCTGTCTCTAAATAAAATACAAAATAGGGCTGGGGATGTGGCTCAGTGGTAGAGTGCCCCTGGGTTCAATCCCCAGTACCAAAAAAAAAAAAAAAAAAGAAAGCATTTCTGGATTTATTTTATTACTTTGAACTTAAAAATTTTTTTCCTTTTTTTTTTTTTTAAAGCTCATGATTCTACTTTGGCAGTCATGTATGGGCAGAAGGATGAGCACCCACTCAGATGAAATGGGCATCCCGAACCCTAGTTTAAAGACCTTAATTGGCTTTGTTTTCGATTCTGGAATCAGGTGACACTTCACTCCATAAAACAGAGTAAGTGCCAGTTGGTGGCAGAGCACTAGTTTTGCACATGCAAGGCCCTGGTTTCCAGCACTGAAGAAAAAAGTGTTTCAGGTGGTCCAAGCAAAACAGGTTGAGTTTTATAGACAGAGAAGGGCTTGAAGAAAGCACAAAACAACGTCAACAAAGTAGTTATTTCAGAGATATTTTCTTTATAAGAAGGAGACTGGGAGACAAGAACTTGCAGCGCTGCTGTATCAACCTCACTGGGTAGCTGCAATTGCAAGCATGCAACACCACACCCAGCTCAAATGCAATTTTAAAGCCCGAAAAAGTCTTACAATCAAGAAACGATTTTGTTTAATCTAGTCTTTCCCAAATATATTTGACAATAAAACCTGGTTTTTGTTGTTGTTGTTGTTGTTGTTGTTGTTTGTGATGCTAGGGATTGAACCCAGAGCCTCACACTTGCTAGGCAAGCACTCTACCACTGAGCTACACAAGGCCTGGAACCCTTTATCAGGGCAGTGTATATTGAAATCCTGCAGTACTGGGCGTCCTGAAAAATATGCCTTGGAAAATAAATTAAGCACTGCTAGTTTTGCATGTAACAAAACTTCATCCCAGCTGGGCGTGGTAGCCCACACCTATAATCCCAGCGGCTCGGGAGGCTGAGGCAAGAGGATAGTGAGTTTAAAGCCAGTTTCAGCAAAGGCAAGGCCCTAAGCAACTCAGTGAGACCCTGTCTCTAAATAAAATACAAAATAGGGCTGGGGATGTGGCTTAATGGTGGAGTGCCCCTGGGTTAAATCCCCAGTACCAAAAAAAAAAAAAACAACAACTTCATCCCAAGGCAGTATTACCCAATAGACCAAAGCAGAAATGCTAAAGAAATGTATTTTGGAAGAATTTGATATTAAAATACAAAACAACACAAAACAAACCACTTCTGGCCTCCTCCCTTGTCCTCCGCAGGCCCTGGGGCTGCAGCCTGGAATCTGAATTTGGTGAGGGAGACTGTGGACGTTCTGCTTGAGATTTCAGGAATTTTGAATACTGGCTTAGATATGGAAACACTGTCTATTTGTGTATGGTTTTGTGAACAAGGAATTAACCCAGAAGCTTTGTCATCCGTTATACAGGAATTCCGCACGGCTACTGAAGCACTAAGGGCTGCTGGAAATATGACAAGCGGACTTTCTGGAGAGATCCTGATGAGATATGTCAGATTCCTCAAGAGGATTTTAAGGTTACATTGTAGTTAAGAATGTACAGTGAAATTACAGCATGCAACAGTGTGGAAAATCTTCCTTTTAAAAAGGAAGCTTTATAAATAAAGCTTTTTATATATAAAACCACAGCTTTATAAATCAATGGAAAGTGGCTGACAGAATTATCCAATGTGTTTGCGTCACATCTTATTCACTTTTTAAAAAATGGCCCTAATGTTTTGGCATTGCATGTTTGTATTTATGTGTTCTTTATTGTTAGCTCTGATAGCTTTGATTTTCTAAGCAGTCCATCTATCAGCTGTGCGCATCTTTTGTGCCTGATGGACGCATAGTGGAACCCATCAGTATCCATGTGTCCTACTTATGACTTTTGACATTTCCATCATAAACTTTATTTTTGAATTGTTTATGCATAATAACTGTTGATTTATGTTGTATCAGGCTGAAAGTTGGTAGGATTTTAGCCACCACATATGAATTTGTATTTAAATTCCCTATGTATACCAGAATCTTGTTTTTTAAAATAAGAGCATAGAAAACATTTCTTGTAATCCACTTTTTAGCAAAGAATATTTAGTTATTTAAACAGTTTCTGGACAATTGATAGTGTGAACTAGATCATTTTGTATTGACTGAAAAATAAAACTTTGGAGTTGGGACTGGGGCTCAGTGGTAGAGCGCTTTCCTAGCATGTGTGAGGCACTGGGTTGCATCCTCAGCACCACATAAAAATAAATAAATAAAATAAAGGTGTTGTGTCTATCTACAACTAAAAAATTAAAAAAAAAAAAAAAAAAACTTCTAGAAACTTAAAGATTTTAAAAGTAATAACAGCTGGGCATGGTGGCACACACCTGTAATCCCAGTGGTTTGGGAGGCTGAGACAGCAGCAATGCAAGTTCAAATCCAGCCTCAGCAAAAGCAAGGCGCTAAGCAACTCATTGAGCCCCTGTCTCTAAATAAAATACAAAATAGGGCTGGGGATGTGGCTCAGAGATTGAGTGCCTCTGAGTTCAATCCCTGGTACCAAAAATAAATAAATAAATAAAAGTAAAAATGGTGCTTAGCTTAGTATTGTTTGTAGTATGAGTCATTTACATCTAATAAGAACATTAGTTGACAATGTTTTTCTAAGTTCTATAAATAAAGGCCTAAAAATAATGCATAAAGTGAAACATAATCAACAAGCAAAATTCCTTTTTACTTTTAATTCTTACCTAATATGTTGTGGATATATAATAAGTTACTAGTTAGGTGGTGTGTTTCAATGAATATGTAATATTTTCTGAAGAAATAAGGATTTCCAGTCATTAAATAAAAACTAATAAAATGTATATCAGGAATTATGTCTTTCTAAAATAATTTTATGTGTCATTATTTTTATACTTAAAGTTTTAACTCATCAAAATAATGATTCAAAAATAAATTTTAGAGTTCAGTTGGTAGAGTGCTTGCCTTGCAAGCATAAGGCCCTGGGTTCAATCCCCAGCACCGAAAAAATAAATAAATAAATAAATAAATAAATAAATTTTAGAAAATTTAGGATGTTATTGGTTCAGTTCCTATAACAGAATCTCAGTGGAATTTTTTTGCAAGGCTAATATGGATTTAATCTCATTGTTGATTAAATTTTAGATTTTGTTAGGTACCTTTTAAATGAATGGTATTCATTCTTCACTGTTTTTTGTTGTTCATAAAAGCTGAAGTGGGTTTTTTTTGTTTTGTTTTGTTTTGTTTTTGAACCAGGGGTTGAACCCAGGGTACTCCACTACTGAGCCACATCCTCAGCCCTATTTTGTATTTTATTTAGAGACAGGGTCTCACTGAGTTGCTTAGGGCCTCACTAAATTGCTGAGGCTGGCTTTGAACTCGTGATCAGCCTGCCTCAGCCTCCTGAGTCGCTGGGATTACAGGCGTGCGCCACCACGCCCGGCTGAAGTGGTTTTAATAAGGTCTAGGAATATTTAGATAGCCACTTTCTCTGATTTTTTTTTTTTTATCTTGACTTGACCATTATAGCTTTTAATTCATGGCATCTTTACCAGTAAACTGAAAAGGCTATTAGCAGAACAAGTTGGAAGACAAGAATTTGTGATAAGCATTGGAATGATACTAAACACTGAAAATACTGCATATTATTTATAAATCAAAGAGAACATTCATTCTCAAACTTCAAAATGTATATGTACTTCTAGGCCAAAAGAGTTGATAGTTTTATTTATGATTTTATAGATTGTTATTTACATATGAAGCAAAACAGAAAAATATACTGAGAAAAGATTATGTTTACACAAGCCTCATTAACGTGTCCTATTTCTTAAATGTTTTTTGGTGATATGGAGATTGAACCCCAGTGTGTTCTACTCAATTACATCCCCAGCCCTTCTTATTTATTTGTTTATGTATTTACTTATATATTTGAGACTGGGTCTGGTGATATTGCCCAGGCTGATCTTGAACTTATGATCCTCTGTCTCAGCCGCCCAGATAGTTGGGATTAGGTGTATGTCACTGCTCCTGGCTTTAAACATTCTTTAAAAAAAAAAACAAAAAACACTTTTTTTTAGTTGTTGATGGACCTTTATGGTATTCATTTACTTATATGTGGTGCCGAGAATCGAACCCAGTGCCTCACACATGCTAGGCAAGTGCTCTACCACTGAGCTACAACCCAGCCCCACCTTTTTATTTTTATTTTGAGATAAAGTCTCACTAAGTTGCTAAGGCTGTCCTTGAACTTGCGATCCTCTTCCCTGAGCATCCTGAATCCCTGGGATTGCAAGTGTGCACCACCATACCTGATTGGAACTCAGACTTCCTGTATAATCTGGCACACTGACTTGCCTCAACATCTAGACTTTTGCCTCAGTCTCCCCATGTGGCCCTCCAGGCTTCCAATGGAGCTATGGCTCTGGTCTTTTTCTCAGCCTCTCAAGCTGAAAATTATAGGCATGTGCCACTGTGTCAGGGTGCCCGGGACCCCATCCTCTATTTAGCCTGCAAGATGGCGATTGGCAATGTGCTAGCACGGCCATGTTACATTCCTTTAGTCGCTTATCTCTGAGAAAGCAGCCATCACTGGCTGTTAAAGATGCATGTCCTGCGCGTGGTCAACGTATGCTCTCTATCTATAGCACTGTATGTCCATGCGCTGGCCGCATGGACAGTACTCTGATTGGTTGCGTTCCCCTATATAACCTGTAGTTATCTCCCCCGAGAGAGGGAACAAAGAAAAACTTAACGAGATGGCCATGCTGTAAATAAAGCTTTTAATCAGCCTACGTGTCGCGTCTCTCTGCGGGCAGGGATTCGTGATACCACTGTACCCTGCTGGCTTTGGTCCTCAGGAAGGTTAATCTGGCCAGTAGCTGGAATCCTGGAGATTGGGGATGGATAGATTGTCCAATCTACCTCATTTGCCCAGCTGCCTGTTCTCCCACCAGAAGTCACCTCTAGCGGGATGAACTCATTAGATGCCAATGTCTTCGCAAAGCCTGGTCAGCCCTCTGGTACCCTTTGGACACAATGTTCCTCTGGACCATATCAGAGTTGTGAGGTTCACTCTGGCCCTTACCTCTGTTTTGGTTTACTTACATGAGTTCCCAGCCTTACCTGTGTGGGCGTGGTAGCTGTCATTGCACCTGCAACCTTCTGGGCCGGCCATGTATTCATCCAAAGCGCAGGCTCCGGTTCTAGCACTACTATTCTGGCTAGATCTGGGGGCAGTTTGACTGGGCCCAGTCACAGGGGAGGATTTCATTGTCCCGGAGGAGCTGAGGACAAGGACTGTGGAATAAACAGCTCTTGTCTCAGTGCCAGGATGGGAAGGTGTCCCCGTGGCAGTGTTGTGATGTAAATCAGATGGCTTGCTTGTCATGGGTTTTGTTGCTGGGGGTGGGAGTGCAGCTGTACTTTGCCCTTCCTGAGTTGTCATTGTGCTTGTTCCAGGGACAGTTGTCCCCAGAGTGGTTGTGTTTAGTGAGGTAGTGCAGATAACTGTGCTGGTCGTTGTGGGTGAAAGTTCACTTGTGTCATTAATTTTGTCTGGTGGTGTTGAGGATGTAGTCAGAGCAGATGTCTCAGAGACAGTGATTGTCGCGGACCCGGCTGGTTCATTGTCATTGCCTGGTGTCTTTGATGCTATTGGAGCTGTGACGGTGGCTGCCTTCTCAGAGTCAGGGGACACTGATGATTGCATTCTGTTGGCTGGGGTGTTTGTCGTTAATACCGCTGTAACTGGACTTGTCTGATCCTGGTTTGGGTTCTCATCTGAAGTGACCATGATGGGTGAGGTTGTGGTTCTGGATGTCCCTCCCTCCTTCAACAAAGAAGTCATCATGGAGTTTGACAGTGTCATGGTGTCGGTGGATGTGGTGAAGGTTGTATGCAGGCTCTCTTCCCAAGTCGCATGTGTTGAGGTTGTCTCCTTCATGGACCCTGTCAAGCTGCTGGTCAGTGGTGAAGTTGGAAGAGTAGCTGTCACATGCTCCTGGGTCTCAGACACTGATGTCCTCATGGTTGTTGGTGAGCTGTTAGGTTCAGCTGCAGAGGTGTGATCTCTCCCACTGTGGGACAGAGCTGACATTGTAGATGGACATAATGTTGTTCCCTGGGGCCCAGAGACTTCTGTGGAAGATGCATCTGATGCAACACTTAAGACTAAAAAAAACAAGGAGAGAGAAACCAATCTACCATTCCTTCCACCTTCTCAGATGTTCTGGCTTGCCGAGTATCTTTACTGGGAGATCCAGTAAAAATAATATCGAGTACATTATTACCAGCTCACATTCATTTATGTTCCAATGCTGTGCTAGTAGATTTCAACTGCTGCATGCCGGAGAGGAAGAATTTAACTAGTATGGGCAACTGTGTCTCATTATGTTCAATGTCTCTAAAGACAGTGAGAGGGCTAGGGATATAGCTCAGTTGGTAGAGTGCTTGCCTCAAATGCACAAAGCTCTGGGTTCAAACCCCAGCACCAAAAATAAAATAAAGACAGTGAGAGCAGAAGAGAGAAATCACTCTCTCATTTGGTGATAGGACTCATTTGGTGTTTTGTCTTGTTTTGATTTTGTGGTGCTGGGAATTGAACCCAGGGCTTTTCACATGTTAGGCAAGTATATCCTCAGCCCCTTGATGTTTGGTTTCTTGATGACTTGTTTGATGTTAGTTTCCTTCTGCACTGAGTATTTAAAAATATAAAACTTAGAAAAGAGAGACATCTGGGTGTGGTGGTACATACCTGTAATCCTAGTGACTTGAGAGGCTGAGACAGGAGGATAGCAAGTTCAAGGCCAGCCTCAGAAACTTAATAAGACCCTTAGTAATTTAGTGAGACCCTGTCTTGAAATAAGAAATAAAAAGGACTGGGATGTACCTCTGTGGTGAAGCGCCCCTGTGTTCACTTCCCAGTACCAAAAATAAATAATTAGATAAATAATAAAAAGAGAAACCAAAGAAAAAGATAGAGAAGAAAATCTTTTTGTAGAACATGATTCCTATTTACAAGCCAAATGCTTCATTTAATGCATTAGCAATCAAGGATCTTTTGACTTCATTCAGTTTTCCTCTTGATTAATACATAAGCATTGGTACACTGAATACTTACGACCAGATTGAAGTCAGGACTGTTATTTCCATTTACCAAATGAAGAAAATGGGGCTCAGACAGGTAAAGACATCTATCCAAGGTCACACAGCTAGGAAGTGGTAGCACTGCATTTGAAACCAGGCTTATTAGACCCCAAAACCCAACATCTTCTTAACTACTTTGCATTACTTCACAAAAACACAGCTTCATTTCCACAGCTGAGCCAGCCATTCTCCCTTGAGAGAAAGGCCCAAATCAGTTAAGCTGAGCTGGATCCCTAGGAGACCTTCCTCATTCCCCCGGGGCAACGGGCAGAACCAGGTCCATCACCTGATGCCCCGTCATGGCAGCCCTAGTGATAATCAGAGGGATAATTCAGAAAAACAAAGGTGACCTAGACCTTCAGATACCCTCATCCTCATCACCCAGGTCCAAGAGGCACTGACCCTGATCCTTAACCCTTGTCCTCCTCGCACCTGCCCCTACTACACCCTTCTTCTTCTAGCTCTGTGCAGAGCTAAGGGGTCACAGGTCGGAGAGCTCATCAGGAGGCTTGGATTTATCTCTGAACAGTGCAATTTGGGGAATGCCTTGCCTCTTTGTGGCCTTCATGTCTCCCTCTGCACAGTGAGGGACTTGGGCTTGATTTCAGAAAAACCCTCTAAACCTGAGTGATATCTGGACCCATTTACAATAAAAAGCCCAGGCTGAAATGAACAGATGTCTTGCTACAGGGATCTCAGGTTTTTATTGGCCAGGAGCGATATTTCCATTGGATCCGACTTCATGTTTTTCTAAGTGGTTACCTAGTTGTCTCTGCCCAGAACCCAGGGTTGCACTCTGACTCAGGCTCAGTGGGGTATTGGGGCTGGTGGTTGCTTCTTGTTAGAGTAGGGCAGGTTAAGACAGCAGAGGAACCCAACTCCTTGGGCCCTCTGCCTTCTGAAATCCTAGGTTATTAGTTTGGTCCAGATGGAAGGATACATAGAAAGGGGGAGATAGTCTGGGTATGGAGGCACATGCCTGTAATCCAAGCAACTCGGGAGACTGAGACAGGAGGATTACAATTTAGAGGCTAGCCTCAGCAATTTAGTGAGGCCCTCAGCAACTTAGAGAGACCCTGAACCAAAATAAAAAATAAAAAGGGCTGGGGATATAGCTCAGTGGCAAAGTACCCTGGGTCCTATCCCCAGTTCCAAAAAGAAAAAGAAAGGGGGAGATAGAAGAAATGATAGACAAGAAAGAATGGATACAGACAAAGACCCTCCTGGAAGAGATATGTGGGAGAGGCCAGAGCATCATGGCGGTTGTCCTGCTGTCCTCTGAACTCACTGATGCCCTAAGTCTTTCAGACAGTTGTAGGGGTTGGGTGGGGATGGCTGAGCTCACCTTGTGAGATCTTCCTGAAGACACCTCCTGGACTTTCACCACCTTCTTCCCCTCTCTGGCCAGACAGAAGAGGGGCTGTGAGAGGAAGAGGACTGATGGAAAAGGTATACGTGGATACTCACCAGGCAGGTTGAGGGTCCCATCCCCTACAAGGAGAAGCAGCAGCAGAGGCCAGCAGCTGCCCATGTCTGTGCTGGTGGATGGCCCCAGAGGGTGCCGGGAAGGAGTTTGGCCTGAACAGGGGAATGGACAGATGGGCAGCAACTCCAAGACAGTGAGGCCCTGCTGGCTCTGGTGCCGCCTGTTCTCTGTCTGCCGAGCACACTGCTCATCCCCAGCTGTCCAGACTCTTTCCTCGCAGGCCTCAGAGGGCTTTTCAGAACTGGAACCGATGCTGAAGGGAGGGGATGAGGTAGTTTCCCATCAACTGCAATCAGTGCACCTCTGGGGACTGTCATTCCAACAGGTGAAGATCCCCACGGCCCCTAATTGTCAGCCTTTGCTGAACAACGAGGTGGAACTCTGGGTCATCCAGACTTCCCCCAACCTAACACCACGGTACCTAGGTCTTAAAGACATGACTGATTCCCTGGGTCTCCCACCTCCCAGCCTAAGAGATGACCATTTGAGGATCCAGATCTCCTGTCCTCTGAGGACAGCCAAAGCTTTCTTAATCCATTAATCCTGGTTCAGCAACCTGCCAAGACTCCAACAGCCTTGGTCTGAAGAGTCTAGATAGGCTTCAACAGGTCCCAAGTTCCCCAAGAGACTTCACCTGACCATGAAATCCTCCTGCTTTCTTCTAGCAAGCCTCAGTGCTGCTTTCCTTCAGGAAGCCTGCCCAAACCCACATTTTAACCAGTCAATCTCCATTGTCCAAGAATGGAGCTGGTTATACCCACACAGCTGAGTCAACTGTGACCCTATCAGATTAGGGGTCCCCAGAGTGAGGACCAGTCTCCACCTTCAGACAGGGAAAGAGAGGGTAGTACTATTTCCTTCATCAGACAGGGGCTCCCAGGCATGGAGTCCAGATTCACCACCTCACCAAAATTGAGAATACTGTGGGCTGGGATTATATCTCTGCCATTAGGTAAGAAATTTTCAGAGCAATGGATTTTTCCCCCTACATTGCACTTGAAGTCCCTGAGGGCATCAGACAAACAGGTTTTGAGGGGCAAAATCTATCTTCCCCATCAGATCTGGGGCAAGTACCCCAAGGGGGTGGAGAGAGACTTGGGAGAGCAAGTACTAGTCAGACACTGATTCCAACACAAAACTTTATTGTCGTTACACAGCACCCGGCCTCACTGGCCTTGGCAGGTGGGCCTTTCTCTTCTTGGTGGTTGGTTCATTCAGGCCCTATCCAGCTCTGGGCTGGAGTGGGGGTCAGGAATACCCATCCTTAGGCCAAATCCTGGCTACCGCGGCCAGCACCCCCCTTCCTCACTCATCTTTGCTGCTAGGGCTCCCACTCTCATCCAGCGTCCTTCTCCATCCTGGCTTCTCTGGACCTGGGACTCGCAGGCACAAGCCCTACAGAGGTTGCCACCATCACAGCCCCTGACCTCTGCCCACGCGTAAGGAGAGGCTGGCCTCTTGCCAGGCCGTGCCACGCTGTGCTGGGGTTGCAGGAAGCTGCAGTAGCTGGCTGTGTGTGTGCTGGCTCCCTCCTGCAGTCTCAGTAGTTGAACTTATGTTTGCTGAGCAGCATATTTGTGTTAGATTCATAAGCCTGTAAACCAAGAAGCCTTTTTGTCAATCCCTACTCTGATAGGACAGACTCCTTTCCTCCCCACTTCCAGCCCCAACAGCTGCCACATCCAGGCCTTTCAGGGAAGTCCTTCAAAGATCTAACTCTAGCTAACAAGTACCCACTCTGAGCTGGTGAGCCCAGGCATTCATAAGGCTTCAGGTCATTCTGTCCCAGTCAGATGGGGTGGAAGGCAGAGGAAGAAACTAAATTAGGCTAGTGTGTGCCCTTTTTCTAACCAGAAGCTTCCTCTTTCAAGAGGAGGCTGCTCTTATGCACCCTAGATGGAATCCAGGAGTCTTTTGCCCACAGGGCAGTGGAGCATCTGTCTCTTAGGAGGAGCTGAGCTGGCTCAAACCACGCCTGGAACGGGTGGGTTTGTAGGCGTTAGAGAACTAATGGGCTCCAAGGGTGGAGCCTAATGGGAGGGGGCGGAGCCTCTCCCAAGAAGGAGAGGGTAGGACCTAAACAGATTGTGCAGTGACAGCTGGGGTGGGACGGAGTTTAGGGGAGAACTGATTTTGGAACCTGAACAGATTTCGAACCCTTGACCAATGGGCCAGCGACTGGGCTGGACTGGGTACCACACGGCACTGAGGTGGGGCGAGTGGGGATTGGGTGGGAGAGGGAAGGCGCACCCTTTCCCTGGTGGCGAGCGCGGAGAGCAGGTCTTGCTTGGTAGCCATATGGTGCATGTCCACAGAGGACGGGTTCTCCAAGGAGTTCAGCGACAGACGCCTATGCAGAAGTACCTCCTCCTGCTCCTGGTTGAAGCGAATGGAGCGCACCTCATCTATGATCCTGGGGAGCGGGGAGTAGTTAGAGGCATTGGGAGAGGGGAACAGCCCTTCCACCTCTTCCTTGGTATGTGCCTCCCCACCTGCCCGCTGAGCAACCCTGGTAGAGACCCAGACCTTGATGTATGAGATGGGAGGAACCTGAAGGTCAGGATTCCAACTCCTCCAGCAACAGGTTGGGGGGACCCTGGGCAAGTCACTTAACCTCTCTGGGTCCCAGGATCCCCATTAAAAAATAGTAGTGGCCTGAGGCCAGAAGAATCTGAGTTTCCACCCAGCCCCCAGTGGTGGGACTCTTGGTGACCCCAGGTATCCCCGCCCCCTACATGTTAAGCTCCTCTCGGATCTCCGTGTACTGCATCAGGTTCTCCTGTATGGCCTCAAGCACCAAGCAAAAGTTGTCGCATGTATTTTCCGAGAGGTTTGACAGAGGGGCCCCCACAAGTGGTTCCTGGGGGACTCCAGATTTCTCCAGGCGGGCTATGGCACAATGTACAAGTGGCAGCTCATCACCCTGGTTGTCCTCCTCTGCACCTGTCTGGGGGAGGAGGGGTAGAGAGCTCAGACCAAGGGAGGACCAGTTTCCTAGGACAGCAAGGTTCTCATGCCCCCATTTCAGCTCCAATCTTTTTTCCCCCTGCCACTGAGGACGGACCCAGGGCATGGGAAGGGCTGGCAAGTGTGCTCCCACTGCACTCCACCTCCAGCCTCAGCTCCAAATCGTCCTGGCCTCCTGACCTTGCTCTGTGGTCAACTGCAAATGCACAAGTCCATCCTTCATCACTTTGGAAATTCTCACCCCCTTTCTAAACTTAGCCATTCCCCATTTCACCCTGATCGGTCCTACTCAGCAGGCTTCTCAAACCCTATCTATTCTCGTCACCCCCCCACCCCCCCCCAACCCTTTCAGAATGTTGTCACTGTCTTCTCCAATTTCACGGAAGCTCCACCCCTGAAGGAATAGTCTGCATTAACTAACCGTGTGCCAAGCTTTGTTCAGTTACCCATTCACTCATAAGAACCCTGGGAGGTATGTACTAAGTACGTGCTGTTATTATCCCCATTGTACAGAAGAAAAAATGAGGTTTAGATTGGTTAAATGCCCTCAGGCCACCCAGCTGCTCCATTTTGAGTTGGCATAGAAACATAACATCCAGAAAATCCACTCCCCTTAGATGCCCCAGGTGGGGAGGGAGTGGTTCAGATGGGAGGCTGCTGCCTCCAGGCCTCTGTCTGGCCTTTCTCCAGGCCCTTGAGTGTGCAAGCACTCTAGTGCTCTAGTTGGTGCTTGTGCACATGCTCCCTCGCCCCCCATCCCACACACCTCACTAAAGATTATTCGACGCTCCTGTCCTTGTTCTCCTGCCTTCATCATCTGTTCCAGATTGGTGGTCACCACGACGACGAACAGGTTGATGCCAATGAAGGCACCGATGGTGATGAAGATGGCAAAGTAGATGGCAGCCCCAATCTCCATTGCGTACTCCCTCTCCTTCATCCTGGAGATGGCAGGCAGGGCTGTGTCACCTCCCTGGCCCTTTGAGCCTCAGTTTCCTCATCCATGAAATGGGGAGATTATCCCACGGCCCTCTGGGGCTTCTGTCTGCTAGGCTATTATTGCGAAGATCTAAATCTCTACTCCCGGTTGTCATAGCAGCTTCTCTACCATGCTGCTAGACAGTGGGTCAGCTCTCAAACCAGCCCTGCAAGGTGATCAGGTTATCAGCATTATCAAGTTTAATCTATTAGCTATACTATTACTATTATTCATGGTTTTTCTTACTATGAAAACTACTTCAAGTTCATTATAAGCAGATTGGAAGAAAACACATGGGCAAAAAAAAAAAAAATCCCATCTGCCGAGTTATCCACTATTAATACCTTGTTATAAATCCCCCCTAAAATATTTCCCTAAAATATAGGCCCCTGTACCATGCTAAGAGACTGATACAGATTTTCTCTACTGATCCCCACAGCAATCCACAACATAGTTAATACTGGATTGTAATCCCAATTTACAGGTGAGAAAACAGAGACTCAGAAGAGAGATGAAGTAACTTGCCCAAAGTCATGTGACGAGTATGGTACAGCAAGAACTCAAAAACCCAGTGCAACTTCACTGTGCAGAGTGATTCTTTTCTGCTACCTACAACCTAACGAACCATGACTGCAGAGGCCATTGACCTAATCGGCTTCTACTCTCAACCGAAGGAGATAAAAATAAACCACTCATAGTCAGGCATGCTGGCATATGCCTGTCATCCCAGCCACTCGGGAGGCTGAGGCAGAAGGATCATATGTTTGAGGCCAGCCTCCTTAGTGACAACTGGAAAGAAACAGGACTTAGACTTAAAAAAGAAAAAAGAAAAGGACAGAACACAAAAATAACCTGGACAGGTTTAAAAATGAGTTTCCAGGAGTCCAGTTTGGTGGACTCTCTCATGGGCTGGAATTGTCCTGTCACCACAGACCTGTCCCCAGCCCAAGGGTGAGCCACCCAGCTGTTTAGCATGACAGGAGGAGTCTTCACAAACAGGGTCAGGTGGCACTTTGAATATGTGGAATTTCAAGGGGGACAAGGATCACAAACTCAGAGACCCCACCTACAGGGATTTCCTTTTCCCCAGTTTGAAGCCGGGCACCTCCTTCCTGCTAGGCCGCCTCATCCCAGCCCTGGAGGCCCCACTCTCATGTAGAGCCTACTTCCCACCTGATTTCCCTGCCTTTCAGAAGCTGCGGTCCCTTTCTTGCCAGGCTGGTGTGACAGCCTGGAAGATCCCCCTGTACTCACTGAAAGTCACTGTAGATGTCCAGCCAGCCATCCTGGGTGATGCAGATGAAGAGAGTGTACAGGGCAACCCCCATGTTCCGGAAATGTTCCGGCACGAATGCACCGAAGAGTGTGACCCCAAACACTGAGAACACCTGCCAGAGAGACCAAGAGCCCCCTAGCTTCACCCAGGGACCATGGAGACAAGACATGCAAATAAATGCAAATTTTAAACAAAAACTGCCAAAGGAATCACAGGATTCTGACCCCTGGGCCTCTCTTCTGCAGGCACCCTGCTCTCCCCAGTGACCCAGGGACTCTGTTCAGGGATGGGGAATGGCCAGGGTGAGGGAGGAGACTGACCAGCATAAAGAAGAGGATAAGGGCCATGACATTGGCCAGGTCAGGCAACGACTGCAGGATGACACGGATGATCCGGGCCAGGGGTTCCACTGCCATGCACACGTGCATCAGCCGAAGTGCCCTACAGCAGAGTCTCTCAGGGGTGTCCCCGCAGTCCTTCCCAGACCGCTCCCTCCTCTCTGTCCCCCACCAACTGCTCAGAGAGGCAGAGCTGAGTCCCAGCTGTTAACAACCTCCCTTTTTTCATTCCTGAGTCCAGACAGGTCCCCCTCTCTTCGGAGGTCCCAGCTCACCTGAGCGTGTAGGTGACAGCGTTGATGTTAAGTTCTTTGATGAAGAACCCCATGAGCAAGATAAAGACGATAATGAAGTTGAGGATGTTCCAGCCGTCCTGGGGGGGGGGGGGCACACTTCTCCTGAGTCTGCCCTCCCCACACCCTGAGGATGGGGAGCTCAGTGTTCCTCTCAGAGTAGGGCAGTCAACTGCCATCCACTGCTGTCACCCTGCTGCCCCCGCCTAGCATGCCACAAAACACACCTGCACTCACTATCCCATGCATGTGTCAAAAGCCAAGTGGAGCCTCACATACACACAGCAAGTGCCTAGCTGACAGTCACCTGGCTAATGAGCTGCAGAAGATGGCCTTGCCCTACAGTTAGTGATCTGATAACACTCGGGTGTTCCTGTCTTCTTGTGACACACACTACAATTAATAAAATGAAAGTAAATACTAATAAAAACATCAAAGATCACTGCTGCAGTAGGCAGAGGTGACATAGTGCTCAAGGAACAAGGAAGCGGGACAGGCAAATTCTGTGAGCCCTTTGTCCAATATGGTACCTGCTTATACAGGAATGGGAAAGGCAGGGGAAGTTCACTTGTATGAAAAATTTGACCAATGATCCCACTTCTAGAAATCTGACCTGCAAATTCTCCAGGATAGGTACAAAATGACATTTGTATAAAGTTGAAAATGTCCAAAGTGCCCACTGTTTGAAGACTGAATAAATTCTGGAACATTTATTTCATGGAGTACCATGTAGCCACAAAAAGACAAATAAGAAAGATTTTTTTGTGGGTAAATGGATAGAGTTGCAGAATATCATGTTAAATGAAATAAGCCAATCCCCCAAAACCAAAGGCCAAATGCTTTCTCTGATATGTGGATGCTGAATTTTATTGGGGGGGGGGGATTAAAAGAGGAACTTCGGATTGAGCAGAGGGGACCCGAGGGGAGGGCAAAAGGGAGGGGGTGGGAAAGATGGTGGAATGAGATTGACGTCATTAGCCTAAGTACTTGTATGATGATCACATGAATAGTATGGACTCTACATCTTGTGCAACCTGAGAAATGAATAGTTGTGCTCCATTTGTGAGCAATGAATGGAAATGCATTCTGCTGTCATGTATAACTAATAAGAACAACTAAAAATTTTCCAAATCATCCATTCATCCATGTATGAATGAAGAAAGATCATCAAAGCCGGGCGTGGTGGCGCACGCCTGTAATCCAAGCGACTTGGGAGGCTGAGTCAGGAGGATCGCGAGTTCAAAGCCAGCCTCAGCAACTTAGCGAGGCCCTAAGCAACTCAGTGAGACCCTGTCTCTAAATAAAATACAAAATAGGGCTGGGGATGTGGCTCAGTGGCCAACTGTCCCTGAGTTCAGTCCCCGGTTCCAAAAAAAAAAAAAAGAAAGATCATCAGAACAGCGCACAGTGCACGGTAGCATAGGCCTGTAATTCCAGTGACTCAGGAGGCTGAGGCAGGAGGATGGAATGTTCAAGGCCAGCCTGGGCAACTTAGCAAGACCCTGTCCCCCCACCAGAAACTAAAAGGAATGGGGGTGTAGCTTAGTGGTAGAGTGCTTGCCTAGCATGTGCAAGGCCCTGCACATTCAGGAACTACAAAGAAAAAGAAGAAAGAAGGAAGAAGGAAGAAAAGATTGTCAGGATCGAGCAAGTGACCCAGCTACAGCACAGGACGGTGTTTACAGTCTGTTACTGTCAGGAAAGGGAGGACTAAAAATATACACCCATTTGCTTATGATGGTAAAAATAGCTAGTAGGAGGATAAATAGGTGACTATAAATATAAGATTACCTAGAGAGGGTGGGGGTGGAGGGACTGGGGTGGAAGCAAGAATTTTGTGTACCTTTCAATGTAGTTTTGACCAATATGTATCTATGTAACTGCATTAAATATACAAAAAGGAAAAAAATTATTTAGTTATTTGATACTGGGGATTGAACCCAGGGGCATCTAACTACTGAGTCACATCCCAAGCCCTTTTTATGTTTTATTTTGAAACAGGGTCTAACTAAGTTGCCTAGGGCCTCACTAAGTTGCTGAGGCTGGTCTTGAACCTGGGATTCTCCTGTCTCAGCCTCCTGAGTCACTGGGATTAAAAGCCTGCACCACCAAGACAGTTCTTCCTTGCCTCTTACAGTTTGTGCCCACACATACACATTTACAGACAGGCGGACGCAAGCCCACCTATCTATCAATCCATCCTTTTGTCCATCCATTATTAAGCTCCTATTGTATACCATATCCTGAACCATTTCCTGAGGATGCAAGATTTCTGCCCTACTGGGCTCACAGACCACTTAGAGGGAAGTAGACAGCAAATTTTAACTCCATGTGAGATACGGAAGTACATAGTATCATGGGGACAGAGCAGCACCTGGCCTAGCCTGGGAGAGATGGGAACATTCCTCCCAAGGAAAAGACATCCCAGTGGATCTGTAAGTAGAAGTAAAGCAAGTGAAGAGGGAAAATTGGAAGAGCACTTTGTGACACATGAAAATTATATGAAATTCAAATTTCAGTGTCCCTAAAAAAAGTTTTATTGGAATAGAGCTAGGCATGGTGGTACACACCTACTCAGGAGGCTGAGGAAGGAGGATCACATGGGCCCAGGAATTTGAGTCCAGCCTGGGCAACATAGAAAGACTCCATCTCAAAAAAACAAACCAGAGCAGGGTGTGTTGGTGCACACCTCTAATCCCAGTGGCTGCACTTTCAAGGCCAACCTCAGCAACTTAAGCTAGACCCTGTCTCAAAATAAAAAATAAAAGCGCTGGGAATGTAGTTCAGTGGTAGAGCACTCTTGCATTTGCTCCCCAAATAAATAAATAAATAAATATCAAATAAACAAAGAAGGATCTCCGCCTCAGCCAAACAAAACAAAACAAAACAAAACAAAAAGTTGCATTGGAATATAGACATGCTCAGTCAATTCTGTACTGTGTCTGACCGTTGTGCTCCCCAACCAAGGTGAGTCACTGCAACAGAAACTGTAGAGGCTGAGAAGCTTAAACTAGCTGGTACATTATAGAGTTTGCTGATCCCTGCTCTGGAACCCTGTAAATTAAGGTAGATCTTCTCAATCCCATTTCTCAGATGCAGAAATGAAACTTTGCCCAGCTAAAAAGCTGGGAAGTCTGGAACAGGGATGGGAACTCAAACCCGGGGAGGCTGCACCTCTAGTACGATTTATCATCTGTTGCATCACAAGCATTCAAAAGCCTCTCTCTCTACACATACACACACACACACACACACACACACACACACACACACCCCTCAGTTTGTGGGCAGGGACTTGATAGGGTTCAGCCCTCAGAGAGGAGAAGGGGTGAAGGCAGAGAGGTCCCAAGATCTCACCTTCCAGAAAATCCAAAAGCCATTGAGCCAGCCAAGGAGAACCTCACAGACAAGGATGGTCAGCACAACGTCATCTATGGTAGAGAACAACTGATAGTGTCTCTACACGGAAGACAGAGAAAAAGAGAGGGGCAGAGGTGTCAGTGAACAGGGCCTGGGTGAAGCCAGGGAGAAGGACATCTGGTGGGGTGAGGAGACCTGTGTCCTTGCTACTATCAATTCTTCTGCATTCTGTCCTTCCTTGGAGAACGCACTCTGTCCATGCCAGGCACTGGGCTCAGACCTTTCATGCATTATTTTGTGTGACCATCAACACTGTCCTGCAGAGAAGCTTCCATTCCCATCCTACAGGTGGGGAGTTTAAGGGGGGCCTGTGTGTGCGTACAGCTTGTTGACTCTTGTCCACTCTGGGCCTTCACCCCTAAAGTCTAGAGTAGGATGTTTGGGAAAGGGAGGAGGGGGAGAAACCCAACTAGCTCTAGGAGTGGAAGGAATAGGGCTGAACCCTGAGATTGGAGGACACAGCCCGGGGCCCTTCTCTGCCTGTTCCTCTGTTCCAGTGTCTCAAGTCCCCCAGTTCAGGCCTGCCCAAACACCTGGTGTCCTCCAGGACATGTACCTTGGGTGGATGAATCAGTGGGCAGATAACTAGGGTCTGTCAAAAAGACCCAATTCACTGGGCACAGTGGCACACGCCTGTAATCCCAGCAGCTTGAGAGGCTGAGGCAGGAGGATCACGAGTTCAAAGTCAGCCTCAGCAACTTAGCGAGGCCCTAAGCAACTCAGTGAGACCCTGTCTCTAAATAAAATACAAAATAGGGCTGGGGATGTGGCTCAGTGGTGGAGTGCCCTGGGTTCAATCCCCAGTACCAAAAAAACAAAACAAAACAAAACAAGAAGACCCAACTCACTTCTCCCCAACCTCAATCATGTTCCAGCTTTCCTAGAGCTGTGACACCAACTAACAGCCCATGACCCCTTAACTTCACACTGGCATCACCAAAGTCACCTCATCTCCTCCCTCTCTTTATCTCAATGGCCAGCTAGACTCGGCCCTGAGGCTCGCTGCCACACACGGGGCCGCCCCTCTCTCTCTGCCCCTCTCTCCTTATATTTCTCTCCTTCCCCCTCCCACTCTATTTCATTCTTTATCAAAATGGCGGTGGCCTCTGCACTCTCAATTCATTTCCTGTGCCGTTAATGGTTCCTGACCTGTCCTCTGCTCTCCTCACTCTGCAAACTTTGCAGTTGAGTTTCTGCCTCCAACACATGAGAGATGACTCTGGTGCAGGTCAGGAGAGCTAACCCCAGGGATGCTCCTGGTCCTCATCTCCCCATGCTGGCCCTGCTGCCTGCTCTCCTGAACCTCACTCTCCTTCCCACCCCACACCCCTGAACAATCTCAATCCCACTCCTTCAGCTTCCTGGTAGATGTGACCCACTGACAGCCGTCTGTGTTAGATATTGCATGGACACCTCAGGTACCACACTGACCTCCACATGCTCTCCAAGCCTGCTTTTCCTCTCATCCCAACACGCAGACACATAGCACCAGCCCTGACACTGTTGCTCAAGTCAGAAGCTTACCATCCTGCCCTCCCTTTGTATGAAATGATGACGTGTTACACGTAGTTAAGTGCTCACTAAATGTTAGAAACCAATATCATGGATTAGGAAGCCCCACGGATTCAACTTCCAGAGTTTCTAGAAGTATTGACTTCTTTTCACACTGCCATTATGCTGGTCCAAGTCCCACCATCTTTCACATGGACCTCTGCCACAGGGTCCTGCCTGGCCCATCTCCCCTTTCTTGCTCCCCTCTCCTCCCCTTCACAGTCCACACTGTGGCCGCCATCGTAAGTTTTGTAAAACGCGAATCTGATCGTTTCACTTCAATGCTTTACATCCTTCCCTGGCATTCCAGTGACATAGAATAAAGGCCATCTTCCTTCGCCTAACATAAGGAACCTGCGTGATCTGGCCACTGACCACCTCTCTGAACTCAGCTGACACCACCACATGGGACCTGTTGATTTCTTTCATTTATTTATTTTTGCGAATTTGGGATTGAGCACAGAGTCTGATGCGTACTAGGCAAGTGCCATACCACAGAGCCATACCCCAGCCTAACATCCTAATTTTCAATAGCACAAGACAGGTATGTATACTCTGTTAGAAATGGAAATGCAAGGATAAAAGCAAAGTCATACTGAACTTCAAGGTGGGCAAGCAGAACTCTCCCACATGCTGTTTCTTTTGCCTAAAAGACTCTTTCCCATTTCTCAATCTCTCTGCAGTGCCAGGGATCAAACTCAAAGCTTCCTGCGTGCTGGGTAAGTACTCTACCACGGAGTCACATCCACAGCCCTTATTTTTTATTTTAAGACAGGATCTTGCTAAGTTGCGGAGGCTGTCCTAGAACTTGCGATCCTCCTGCCTCAGCATCCAGAGTCATCATGCCTGGCTCCCATCTCCCTTTGCCTGGCCAACTCCTACTCATGGTTTCCTGTCAGCTTGAGGGTCATCTTACAAAGGAGGCCTTCCCTGACCTCCCAGATTAGGTTGGATGTCTTCTTTGAACTTCTACATACTCTGTGATTCTAAGGCATTCCTAATGGTGTGTTTGTGTCTGTCTGAGACAGGAACTGGGTTTAGTATGCTTTCAGCTAGAACCTTGGCACTGAGCCGTCAGTGCCTGGCCAGAGAGATTCTCCCTTAGTGACTGTCAAGATTGGACACTGTTCCTCACCAGGTACCCATTTGCCTGCTCTGCCCACACGATTCTTTTCCTGCCCATCTACAAATCCAACTCATTTCTCAAAGCTGGTCTCCAGAGCTTCCTCCACCATGAAACTTCCTTGACCTCCAGATCCCCAGAAGGTCAGAGCAGACAGACCCGGAAAAGTCTCCAATCCAACCATCGTAGACAGATGACCCGAGAAGGAAGTGCCTTGCCCCAGGCCCCCATTAGAGTCAGTGGTGGCAGAGATCAAGACAGTGTCCTACCTGACCAAGGACAAAGTTGGTGCGGAGAGCGATGGTGATGGCATTGACCACCAACAGCGAGGCCAGCAGCAACTGGAAGAATGGGTGTCGCAGTAGCTGCTTGATGTACATGCGAGTGATGAACTCCTGCATGTCCCACGCATCCTGGGAGGAGGCAGAGACCTTCCCTCAGGCAGGTGTCACCGCAACTTTGCCCTCCGGGTATGAGGGTCCCTGCAGGCCTGCTCTCTTGTTGCCTGAGATTATGGAATGCAGGTACGGGGGTGGAGGTCATGACCTAAATGACCTCAAACACGGTCACTCTTGGGGGATATTTGTGTGGCTTGTGGCACGAGAGTCTCTATTGGGGACCCTGCCAATGACTGCCATAATATAAGGGTTCCTGGGGGGGATACTGGCAGTGACTAATGCAACGTGAGGGGTCACTGCAGGGGTCCCTACTGTGTAAGGTCATCTTGGGGGGCATTAAGAAGGTAGAGGAGAGCCTAGTCTGTCCATGAGCAGCTAGAGAAAGGGCCCGTGGGAGGGGTCACTGAAGGCCCCAGGCCCAGCCCAGTCTTACCTTTTTACTTGTGATGTCCCTGCGGTTGATGAGCACTTGCTCCTCATGCCGAATGAAAGGGTCATGTGTGGTCCTCTGCAGGAAAGAGGAGAGGGCTCTCAGTGCAGCCACTGCCCCTGCCCAGCCCAGGATGCCAGCTCAGCCAGGCAGGGGCCTCGTACCACAAATGTCAAATGTTTGACGTTGGTGGTGTCTGTCCATTGCTGCCACCAGGTCTTTTGGTTCTCAGTCATCTTCCCTCTGTCCACACCCACTCGTCCTCTTCCAAGAAATGTCACTCCAGGCGGTCTTGCTCCCCCTCGTGGTGAGATCACAGAGGCAGCTGTGACCTCCAGCGTTCTGCATTCTACCAAGGTATTCCAACTCCAGAAGCTCCTCCCACTACCCCTGGCTGCACCCCACAGAGGGTGCCAGGGATGCCTGGCCACTGTGTGGGTAAGGTCTCCTGTCCTGCCTGTGGGTCAAGGGACAGGTCCCTGCTCTGCATTCATGAGCAGGAGGCGAGGCAGGGCTGAGAAGTGGAGCGGAGACGGTTCATGCAGGATCTTCCCCAGGGCAGACCTCCACCTGCACCCCTACCCTCAAGCTACTCATCCCACCCTGGGGCTCCAGGGCCGCCCACCTGCCCTTCACACCAGGTATGTTTCCCCATCTACTAAATAAACATTTCCCTTCTGCCTCCCTGGGGATAGATCGGGGAGCTCTTCTGGCATCCAAAGGGCTGAGGATGAATGGATTTGAGGAGCCTGTCACCCTGGTGGGCAGGAGCTTCAGGTATAGAGCCCACGCCAATGGACTATGTGTGTGGGGCGGGGGTTGTCACCCATCCTGCAGTGGAGAGCCATCCAGGTCCCTCTGAGGGGTAGATTCCTTTTTCTAAAGTGAAGGTACAGAGATCCATTTTCAAGAAATTAAGTTTATTTGGTTGGAAAATAAACACCCATGTAAAATAAACACCCATGCAGACCTGGCTTGGGGAAGGGCACCCAGCTGGGGGGCGGGGGGCAGGGCAGACTGAAGATGTCAGATCTGAAGATAGGGCAGAGTGTCTTCTTTGCAGGGAGGACAGTGACACAGAGCTCACTTCACCCCACTCCAGGGGAGACAGGAGCAGAAAAGGTAGAAGCTCAGGCAGAGGGTCAGCCTGGCATGGAACCAGGGCCCAGTACTGCTTCCAGTCTTCAACAGAACCCAGAGACCCACTGTCGACATGTCAGTGGCTAGGGGTGAGGTGGTCCTTAGGGCCAAAGGTTAGGAGCCAGGGTGCTGGTCAGGGTCAGTGGTCAGGAGGTCAGAGGTTGCTTTCTGGGTCAAGGGACAGAGATGGGAGGGCTCCTCAGGGTCAGAGGACAGGGGTTGGGGGGACTGTGCTCTGGAGTGAGAGGTCAGAGCTTGGGGGGTGCCCTCCGCCTGCACCAATCCCCAGGCCCCCAGGCCCTCCGAGTACAGCTCCTGGTTCTTCTCCTTCCACCGGCGGAATTTCTCTCCAGTCAGCTCAGGGTCGCTCAGCACCTCCTCCAGGGCCTGCAGCTCCTGCAGCTTTGCCTGTGAGAAGAGGAGTGGGAGAGGCTGTGATCATCCAAGCAGTGGCAGAACACAAGCCCAGAGCTAACTCTGGAGTCCTGTACCTAGAACCCAGCACCTGGCCAGCCAGGCACAAGAAGCCTAGGTAAGATTTTAAACCCCAGCTCAGAACCTAGAAATTGGACCAGTCCACAGCTGAGTCCAAAATGGAGCCTAGAGCCCAGAACTGAGTCCATTGTTAAAAAGTCAGCCCAAGGGGTGGGGATTGGGGGTGTGGCCAGTAGATCACTTGCCTAGCATGCAAGAGGCCCTAGGTTCAATCCCCAGTACCCCACTAAAAGAGCTAAGCCCAAGCCCAGAACTGAGGCCCTGAGTCAGACAGCCAGAACCAGAGCCAGAGCCAGAGCCAGAGCCAGAGCCTGAGCCTGAGCCCGAGCCCAGAGCCCAGAGCTCAGAGTCCAGTTCCTGAGGAGTCAGAAACCCAGAGGCAAGAACCCAGAGCTGAGCCTGCAGTCCAAAGTCCAGAGTGGAGGTCAGCCAGAAACAAGCCTGAAGCCCAGAGCCCTCCCTCCTGTGCCCAGTACCCCCAGCTGACCTTGAGTGTGCTCTGCAGTGCCCGCACACGGTGCACCCGCTCATTGAGGTGGGGGTCTCGGTTGCGCCGCATGAAAGAGCTTCTCCACTGCTCATGGGTCAGGGGCTGTGGCTGCCCCAGCAGGGACACGCCACCCTGCCTCAGTCCCCGAACCATTCCTTCCAGGGCCCCTTCACTGCTGTCTGTGGGAGCAGGGAGCAGGATGAGAATGTGCCCACACAGCCCTCAGCCCAGTGCCCGACGCCCAGCTGCCAACTCCAGTGAACACCTGCTGGAGAGCCAAAGGAGGTCCTGGGGCTGCGCTGTGTTGGGGAGGCCGCGGGTGATACGTCTCCATGGAGTGAACTCCAGGTTTGAGAAGGGCTGGGCTGAGGCAGGTGGAAGGAGAGGAGGGCATCAGCCTGAGCCCCATGTCCAGCTACTCACCCTCCATCTCCTGCCTGACGTGGTCCCCTACTCACCGAGGCTGAGCGGGACCCAGTGTCATCATCAGGGTCTTCTGCTTCTGTCTCACTGTAGCAGTCTAGGGTGATGGGGAGCAGTTGGGGAACCCACAGGGTTTGGGGAGGCCAGGGAGTAGGCTGGGGGCTTTAAGTTTGAGCCCCCATACCAGGAATGGCAGAGGCTCAGGTGAGACCCGATTCTTCTTCCCACCCTTGTGAGAGACCCACCTTCCTCTCGGGCTGAGGGGGCCTGGCCTGGAGACTGATATTTGGAAATGCAGGTAATGAGATGGCGTACCCACCTGCGGAGGAGCAAACAGGTGTCAGGGAGCTTCTATTCACTGAGATCTACCTATATCAGGGGCTTTACACCCATGTCATGTTTGATTTAATCCTCAGACTGAGAGAGATAGGAATTCTTATTTGCCCATTTTACAGATGATGAAACTGATGCTTAGAAAGTGAGCACCTTGACCAGCCACTGCCAAGGGCTTGAATTTGGACTCCGGCTCCTGAGTCCAGCTCCCAAGCACTCAGTCTGGGAGCTATGCGGGAGTAGGGCAAGGGACGTGGCACTCACAGGCTCAGATCGGACAGGGTGTCAGCAGCGAAGACGAAGGGTTTGTACACGTCATGGGTGAGCTGGAACACACTGCCAGGGAGTAGACGGCATCACTCAGCCTCCTCCCGGGCGGGCCCATCCAGAACTCTGAAAAGCTGGACCAGGAATCCCAGCCACCCGCCATCACGCACCTCCACCCTTCCTCTCCCCATCCTCCAGCCCATCACACCCCAGGACTTAACTATTTTTTCTTCTGGTCATGTCCACTTTCCAGGCTGTAGTTGGAGACATTGATGAGGCCCTGAGCCTTTTCATCCTGGGGGATCACAGCATGAGGGTCAACCTGGGGCCCCAAAACGCTGCAGACAGCCCCTTACTTGCCCCCTGGACTCCTGAGGGTGGTGGAGGGGAGAGAATGTTTTCTGGGCTCTAACGGCAAGTCTCTTGGTTTCTGGGGCTCAGGGCAGGAGGTGTAGCTAAATGATGCCTCTGTGCCAGAAAAGCAGAACAAAGACGTCCAGAAAAACAGCTAAGAGGAGCCTGCTCCTCATCTCTAAATTCCTTGAACAACTCTCCATTTTAGAGATGAGGTATTCCTTGGGTAGACACAGGCTGCTTCACACCACTGGGCTTTGTAAATGCTTTCAGTTCTCTTTCCCTCTTTCATCTGCCTAACTTCCAGGTATTATTTTCTCAGAGAAACTTCTGGACTCCTTCAGGATGGACTGGACACCTCTGCAGGGCTCCCACGGATCTCCTGGGCTTTTCCTTCATCTCCACACGTTTCCCACACTGCCTTGAGTATGTATTAGTTCCACCCCTGCCCTTCAAACTGCTTTTACACACATATTAACTCATTTCTGGAGAAGCCATCCCATTTTGCAGATAGGAACACTGGGACCTAGGAAGGCCCGGGGGCCACCTGTGACAACAGATGGGACAGATGGGAATAAAGAATCTTGGCTCTGAGGTGTCTCACTGGCTACTGTGCACGTGTGTATGGTGGCTCACCTGGGGCTGCTGGTACCAGTAGAGCATGTGTCCCTTAAGCACAAACCAGCAGCGGCGCCAGCGTGGGCCCATGAAGCCACCGGGTGCCTTGCGCAACAGGAGCCAGCCATCGCAGTCTGGCCGGCCCAGCTCCCGGCAGGACACCCGCCGGCGGCTCAGCCTTGTCGCCACCCCTGCCGGTAACACAGCACAGCCTGGTTGGTGAGGGGCTGGCAACGCGTTCCAGCCCCCATGAGCATCCCCAACTGAGACACGTGAACCCACACTCTGGGGCTGCCACTCTACATGCAGCACTGCTGAGGCGGGGACAACTCTCCCTTTTAGAGATGAGGAAACTGGAGATCAGGGAATAAGCCATTTGCTCAAGTCACGAAGCTGGCAAGAGGTCTGTGTGACTCCAGAAAAGAGCTGTTTCCAGGATAGGCTGTGTGGGAAGCACGAGGGGGGGTCTTGCCCAGAACTGCAAAGATTTCTAAGAGCACCTCATTTCAGGGATATGACATGCCCACCCAATCAAGGGCACTCGTACCTTTTGATTTCTTCCGACCAAGGACAGGACTCTGAAAGGACCACACGGGGATTAGAGAAGGGTCTAGGTCCTCAGCCCACATCCCTCCTTGCTGATCCCCTGAGTTCACCTCTCCAGGGTGTCCTGGGGGGCGTGGAGTCTCTGCTATTCCTGCTGGGACTGCAGGGGGACTGGGCAGGGGCTCAGGATCAAGAGAGGTAGAATCTGTCAGGGACAGATGGGAGAGGGTGTCAGCACCCAGGACCAGAGTCAGGCGCTCAGATGCCCTGCCAGGGGCATCCACTACCTGGTGGGGCTTTGAAACTACCTGTCCAGGCAGTGGTGGGCTCAGGACTTAGGTCTGAAGTCAGGTTGAAGGCAAAGACATCTTCAGATGGGACCCTGTGGGGAGCAAGGGGAGATGAGATGTGTTCATGGTCCCCCCACCAAGACACACCCAGGGCAGAGTCTGTTACCTGGGAGACAGTGGGGCCAGAGCCAGCGACTGGCTTCTCAGGTGTGGGGAGTCCAGGGGCGTCTGGGGAACAACCAGAAACAGAGTGACAGCTGACAACCAGAGTCTGAAAGCAGGTGTGGGTGGGGTAGGGGACAGGTACCTGTGGGGGCGTCTTGGGCACTGGGATCCTCTTTAGCACTAAGCTGACCCTGGCTGGCTTCCGCAGCAGCTCCCTCAGCATGTTCTTGTGGGGCCAGCCCACCTAGGGGACAGGAGTAGAGGGTGGGGCAGAGGCATTGGGTTGGCATCAAGCTGGGCAGGAGGCTCTGAAGCTGCCCAACAACACCTGCCTTCACTCTGAGCTGCACGTGAGCTTCCTGCTTCTGCTCACTCACTTGGCCTCCAGGAAGCCAGGAGCAGCTCAGCTGAAAAGCAGGTGGGGCTCTCACCTGGGATCCAGTCCTGACCTTCCAGAGCTGGCTCATCTCAGGGAAAGCAACTCCCACAGCCCTGCTCCCCTGAAGGGACAGAACCCCGGTTGCCTTCCCCACCCACCAGCCCTGGGTGTCCTCACTAGCCCCAAACCCGCACCCATTCTTCTCCCCCTTGCTCACCACCACCTGCTCGTTGATCTGGACAACCTCATCTCCAGGCAGGACCTGCAGGCAGGAGTCGGCGGGGACCTGGTAAGGGGATTGGGGCCCAGAATTGAGCTTTCCTGGGGCCTGTGGCTGGCCTGGCTGGCAGGTGAGAGACCTCAGGGTGGGGTGGCTGGCTGGGTGGGGTGCTCTCACCTGGGCGCCCACTTGGGACACAAAGTGCAGGCAGTTGCTGGTGGTATGGATTTCCAGGTCCTGCAGAGGCAGAGGCCACAGTCACTGAGGGCTTGATTCTAAGGTGGGTGGAACTGGGGCGGAGGTGGAGCCCCGAGGGTACTGCTCCAACTTTCTGGATGACTTTGGGCTTGCTGCTCCTCTCTGGCCCTGTTTCCCCCTCTGATAAAGGGCCAGGAGGAAGCTAGAGTCACTGATTTCTGAGACACTGGATTCTCAGCCACTTTCTTGAAGGGAAAAGGATGGGGCAGGACAGGGGCAGGGCTGGGGGCTCTGATTTTCCCAACTGGTTGAGATTAAAGCAGAAAAATTCCTTTCCTCTCCCCTGTATCCTAACCTGCCCCTGAGCCCCTAATGAGGTCTGTGTCACAGGACACAGGAACATGCCACCTGAGACCATGCCACCTGAGACCACGCCGTGTGGCACCTCAGGTCTGGGGAAGATCCCAGGTAGGTGTCTGGGCCTCCATTTTCACATCTGTGCATAAGAGGTTTCCAGCTAGCAGTGTAGGACTCTGGGGATCCTAGAGCACATTTCAGGGCCCAGACAAAGCTGTCAAGGGGTCTGAAGGAAGAGGTGACAGGTCAGGGCTCACCAAAGGCTCTTCCAGCTGCACCTGCTCCAGCACAGCCCTCTGCTCCAGCAGCTCCTCTGGGCTGTAGCTCAGGATATTGTGGCAGATCCCAGCCACCTGGCTGCACTGGGGGAGGGGAGCAGGTTGCAGGGCTGAGCCTAGTCCCACCCCTGCCCCGCTCCCTCCTCATCCCCACAGACTCACGATCCTCAGGACTCTGCTTTCTTTTTCAGCCTCCGGGAAGTCCTAGAAGCAGAGAGGAGGGCCTCCCCTGAGTAAGGGTGATATGGGGGGGCTGCCTTCTCCTGAGGATGTGGATGGTTTCTTCCTGTCCCTCCCAGCTTCCCCTATACTGGCCTTCTTCCCAGAACTACAGGGCCTAAGTCTCAACCCCAAGGTCTCATCCCCCTGATACCAGGCCCCCAAAAGTCACCACACATTCCCTCCCCTGCCACCACCTCCTGAGCTTCCCCTGCCAACAAGGAGACCCCCATACTCTTGCCGCCCCATACCAAGTGGCAGGGCCTCCTCTTCTCCTGCACTCTTGCCCCAGCTCACACCTGATCCTGGTCTGATTCACAGGTTATAAAAAGCTCCAGCCTGGTCTGGTCTCGGGGCTGGGCCAAGCCTGGCCCCGGTTGTCCTACCTCCTGCAAGACCTGGCTCAGCTCCCCGCACAATGCCCCGATCTCCTGGCAGGCTGAGAAGTCATTTAGGTGGGAGAAGAGGTACCTGGCAGGGGAAGAATGCACAGGGCCTCAGGGGCAGTGCTGGACTACTTGGAGCAAATTTCTCATCTGAGACTTGTGGACAGTCCCTGCCCTGAAGAGTTTTGCTTTGCAATAAAGGAACCAGCCGAAACATCTGCAGGGCTCAGCACAGGACTTATTTGTTGTGCAGCTACTGGGCACCAGGCCCTATTCGAGGCACTGGGGAGACAGACAGTAAACATATCATTATATCAGTAATGATTTGACTCTGACTGTAATGAAATGCCCTGAGATGCAGGAGCTCTGAGTATGATTGACAGGGAAGGCTTCCCAGAGGAGGTGACATTTGAGGTGGGCCTACAGGACAAGCATCAGCAGCCATTGAAGGGGGCAGGGAACTCTCCATTAATTAATGGTGCTGATAAGACTATTGTGATAACAAGTGGGCAGGATGGGCACCCAGGTGGTCCAGCGCCCTTGCTTGGACAAGCTAACCTGCTCTGCCATACCTGAACAAGGAAGCCAAGGATGAGAAGGATCCCCTTACCAGTCACCCTAACTTGGGTACCTGTTGAGCCAGAAGAGGAGCATACGAGCTTCACGTACAAGCTCCGCAGCTGCGCTGAGCACGTCAGCAGGGGTCTCAGCACAGTCCCCCAGGCGGCCGTGGACTAAGCTCATCAGGGCCTGGGTCCCCTCCAGCAGCCCCTCTGTCAGGGTCTGCAGGTTCTCTGTCTGCAGCCCAGAGCTCTGTGCCAGAAAGGGGCAGTCACGGCTGTGGCAATAGCCAGCCCCCTCAGGGTGGCAGGCGCTGCGATCAGTGTGACCAGAGTTCACTCACCAGAGCCCGGAGCTGTTCAACCCCATCGAGAATGAGCTCCTGATGGCCCAGAGGCCACACAGTCAGAGCCTCAAGGCTGCGGGGACAGAGCTGGAGCAGGTACTTGCCAGGCAGTGCCCAGTCTTCAAACAGATAGTCCTGCAGGGAATCATCGAGGCCTGGAGGCAGAGCAAGGGTCAGTGGGAGGGGAAACAGAGGGATCATGACCTTTTGGGCCAGTTCTTCACTCCAGCAGACCTCTTTTCCCTTCCATCTGTCCCCAGTGACAACCCTGAGATTCAGGCAGTGTTCTGTCCATTTCACAGCTGAAGACACTGAGTAGCTGAGGACTGTATGGGCAGTGGCTTTAAAAGGTGTCCCCAGACCAGCAGCAGCCACCTCACTGGGGAACCTGTTAGGAATGCAAATTCCCAGATCTCATCCCCCAACTGCTGAGCAGACACTAAGGGCGAGGACCCAGTGGTCTGTGTTTCAACAAATCCTGCAGGTGACTCTGATGTTCCCCTAAGTCTGAACACTAGTGATGTAGGGGATAAGTACAAGGGACTTTGGAGTCAGCCAACACTTGAGCAACTAGGATGACTGCTCCGTGCCTCAGTTTCTTCACATGTAAAATGGGAACACAAAAGTGTCTACCTTCTAACCATGTGTGTATAAAATGATTTGATATATGTCAAACACTTGGTCCATTCTTTGGTTCATGGTAGATAGGCAACAAATAGCAGCCATCATATTACTATTTCCAGACTCTCTACCATGATTTACAAGGCCCTGTGTGCTGAGCCCACCACCTGTCCTTCCAGGACTGTGCACAGCCCCTCCAACTTAACACTTCAGATCCCGAGTACCAAATTCTTGCAGGTTCTGGAAAGTTCTTTTGCCTCAGGGTCCCCACATGCCCTATTCCTTTTGCCTGGATTGCTCTTCAAATTCCATCATATCCTTTTTCTTCCAACTCCCCAAATGCCTTCCATAGCTCCCCAGGTTGGGTGGGGGAAGCCTCTCCTCTTGGTACCAATGTCCCCTGAGCCTCCAAACATCCTGGTACTTGGACATCAGTCTTTCCTACTTTATCACTGATCCTCTGACGTTGAGACCTTGAATAACCATTTAATCCCCAGACTATTTCTGACACAAGGCAGACACTCATAAATAAAAATAGCCAGATGCAGTGGTACATGCCTGTAATCCCAGCGGATCAGGAGGCTGAGGCAGGAGGATGGCAATTTCAAAGTCAGCCTCAGCAAAAGTGAGGTGCTAAGCAACTCATTGAGACTTTGTCTCTAAATAAAATACAAAATAGGGCTGGGAATGTGGCTCAGGGGTCGAGTGTCCCTAAATTCAATCCCTAGTACTACCCCCACCAAAAAGAGAAAAATATCTCTTGAATGCTTACTTTGAGCTAGGCAAAGTTTTATAGGCTTTACATATATTGACACATTTGACCTTTACCTCATTTCTGGGAGGTGGGGACTATGATCATACTCATTAAACAGATGGGAAAACTGACACAAGAGAGAATAAGTAGCTTGCTCAGTCTTTGAAGGAATCCTCCCAGTCTGAGCCAGGCTGTCATTAGGGAATGTGTGTGTGGTGTGTGTGGTCAATAACTCTCCCTCATTCCCGGAGTGGCATTGAGAGCATTAAGAGTTCATGAATCTGATGCTCCCTGGCCATGGATTCTTGAGCAGCCCCCTTCCCATAGTGAATGTGTTGGACTGTGCCTACCAGCAGACCCCAAAACTCCACTGTGTGCGAGCCAGGCCATGGTTGTCTCATTTTGTCCACTTCATGGGCAGAGAAACTAAGACCTATGATCACTGAGACAGTCTGGGACTCTGGCTCGTCCTGAGCGGCGCTGCCACACCCTGAGCCTGTCCCCAGTGCACTCAGGCTGCCCCCTCTGGGAGGGGTGTCCTGACTCACTTCCCACTCCAGCTGTACCCACACGAGGCTCTCACTGAGTCTGTCTGCACTTCATGCCCCCAGCTGACTGGGCTCACTGGGCCTGGGGAGCATCTCCCCCTGGAATGGGCGCCCCCAGAGTGGGACTGTGTCACCCACTCCGGTCTGGCTGGGGCTGCTGCTTCTCCCCTCTGGGAGCCTCAGGCTAGGAGGAGGAAATGTCACCAGGGCCGCTCCGGTTTCAGGACTGAGCAAATCACTTCCCGGCTCTGAGCGTCAGGTTCAGCTTCTGAAAAATGGGCTTAATAACAGCCCTGCGGGCCCCGGGGAGGAGGCGCCGGAGGGGGCGTGGGCCCGAGGGCCCCCGGGGCTCACTGCCCCGCCCCCGCCCGCCACCCTGGGCCTCTCGGGATGCAGGGGCGACCGGGGACCCACGCCTGGCCCCCCGCCCTCCGGGGCGCTCGGGTCGAGCCCTCTGCCCCGCACAGTCCCTGGCACCGGGCCGCGCTCTGTAAGTACTTGTTGACCAACAGACTCGCGGGATTTGCTCTTCACCTCTCCCGACTTCTGCCGACCAGACGCCACCTTAGCACCCCGGGCCCACTTCTGCCCCGGCCCCACCCACCTCGCAGCCAGGCTGCCACCTTCTCGGGGGTCCAGGTCTCCACCGGCTCCATGCCGGATTCCGCCCGCCGCGCCCGCCGCGCCCGCCCGCGCAGGAATTTCCGCTCCAGGAGTCGCAGCCCCGGAGCGGCGCCGGGCGGGGCAGGGGCGGGGCCGGGGCGGGGCCGCCGCATACCTGGCCCACGTGGCTGCCCAGGTGAGGCCCTGCGACAGCCATTGGCCCATCACCTGTCCGCCTCCCGCCCCGCCCCTCAGGCATTCTAGGGTTCGGGCAACTTGGTGGCCCAGGCCAGGGGGTGTGACTCAGGGGACCTCAAAGCGGGCCCCAAATGGATTTCGTATCCCAGAGTGGGGCCTAAACCTTCAGGATCCTGGAAAAGAAGCCAAGGCGAGCGATGAGCACAGAAGCAAAGCACAGAGGGTATTGGGTGTGGGGTGCAGGTTCTGGGCACGTGTGACAGCTCCTATTAGCTGTGACCTGGGGCTGGCCCTAACCTGTGTGCATCCATCCTGCACTTCGGAGGGTCCTTGCAGAGTACCTAAGTGAACAACTCCCAAACCTTTAGAACTGGAGTTTCTCACTCCCTCTGTATTTTGCACCCTTCTGTGGTCTGGTGAGGATAATTGGACCCTTTCTCAGAATTAGGCTTTTATTTTATTTAGGTTTAAAATTTTAATTTATTTATTTTTGACAGGGCCTCACTGTTAGTCTGAACTGTTGGGCTCAAGTGATCTTCCTGCCTCAGCTTCCCCAGTAGCTGGGACTACAGGCACATGTCACCATGCCAGGCCAGAATAACACTTCTAAAAGCAGAAAGCTTAAATTGAGCATGGTTGTACATGCCCATAAACCCTGCTCCTTGGAGGGTGAAGCAGGAGAATCGCCAGTTTAAGGCCCACCTTGGCAACTAAGCAAGACCCTGCCTCAAAATAAAAAAATAAAACGGACTGGGGATGTAGGTCAGTGGTAGAGCACTTGGCTAGTGTGCACAAATCTCTGGGTTTAATCCCCAACACCAGGATTAAAAAAAGGTGGGGGGGATGCAGAAGAGTGATGGAGAAGCCTGGGTCACCAGCATAACAGGTGGATTCACCATTTGGTCACTGAACTGCCGGTAGGTACAAATTGGGCACCTGTGCCCAATGAGTGGCTGCTATATCACAGAAGACTCTGAAATAGAGTGCCATAAGATCTGATCTAACAGTGGATTAATAACTACCATGACTGTGAGAGAGTTTTAAGCAAACGTATTTCAATAACTACAGTTTGATATGAAAATATCTGGGGTAGCTGGATGTGGTAGCACACACCTGTGATCCTAGCAGCTAAGGAGGCTGAGGCAGGAGGATTGCAAGTTCAAAGCCAGCCTCAGCAAAAGCAAGGTGCTAAGCAACTCAGTGAGACCCTGTCTCTAAATAAAATACAAAATAGGGCTGGGGATGTGGCTCAGTGGTTGAGTGCCCCTGAGTTTAATCCCCTGTACCTCCCCCAAAAAACAAAATAAATGGCAAAATTTGGTTTAGAGATTAGTGAAGATAAATATATTTTTTACCACCCAACTTTATGTATTCCCCTGAATTCTTTTCTTTTTTTATCTCCTGAATTCTGAAGCCTAGATTAAGAGCCCTCATCTAAAAAAAATGTCTGGTACATACTAAGTTCATCATCATTATCACCATCATTTCAGGCCAGGAGGCTCCCAGGACTTTGGAATCAGAATAAGTTCCATG